>JAAAKM020073195.1:34754255-34924513 GCA_010016025.2 Alatinidae sp. Z8VKAUB7J3 | reverse complement strand
CCAGGCTTTGGACAGCACTTCGTCGTAAACCAGTTTATCCGGATCCTGCAGCCACTTAAGAAAGGTCAGGCGCCGCTCACGGTCGGCGCGGATGTGCAACTCCCCTTTGGGCATTTCCTGATCCGCCAGGCGACCGTACTGTTGCTTGGTGGTGGCTTTGATGCGTTTTCGCACCTGTAAATAACGCAGATAGCGGTACGCAACCCCAAAAACATTCAGATACTCAGTGGGATTCTTGGTCAGTTTCAGAGATGCGCTGCTCTGCCTGGCCTTCAATTGCGGTGAGGGGTTCAGATAGCGCTGCAGGCTCTGCCGGTAATGATCAAGGATGTAAGGGTTTTCAGCGACAAACTCTGTCACCTTCGATTCGATGTTAACGATGCTGCCGATAATCGCCAGGCGCAGATTCTCCAACTTATCGACGCTATCAACGGGTGAGTAGTCAACAATGCCGTCAATGTTACCCTGACGGTGCAACTGGTAGGGTGATTTCTCGCTCTGCCGCCGGCTCCGGATAACCCAGTTCAATACGCATTAAGAAGCGATCCAACTGTGATTCAGGTAATGGAAAGGTACCTGCCTGAGTGGACGGGTTCTGCGTTGCAATGACAAAAAATGGTTCCGGCAATTTGTGCGACTCACCATCATTGGTTACCTGTCGCTCTTCCATCGCTTCAAGCAGCGCGCTCTGGCTTTTGGGGGTAGCGCGGTTAATTTCATCCGCCAACACCAATTGTGCGAACAATGGACCGGCGACAAAACGGAAGCTGTCAGTTTTCTTATCAAATATAGTGGCGCCAATGACGTCCGACGGCAGCACGTCGGAGGTGAATTGAATGCGGTTGTAGCTGAGCCCCAGAACCCGGGCCAGAGCGTGGGACAACAGCGTTTTGCCCATGCCCGGCAGGTCTTCAATCAGCAGATGGCCGGATGCAAACAGGCAGGCCATGCTCAGTTTAATCTGATGGCTCTTCCCCAGCAGCACCTGATCCAGAGCGACCTGGATGTGTTGAATTTTGTCCTGGATCTGTTCCCTGGTTAGCAGCTCTACCGCAATAGCAGTATCGGTCGCTGTCCTTTCGACAGAAGTGGGAATCGTTGACGTCATGTGCAATACAGGCCCTTGGGTGGCGCCGGATTATCCGTGATTGTGCAGTTCCAGCACGTTTCCATCGGGGCTGAACTGGGTCTCGCGGCGCTGTTTCATTTTATCGTTCCGCGCCAAGGATAGCTTTTCAAGATACCTGTCATCTATGTCACCAGTCACGTATTGGCCATCAAATGCCGAACACTCAAAATCGTGCACTGCCGGGTTGCCCTCATGGGCACTGGCTTTCAGGTCATTAATGTCCTGGTACACCAACCAGTCCGCACCCAGAATACGCGCAACTTTTTCATCACTACGCTGATGCGCTACAAATTCTTCCCGCGCCGGCATATCAATACCGTAGACGTTCTGGTAACGCAATGCAGGAGCCGCCGAAGCCATGTAGACCTTTTTCGCCCCCGCTTCCCTGGCCAGCTGAATGATCTGTTCGGTGGTGGTGCCACGTACAATGGAGTCGTCCACCAGCAACACGTTTTTGTCCCGGAATTCCAATTCAATGGCGTTCAATTTCTGGCGTACCGACTTCTTGCGCTGCTGCTGACCGGGCATAATAAATGTACGGCCGATGTAGCGATTCTTGATAAACCCTTCACGGTATTTAACGTTCAAGCGGTGCGCCAACGGCAAGGCAGCCGTGCGGCCTGTATCGGGGATGGGGATAACAACATCAATATCGTGCTCATGCTGGCTGTAGCGCGCAACAATTTTATCGGCCAGGTACTCACCCATCCGCAGTCTGCTCTTGTACACCGAAATGTCGTCGATAATAGAATCCGGCCGCGCAAGATAAACGTGTTCAAATATGCACGGCACCAGTTGCGTATTCTCCGCACACAGTTGGCGGTAAATCTTACCTTCGTTGCTGATGAACACAGCCTCTCCAGGCGCCACACTACCAATGGTCTCGAAGCCAAGAATATCCAGCGCCACCGATTCGCTGGCCAACATGTAATCCACACCGGTTTCTGTTTCGCGCTGTCCGTATACCAGCGGACGAATACCATAAGGGTCACGAAAACCGATCACCCCGGTGCCAATAATCATAGCCACCGCAGCATATGCCCCACGACAACGCTTATGGACAAACCAAGGCTGGCTGGTCACCATAAGCCATAGAATAGACAAGTCCCGCCGACCGCGCCCGCGCGGCCAGAGCCGGACCGGCCAGCACGTCGGCTTCGACATTGACCATGACGATGTGCTTGCCCGACACAATCGCAGCCAAGGCGTGCGTCACGCCCGCCAAAGGGCTGCCGGTTGCCTCGACGACTACTTCGATTTCCGGAATATCCGCTAGCTCGACACCGCTATCCAGATAGCGCGTGGCACCGATCCGATGGTCGTCCCAGCCGACCGTCCTGCAGGATTGCCTCGCCTTTGCCGGATCCAGATCGGCAATTGCGACCAACTCCAAGCCTTCGATGGTCGGGACTTGGCTGAGGAACATAGACCCGAACTTACCAGCGCCTATTAGCCCCGCCCGTACAGGTTTGCCTGCCGCCACACGATCCGCCAAAAGCGCCATCAAGTTCATGCCAGCTACCTCAAATTCAGTCTCCGCAAGCGCAGAGAATTGCCGATTACCGACACTGAGGAAAGGCTCATCGCCGCCGCCGCGATCATCGGGCTGAGCAGCCATCCGAAAACCGGATACAAGATCCCCGCAGCGATCGGAACGCCCAGCATATTGTAGGCAAAGGCGAAGATGAGATTCTGCCGGATATTGGCCATGGTCGATTTTGCAAGTCGGCGCGCGCGGACCAGCCCTTCCAAATCGCCACTTACCAGTGTGATATCAGCGGCTTCGATGGCGACATCAGAACCAGTTCCCATGGCAATACCGACATCGGCAATCGCCAATGCCGGGCCGTCATTGATGCCATCGCCAGCAAATCCGATTTTGGCGCCCTGCCCGCTCAACGTGGTGACGATCGCATGCTTTTGCGCCGGCAATACTTCTGCCTCAACCCGGTCAATGCCCGTCGCCTTTGCCACAGCATTCGCATTTGAACAGGTGTCGCCCGTCACCATGACCAGGTCGATACCGTCGCGTTTTAAAGCTGCGACCGTTTCCTTGGCGCCCGGTTTGATGGGGTCCGATAGGGCAAACGAGCCTGCGAATTTTCCGTCGATGGCTGCAAATACCGCCCCCTGCGCCGTACTAACTTCCAAGTGGACATCCAAATCGCTCATCAACGCCCGGTTGCCAATCGCAATGCGATGACCGTCGATCGTGCCTTGAATACCCTTACCTGGGATCGCGTCGACCGCGCTTGGCGACGAAAGAATTAGACCGCGTCGATCCGATTCGTTGACCAAAGCGGACGCGAGGGGGTGTTCGCTGGCTTGTTCGAGCGAGGCTGCCAATCGGACGAGTGTGTCGGCTTCGCATCCGGCGACCGTGTTCACCGTCGTCACCGCAGGCTTACCGAGCGTTAATGTACCCGTCTTGTCGATGGCCAGCGTGTCGATTTCGGCCAAACGCTGCAGCGCCGCCGCATCGCGTACCAACACGCCCTGACCGGCGCCACGGCCAATGGCCACCATAATCGACATCGGTGGGGCGAGCCCTAGGGCACACGGACAGGCGATGATCAAAACCGAGACTGCGGCAACCAACGCATAGGCTAGCGACGGCGCCGGCCCAAGCGCCCACCAGGTGGCAAACGCAATGATCGCCACGAGAAAAACTCCAGGCACGAGCAATCCTGCAATTCGGTCGGCCAGACCCTGGACCGGCGCGCGCGATCGCTGTGCCGAAGCGACAAGATCGATTATCTGGGCGAATTGGCCAAGAAAAAACTATTGACTCAAGAAATTTACAATAGGATGTTTTGGAACTTTATTCTAAAAATTGTATTTCAGATTCTTTTTCTTTTGCTAACGTTATTCAAAACCTTCAGTTAGACCTGACAAAATCGTTTGTGTGTTCCTTCGACATCAGCAGCCTTTTCACTAACGTACCTTTGGATGAGACTATCGGGATTTGCGCTAGAGCTCTATACCGGGGTGAACTTGTCAGTCCGCCGTTCCCTGAGGAGGTATTTGTCGAATTGATGGAGTCTGCTACCAGGTCGGTAGAGTTCAGCTTCAACAATGAGATGTACCGACAAAGGGACGGAGTCGCCATGGGGAGCCCATTGGGACCAGCGCTAGCAAACATCTTTGTTGGTTTCTACGAAGGTCAACTTTTCGGCTCCACATCAAAACCTCCGGTTTATTTTCGATATGTTGATGACATTTTCGCCATTTTCAAAAAAGAGTCCGATTGTAACGTTTTCCTCCAAAAACTTAACGCCTTGCATCCGTCTCTAAAATTTACTTTCGAAAAGGAGCAAAACAACTCTTTGCCGTTTCTCGACGTCTTTGTTGAAAACACTGCTACTGGATTTCTCACCAGTATATATAGGAAACCAACCTTTAGCGGCCTCTATACACGGTGGGATTCCTTTAGTCCAAAACAGAGGAAAATTAACCTCATCAACACGCTAGTTCATCGGGCACTTATGATTTGCTCTAAATCTCGGCTTGATTCGGAATTGGATAAAATACGGTCTATTCTCATTGAAAACGGTTACCCTGAGGACGTCATTTCGGATTGTTTTCGCAAGAAGATCGCAAGTTTTTCGGCTGATAAAAAGTATGGTCCGCAAAAGTGCCCTGTTTACCTAAAAATGCCTTGGATAGGAAACGTCTCATTGCGATTCGAAAGTCAAATTAAAAAGGCCATTACTAAGTGCTTCGCTGCTGCCAACCCTCGGTTAGTTTTTGGCACTCGGAAAGTTCTACCATCCATTCAAAAGGATTGCGTACCTACCACACAAAAAAGTTTGGTCATTTATGAATTCTCGTGCCGGTGTGATGCCAGGTACGTAGGTCGTACTTCCCAGAGATAAGGTGATAGGATAAAGCAGCATGTCCCTACTAACATTCGTCTGCATAATTTTCGGCAAAGAGAGCAACCACCCCGTGGGTCTAAACAACAACCTAGTCTTAAACATGATTCTGCCATAGGACAACATCTACTCGATAACCCGATTTGTGCGGAAAATTACAGCGAGGATTTTTTCAGAATCATTGGCAAAGCAAGATCTTTGTTTCACTTAGGGGTTTTGGAATCTGTCTACATCAAAACCAAAAGGCCGGTTCTGTGTAGACAGAAAGAGTTCGTTTTCTCACTTGGACTCTTCAAATAATTCATTGGTCCTCCCGCTGTATCCGACCAGCTGATTGGTGTTTAAAACACAATGCCAATTCAGCTTTTCGTTCTTTCTGATTGGTGCATTTCGAGCCGCATCTGGGTATAAATTCCGCCTTAGTCTATTGTTTCGGTCTGTTTCTGACGTTCATACTCTGAGGAGTGTCAGACGAAAAAAGCTTTTAAGTATGCCCGAAAATGATTCCGCTATTCATCGCAATTTTGAAGTTTTGTACAACTCAAAGACTATATATTCATTATAGAAATTATAATTGTTAAAGAGGAGCGTGTTAAAATTTACCGTCCGCTGTCAGAGCTTAAGGATAAAAGAACAATGAGCTACCAGTACTGCTGACTTCATGTAATGTTACAATATCTGAAACTAAAACGCCGGTGAGCGTTATCACCTTCCAAAAAATCCCCATTCACTTTTTTCAAACAGTCTTTTACTATCTCCTCTGTGACTTCAAATCTTCCTCTAATCATGTAGCGAATAATTTAGTTGAACCATTCGAGGAATGCGGTTAGTTAAAACTAGCAATGGATTTTCTTAGTTGAATTGACTTTTGAGTGATTTGTCTGTTAACTTAAAAATTAAACGATAATTAGTAAAAAAAAAAAAAAATTTTTGGCAAATATTTTCAACTCGTAGAATATGGATGATGATGGTAGAAAATTTGTTAAGGCCAATTCATTATTAAGCATGTTAAGTGAGATCTACAAGTTTAAGCTTCTACAGCAATTATGTCGTGACATTCAATATTTAAAATATTCAGTTTGGCGAAGTTAATATCTTGAGTTCAACTAGTCCAACTTAAAGGACGCTCTTCATGCATTAATTTTGACAAAAATCCTAGGTCAAAAATAAAATGAAATGTGGTTGTTTTTAGCTTTAAAAGACTTTTTTTGCAAAGTTATTGATATTCGATCTTATTTTTAATAGGAACAAGTACATAATCTTTGTCCTTAAGGATAGCGTTTTCCCCTTCAGTCTTATTCTGGTCGTGTGGTCGTTCCTACAACGACCCTTCCTAACCATCAGTGTTGTTTTTTTTTAAAACCTTGCCTCCAAAAGCTTTTTTCTTATTGTTACGATTTTTCGTAAAATTTTTTTATGCTCTTTGTGATTCTATAATACCCCGTATTGGTTGGGCTCAACTTTTTCTATCTCGATGTATCTGGCGATCACTGACTAGTAAAATTTTCTACCTAGACGAGATCAAGCTCCGTACGGATTAACCCCAGCCACATTTTTCAATATCATCGATGTTCGAATAATTTTGAAATCAAATTATACACTTCAAAAAAACTACTAACAGGAAGTTAATTTACCTTTAACAGTACCATCACCTTACGTTTTACATTCCCTTTAACGAATTTAAATTGCCTTTAACAAAATTCTTGAGGATGAGGTCTTCATACTTCATGTTATTTGATGCCACATCGATCCTGAATGGCTGGCCTCTACCGAAATATGGTATCTGCATTTTTTTTTTTTTTTAGAAAATCATAAAGTAGCGATGTTTTTTCTATTTTTCCAGAAGAATAGCAACAGATAAAGCTAAAGAATTTCATCCATAGCCTATTCCATTTCCAATCCTTGCCTCTCCGTTCTCTGCTGGACATAAAATACTAAGCTGTGTCTATTATATACAGGCTTTTGACTTTGACAAAATGGTGAAACTTGCTTTTTACCTGTAGACGCTAGGTCGCATTTTAGAGCGTATAGCAGATGGAAAAATTCTACCTGCGCCATTGGACTCACCATATCGAGTTAAAGGAAGGTGCATTCCTATAAAGATTGAATGTTTGTGTAGATGCTGACGTCTACAGTCTATTTCAGACGTAAAATTCCCATTCCATTAGGCAGGTAAACAATAAAAGCATAGGAATGAACAAAAATTAAAATGTTCCAATGAAATATATAAAATAAATATGAATAACAATAAAAAAAGAAAAAAATCAATGAAATGTAAACAGTACTGATGTTCTTTGGAGGCAATATTGGGTGCGCCGATCAATGTCTTTAATGTTTCGGTCACTTGGGTTGGCTCGAGAGCTTCAAAAGCTGTGAGATCGGCATTGCGCCGCTGTTCAAAACTGGTCGGTTCGGCAGAAGGCCGGTCGTACATGGGCGCTTCAAGCGCGAGTGGCCCGACAGGCACGTCCACCACCCAATCGCCTTGCGGGCCCTGAATGCGGACGCGACCTGTTTCGGTTACCTTGCCGATAACCGCCGAGGACAGGTCCCATTTTTCGAAAACTTTGCGGATCTCTTCAAAACGCTCGGGTTTACAAACCAACAACATGCGCTCTTGGCTTTCACTGAGCATCATTTCATAGGCGGTCATGCCCGATTCGCGCGTGGGAACCTTGCGAAGGTCGAGCTCAATCCCTGAGCCGGCACGGTCGGCCATTTCAAAGGCGCTCGAGGTCAAGCCGGCCGCGCCCATATCCTGAATGCCGATAATGGCGCCGGTTGGAAACAGTTCCATCAAGGCTTCCAAAAGTAATTTTTCGGTAAAGGGATCGCCGACCTGGACGGTTGGCCGTTTTTGTTCTGCTTCGTCGCTGAACTCTTCCGAGGCCATGGTCGCCCCGTGAATACCGTCTCTGCCGGTTTTGGCGCCCACATAGACCAGGGCATTACCGGTACCGGACGCTTCACCAAGGAAAATGCCTTCTTTTTTTGCAAGACCGACCGTCATGGCGTTTACCAGAATATTGCCCGAAAAGGCATTGTCGAAAAAGACCTCGCCGCCGACTGTTGGTACACCGATGCAATTGCCGTAATCGCCGATGCCCTTGGTGACACCGCGAACCAGATATTTCATGTGTTCCGTTTTGGGTTTTCCGAATCGAAGCGCGTTCATGTTGGCGATCGGCCGGGCACCCATGGTGAACACATCCCTCAAAATGCCCCCGACCCCCGTTGCTGCGCCCTGATAGGGTTCGATAAAGGATGGGTGGTTATGGCTTTCCATTTTGAAGACCGCACAAAGCCCGTCGCCCAAATCAACTGCACCGGCATTTTCACCGGGACCGATCACCACTTGTTCGCCTTTGGTGGGCAATCGTTTGAGGTGGATTTTGGAACTTTTATAAGAACAGTGTTCCGACCACATGGCGGAAAAAATGCCCAGTTCCGTGTAGGTCGGGGTCCGACCGAGAATGCTAAGGGTTTTCTCGTATTCTTCGTTGGAAAGTCCGTGTTCCTGGGCCAGCGCTAAATTAACGGCGGGTTCATTCATCGACCAATCCTATTGTAGCGAATCGCAAAGTTTCGAGGACGGGCCTAATTCCCGTCGAATGCGCCTATACTTTACCCTAAGAAGCAAAAAATTGGTCAGCTTTCTTGGGTCCTGCAGCGGGATCGGATAGAGTACTTTGTGAAGCCCGTGTTCGAAGGGCTGGCTTGACCAGTTTTGACTGGGTGTCCCAGATGATTTCTAGTGATTTTTCGAAATTTTAGGATGAATGTCCCCATGCCGTCCCTCGAATTCAGTGCAGGAAAAACACAGCATCTCCATGGGCTTCGTGGCAGTGCTGCGCTTTTTTACCTCTGTGAGCGCTATCCAAAAGCCGTGGTGTTGGTCGGTGATGATAAGGAAATGGATCAGGCTGCAGATGGTCTGAGCTGTTTTAGGCCGGAAAGCCGTATTCTACGCTTGCCGGCCTTGGATGGAACCTCAAAATTTAAGGTATTTTTAGCATCTTCGTAAACTTTTTGAGAAATTCTAAAATCGCCTTTATCAATCGCCTGCTTGACCTGAGAAAAAGGGTATCTAGCTTTTTGATATCTCATGAGCTTATTTTACATAATTGGTGTCCTGTTTTATACCTAATTTATTCTGTTCAAAAAAACCTTGCAGATGATACTATGTGGACCTGTCGGTTGGTCACCACAGATAATAATTATCTGTAACAATTAAAATTTGCTAAAAAACTTTAACATGTCGAACTCCTTTTATTATGGCCTTGACTTGGGAGGGACAACCCTCAGAGGCATAACTTATGATGGATCTCAAATCATCAAACAACTTGAATGGCCTCATGATGGAAAACCGCTTGATCGCCTTTTTTCTGACATGCTCCAAAGCCTGGGTCAAAAAGGTCCTTGGGGCCTGGCCTTAGCGGGCTGCCTGGATGAAAAGGGACATCAAAGAGAAAATCCTAACCTGTCGTTTGATCTAAGTGTCTTAAAAGATTTCCTTCCCGCGATCATTGTCAACGACGCTGATGCTGCGACCACTGCCGAAGCTCTTCACGGTGCTGGTAAAGGATTCAGGCGTGTCGGATTGATTGTGATTGGCACAGGTTTGGGCGCAGCTTTAGTAGTTGACGGCCAGCCTGTGGTGGCCCACGATGGTAGCCTTCACGAAATCGGCCACATCCCTTTTTATTCAGATATTTCATGCCCTTGTGGGCGACAAGGTTGCCCCGAAGCCGTTCTTTCAGGGCGGAGCCTTGAAAAACGCTTTCGTGAACTGGGTTATCAAGGGACTCTTGAGCAAATTCTTAAAAAAGCTGGCCTAGAACAAAAAGAAATGCTCGATCAATGGCAAAAAGATGTGGGACGCCTCATTGATTTATTTGCCACGATTCAGGGTTGTCAGATTTTGATTTTACATGGTTCTGTGGCCACAAATCCCCAACTCACAGGGCCACTTCTCAAGACACGAAATCTTTTTGGCCAAAGAAACTGCCAAGTGACTTATGGAAAATATGGTCCCTGGGCCGGGCCGCTGGGTGCCGCGATACTGGCTCAAAAAAATAGCCCCTCCATTTGAAGGAGCTATAAAAAACGTTGTCGCTTTTAAGATTTAAGACCGCATACTCAGTGAAATGCGACGTTCTTGTCGATCTAATTTGATCACCGAAACTTCGACTTCATCTCCTTCGTTAAGGACTTCCGTTGGATCATTGATTGGTCGATCTGATATTTCACTGATGTGCAAAAGACCTTCCAAATCTTCTTCGAGATTCACAAAAGCGCCAAAACTGGTCACTTTTGAAATCTTGGCCTTCACCACACTGCCTAGAGGATACTTTTCTGGGATTTCATTATCCCAGGGATCATCATCCATTTGTTTGAGTCCCAAGGCAATACGTCGGCGTTCACGATCAATTTGCAACACTTTGACCTCAATTGTCTGATCAGGCTGAATAACCTCAACAGGATCATTGATTCTCTTAGTCCAAGAGATGTCTTTCACATGTAAAAGACCATCAACTCCCGGCTCAATTTCGATAAAAGCACCATAATTGGTGAGGCTGCGGATGGTTCCTGTCACTGTTGAACCGATAGGAAAACGAGTTTCAATAGCGTCCCAAGGATCATCATCCGCTTGCTTCATTCCCAGAGAATTTTCCTGTTGTTCAACGTCAATCAGGGACGCGCGCATCGCGTCGTCATCTTCGATCAAGAGCACGCGGTCGCTCATGCCGGGGCCTCCGTGAGGGGTAAATCAATGAGAAATTCCGCGCCGCCCGGCGCGCGGTTGTGGCAGGTCAGGCTGCCCGCAAAACTGCCGATAATGCCATGCGAGATCGAAAGGCCGAGCCCCATGCCATTGCTCGAGCCCGGGTCTTTGGTGGAATAGAACGGCTCGAACACCAGATCGGGGGCCTCGATGCCGGGGCCGTTATCGGCGATACTGAGCAGGACGCGCGTGCCGGATCGCCGGAGCGAGAGGGTGATCTGAGGTTTGGCCGTTTCGGCCAGAGCATCCATCGCATTGCCCAGAATATTGACCAGAACCTGTTGCAGGCGGACCTGCCCGGCGGAGGCGTAAAGCGGGTGATCGAGGCCTTTCAGCACCACTTTCACGCCCTCGCGTTTCAGTCGCATATCGGATAATGCCAGAGCCTTTTCAACGGCTTGCGCAACATCGACGGCGCGAATTTCCTGCTCTTCGTTGCGCGCGAAGGCGCGCAGGGAGCGGATGATGCGCCCGATCCGGTCAACCTGCTCGCGCAGCAAGTCGAAATTGTTGGCCGCCTGATCGGTCTTGCCCTTGGCGATCAGTTTCTTGCCGTTCTCCGCGAAGTTCTGCATCGCGGCAAGGGGCTGGTTCAACTCATGCGAGATACCGGCGGACATCTCGCCCAAGGCGCTCAGGCGGCCCGCGGCGATCAGTTGCTTCTGGGTCTCGCGCAGCTCGTGAGTGCGGGCCTCGACACGGGCCTCAAGCTGCTCATTGGCCGCTTCCTCGGCCTGCAAACGCTCTGTCAGGGCGCGGCGGCGCAGGTTGGCGACCCAAAGCGTCAGGCCTGCCAATCCGACGAGGGCTGCGCCCAGAAGCGCGAAGAGGAAGGCGCGTTCCTGCACCGGGCGGATGTTTTGAAAGATCGCCGCCTGTAGCTCGACGCGCGGGATGTAGCGGGTGAGTACAAGTGCCGTGTCGGGCAGCACGCCGCTGTCAATCCCGCGCCAGATGCGGTGGCCGAAGAGCTGGGTCGGGCGGTAGTTGAAGATCGGGCGCAAATCACTTGTCGCAAACTGTACGCGTCGCGCCTGTGGGATGGTGAGTGCGGGGTCCCGTTGCAGCGACAGATCGGGGCGGTTGGTGACGAAAATCACACCCGCCTGATCGAAATAGGCGACGGGCTCGATGCCGAAAGACCACTCGAACTCGAGCGAGGCGACGCTGACCGAGACCACGACGGCACCGATCACCGGGCCTTCCTCGCTGAACACGGCGCGGGAGAAATAGAGACGGCGACGCTCCGGCCCGTCTTCGAGCCCGTGCGACCAGCCGAGCCCGCCAAACAGCGCCGACTGAATGTAGTCGCTCTGGCCGAGCTGGCGCCCGACGCGCCCCGGCGCGGTGGCGGATTTGAAGTCGGAGGAGGCGACGACCTCGCCGGTTCGGTCTACGAGAAACACATCGCCCGCGCCCGACGAGAGACCGAAGGCGAGCATCAGATCGGTGATGTCGGGACCGGGTTCACCGGCGGCGACGCGTCCGATCTCGGGGTGGCGGGCGAGGCTGTTGACCAATTGCTGAAAGCGCGAGACCTGACCCAGAAACCGGTCGTTGGACTGCGCCAGACGCGCCTGCGCGGTACGCTGCAACTGATCGAGACCCTTTGGGGGGATTCGTTGCTTTCAAAATTGTAGTGCTTTCTCTTCATCAACACGTAAACAATTTTACTGAGTCGTTTACGACAGCAAAAATCCTCGGGAAGGATTTTTGGAGTTTCGTTTTAAACGATTATCAGCTGCGGATAACTCAATGTCCTCAAGAAAAGTTGGCGATGGGCACATGCGTATTGCAACCAAGTCTACACTAATAAAGTAGTATTAGGTACTCACTTTCCATGGATTAGTCTTCAAGCAGGTGTATTGTTTAGTAACATGAAGAATAACAGATTAACACAGTGCATTTGAAATAAATTAATTTCCTCGCGGTTTTACGACTTGCACTCCTCTTTACAGGGGCTAGGGTGGTGCCCACATACAAAGGAAGTTTGATGGAACTTGGAGCGCTGTGAGACTAGATACCCTTACTGACGTCAAAAATAGTTATTTGGGGACTCGGACCCGAACCTTCTGGCATACAAGAGAAGTAAACCAGCCGCTGAACCATTCCGGCTCTAGTGCTGGGTCGCAGATATTCGTTACTGGACTTCAGTGCGCCCTGTAGTTGTGTTTTCAGGATGCAACAATATCCAGATTTCACTGAAAAAATCTGTCCTCTGGGTCATACTGGGCGCTAAGTTGAAACTTTTACTACTTAAACTGGATACACATCATAACCTACTGGCCATATCAGTGGGGATCAAGAATATCCTTGAAAAATATAAATAAATAAAAAAAAAAAAATATATATATATATATATATGTAGATATGTATATATATATATTTATATATATGTAGAGGTGGTAGACGGCTTTTGAGAGTCTATATATGTAGATATAGATATAGATATACAAAAAATGTGCCATCCTGACTACTTGCAATTTATTAACATTTCCTGTTCTCATTCCCTCCTCAAAAATGGTTTTAACTTTTCACCCCGGGTTGTCAACTAGCAACGCACTGGTATTTCTTTACACGGGTCATATTTTCAGATTAACTCTAGAAAGATGCTGAAAGTTGGGTTTTCAAAAACTGCTGACAAGCGGAAGGGATTATTGCACGATCAGAATCATTGTAGGTTTACTTCAGACATGGCGAGGCCTAAGCTTTTAGCGATGGAATGGAATCTTAGACAAGAATAAACAATGTCTCCTCATTAACCACAAACGGGATGGAAACACTTTGAAGAGTTTTAAATTCTGCATGACAACAAAAGATTTTCTTTGCGCGAACAACAATTCTAAGTAATGAAATGTTGCATAAATTTATCAGTACAGTACGAAGAGCAGGTGTCGTTTAAATTGACAAACAAATTTTGCCATATGAGCAGGGAGCATCCAGACTGGTGCAGAGGGTGTCAAAGCCCCTGTTAAAATCGCACCGACAAGTTTACCACTCTAGATCTAGTTGAAAAAACTTGCTTATCAATTTTTTTGTTGTTCCTAACCCCAATGCTATTTTATTACCATTTTTATCAAAATCAAAAGAAAATCTGCCATTTGGCACGTTTTGGCGCAATTTTTAATGAGCAAGTCAAGATTGAGCAATTTATCAAGAGCCAATTATATTTCCCGACATCAGGGTCTCAATTTCGTCATCTTAAATTCATAGGTCGATTACAGGAGCACGATATCATCATCTACAATTCGATTGGTTCCTCAGGGGTGCCTGGTGTAAGGTTAAACGACATTGACATGAGGTTCTTGGTCATTAATCTCACTACAGGCATAATGAATTAACATGATATGATCTTATACTCAAGGAGACGCTATCCGCGTTCAGCACGCCAATTGTGATAGCGGACACCGGGTGGTTTCATATTTGCGATCGAAGCTTTTCGGTCGGCTCTTTTCAAGATCATTCGCCAACATACTTACGACAATACAGAAGAAATCTTATATATTACAACAACTATTTTCAAATGAGCGTGCAAACTTAAAGGGAAAGTGATAGAATAAAATTGTTTAGCTTTAGTAATGGAAGTGAAATCGTTGACATTTTGTAGAAAATTTGTAGACATTTTGTAGAAAATTATTTAAATTATGAGAATGCTAAAACTACAATACAAAACCTATAATAACCTTGTTTTGAAAACAAACTCTTTTTGCCTGCATAAAGAGGGCTTCCGCAGTTTAATAATCACCACCTCAAGAACCCTAACATGCAACGACGGTCTTGCCTCGAATAAAATCTTAAACATAGTGTTTGAATATTTATCGGCACATTCTGGCTTTTCAAACAAGTGGGCACCGATAGCTGAACTGATCTGCCTGCAGGAAGTGGTCGCCAACAAGGGTGTAGTTGAATCTCTATCTGGCGTCCCTTGTCTTACTTCCAAGGGAGCATGTTGTTTTATCCTCTCGATGAGCCTTAACGACATTCTACCCACGAAACTGGCATCACACCCGCATTTGAATTCGTATACAACATATGGAACCTGCTGTTCACTTTCAGTATAAGTGATGCAACCCTACTACAAGGCGCGTAACAACGGTACTTGGGGCCCCTAGGACACTTTCACCATGGGGGCCCCCGGGCAAATTAGTCTAAAGCGAGGACCTCCACTCGCATAGTGAGTATTTATACAGCTGGAGTGTCTCCGGGCGTTGTAAGGCCTTCAATGGTGGTTCGGGAAAATTTTGCAATTTCGACTATTTCACAGCCCTGAAACCCCTATTTTGAGCCCTTTCTAGGGCTGTTTTACTCTTTTAAAACATACAGCGTTTATGAGAAAGTATTTTAAGACGTTAGATTCCTATTGCTCTGCTGAAGATTTTTGACTAGTATGAAAAATCGCATTTATGCCTTCACGATTAAAGTTTTGTCATTTTTTTTTCAAATTTCGCATAAATTAAAAAAATTATAGAGAAGTGCTGAGGGCCCCATGATATCACAATCTGGTCGGGGGCCGTAGGCCGGGCACTCCCTGAACTCCGCCTGTTACGCGTCTGCCTAGTACTCTCTTCCTTAAACTGCACAACTCGGTCTTTTGATGCTCTTGTTAACCAAGAAACCGACACTTCTGATGGACCTATCCTCTTCTCCACTGGTACACAGCACATGTCCACTTCATAGATAAGCATCTGAATATTTAATTGAATTGATCAGCATTAAAACAGAAGCAAAGCACAATCTCAAAACTAATGGAGAACTGTTCCTCTCACCTCCGAAAGTTCAATCACTGAAAAAATAAGGTGATCATGCATTTGCATAAACAGCACCTAAACTATGGAACCCTTTGCCAAGTTACACCGGCAATTGGAGATCTATAGATACTTCAAGTCAATCTTAAAGACACATCTTTTAAGGTAGAATTTGAATCATAGGTATCTAGCATTACATTTATTAGTTTTATTGATGTCTACTTAGCAATTATTAATTGTAAATTAACTTTTTAGATATTCATAGTGCCGTTGCTTGATCTCTGAAGCGAGGTGTTCTGTTAGTGGGGTTGATCTTGGGTGAGGTTTCACAGTACAGTGAAACACTCGCAACTATTAGGTATGTATGACTGATTAGAATACAAAACATCTAGTTCAGAAGGGTAAACAGCACCCTAACGTTATATAAAGAAAGAAAGAAAGAGAAAATAATAATAATAATAATAATAATAATAATAATAACATAAAGGAGCTTTCCAAGAAACATAGACTCTTTGTCTTTCTTGTTTTGATTTTTACGCCTTGTAGTCTCCTTGAAAGGGGATAGGGCGCTGTCCAAATATATGGGACTTTTGTAGGAGCTTAGAGCCCTTTAATATCTGATGCCCTTCCTGTAGTCACCAATGGCCCTTCGGGGAATCGAACTGGCATAGAAGACAATTGAAGTATCCACTGGACAGCGGCAGCTCTTAATAAATGTAATAAGATGTACGTAAGCATAGATATGAAGTATGTATGGATGTGAAAAATACAAACGAAAGCAATGTTTGACAGATAAAAACCTGCAAATGTAACTGGGTCCATTTTTATACCATACCATTTTTACTCAGACTACTACATAAGCAAGTTTTGTCATCTTTATAATTATTGCACGTTTGTATAATTACATGATCATGTTGTCCTTTTGTATTTAAACATCACTTTTAAATCTTGACATGTGAATGAAATAAACACACACAAGCCCAACTTACCAATACGACCCGTAATTTCCTACTCTGAAAGTTGTCTTCGTTAACTTTCCTGTTATGCTGCTAACCCGCTGCCGCCGTACACCCAATTGAAGACTCATCACTGCAAACAATTTGTAAAAATTTGCAAACTTCATCAAAGAGCAAGTAGTTAATATTGAGTAAATCATGGTTTTCTTTGATGTCACCTCTATGTATGAGAGCATTCCCATAGAAGACATAATTTAGGACTATACCTTCTGAACAAATACACTTTACTTGCCTCCCGAACTTCATTTTAAAGCCTTCGGACATCCTCAACATGTCGAAATCCTTCTTAACAACACCTCTTTCCTCTTTAATGACAAATTTTTTCACAAAGTAATGGCGTACCCGTGGGAGCTCCTACATGGTCCACCACTGCCAAAATATTCATGCAAACCTTCTAAAGCATAGCTCTTACCACGAATGAACAGAAACCATTTATATGAGAAAAATATGTTGACGACGTTTTTAACATCACCAAGAAAGCAGACCTACACATTTTCTTTGAATATATTAATGAACTGCATCCTATTATCAAGTTTAGTATGGAAACAGAAGAAGATGACAAACTACCTTTCATGGAGCTCCAGCTCACAAGAAAATCAGAGCAAAGCATTGCTATCCAGATCTACAGAAAACCATTAATATCTATAACTATTATTAACCAATTAATATACGAAGAATGCATCACGTCATCCATCCTCAGCCAACAACAGCGTCATCACAACCCTCTTTAAAAGAACTAGGGAAATCATATCAGAGCCAGACACCCTAAAGGAGGAAGAGACACAACTCCAAGACATCCTCTCGTCCAATCGATACGGTCAGAAAGACATCAGAGTTGCCTTACGGAAAAGAAAAACACGCCCTCGGGAACAAGAAACGAGGCCTCTGAAAGACGTATGCCTTTCCTGCATCAAAGACACGAGGGAAACCTTTAAAAGACTACTACAACAGGGGCGGAGTGTGAGGGAGGGGGGGGGGGGGAAGGGGGAGGTGAGGGAGGGGGGGGGGGATGGTTGGAATAGACGGGGGAAGGGTTGGAGTGAAAGTTTATCGAATGAAGAATGAAGAAAAGACTCAAAAATCAATGATTAGAATCAACTACAATTTACAAAAGGTAGAGTAATATAACCTTCATCTTTTTAACGTGTAATTTTTATATTTTGATGAAAATATTTTCTACTTGCCAACTAGCGTACCTCCTCCAAAAATTGTCATGGGTGAGAGATTACTACTAAAAATGTCCTGGGTGGAAAAATTTTAAAAAGTTAATAAGCGGGGGGGGGGCGTCTTTTACGCACCCAAGAGTACTCATGTATCTGTACCTACTGAGATAAATGGTTTAAAGGACAGATCAAACTGTTTCAAACAGTGAACTAAGTCATTTTGTGTATACATGCTGCCGAAAATTGTCGAGAAAAGTATTTGTTGACTTAATACAATTGCACCATGCAATCCCCTGGTACAAGTCGCAAAGTCACTGCACTTGAGCCCTTCTTTCTTAGGCTTAACTGCATCAACAGCTTAATACCCTGGAGCATTGGATTTATACAGAACTCCCGCAGCTATATGCCAAAGAGCTTCTCTGTCAAAGCAAGACACACCTGAAGGACCTCAAAATTGACATTTTGGAATGCGCGTGATGAGCAGCTGATGGACAGCTCAAGGAAGTTACATTGCTGATGAAAATTGCTGGCTCTTTGCCTTTTTAATTTTTAATGTGGACACTTGGTACGCTATGAATGAACAATTTGCAGGAATACTGTGAAATACCGCATGGAATCAATACATTGATTTGAAATAGAATTATTTGTAACAATTTGGTAGCCAAATGTTACAATTCACTTAAAGGAGTATAATCCTTACTGGATATGCTTCTGTTACCTTCTGCTTCATCTTCTTCATTGCGTAGGTATTAACACAATTGCCTAGATTTGGGATTCTTTCTTTCAACTCGTTCAATAATGAACAATAAACAGACATTTTCCAGACACTCATAAAACTTGAAATTGACTCATCATTGGATCTTCCAGGATAAATCTTCCTTGTGGGAAGGTGGCTCTCTGTTATCTTCACTTTAGAAAGACCCCCTTTAATGGACTTAGTGATAAAGTGCTGTAGTACATACAAGATCGATATGATGCTTTACATCTGTAAATTATTTATCAGTTTTTTTTCAAAACAGAGAGCCAAAATCTTTCCTCGAAGATCAAGACCTCCAATACTTACGCCCTTCCCTAATGCAGGGTATCAATTGCTGCTAGTGTACGACAAAACAGGCATTCTGTATAAACAGGCAGTCTGCTTCCCACGTAAATGCATCTCTATTGGATTTCAGTTTCTCCGTCGGAAGACCCTTTCAACATTTTGAATGGTTTACTTTGGTCGCTCCAATGATCTGGTATTATCGAAGCATTTCCTTTCCTAATGATGACGTATATTATTGTAGCACCCAAGTTTTCTCAAAAGCGAAGATGCCGCACCAGATTAGATGTTGGCTACGGGAGGTTTTCGTCGGTGACAACCACCAATAACAGTTCTCTGTTATTTTCACTCTAGAAAAACTCCCTGTAGCAGACCATAGTAACTAGAAGGGGACTGGTACGGAAAGCTGCTGCCCTTTATCACCAATGTTATTGTTCTCGTTTTGGTAGTTCAACATTAAACAAACCTCCTGAGGACTTATATCGAACAGACTCTACTTGGGATTTAACGTTTCGGTCCTCGTAAGTGCAAGTACTAAACATCCTCAAAGCAGAACAGGTTGAGTGTTGTGTTTATCTAGGGTAAATTATAATGTAGGATATACATTGTGAGAGGAAGGAGTAATGGCTAGTTGACAGTACGAATATACACTTTTCCAATGTGAAAAATGTAGTAAATTATAAGAAAAAAGGTTAGCGATAACAGACGGGGTGTTAGACAAGGAACATTCTTAGGTAGATGTCAGAAAACGGCCATTTTGAGATTACTTAAGAAACCGATTGATGTCTTTGAAATGTATAGGAAGATGCTACTGATACTTGAGACATTCAAGGTTTGAAATGAAGAAGTAATTTGTTATACAAGATTCAATCAAATACTAAAGACTTGTATAACCTAAAAACAACCAAGACAGGTCTCCTGGCAATATTCACCGCTTTAGTAAAAGTTTGCTACAAATAATTCAGCAGATCTTAGCAAGATAATAAACCATGCCTTCCGTTCAAATCAATCTCAAATAATTAAAATAGAGCCCAAACAACCGCATGTCTATATTTTGGGTTTTGTTGGTCCGATCACAATATTCTGAAGTCGGAAAGGCTTAGAACTTTTCCAATCGTCATTAAGACAAGCGAAATAAGGGGCCGCAAACATATCGATTTTCTCCCCAACAACGTCGTTTTGACGTTTTCCTTTAGACCTCACTACCCCCCAACCACACAAAAAAAAACCCGTCCAGGAGCCAAATATCGATATAGGCAAAATTTGTGCATGTTATAGGCCGGGATTTTGCAGTGCTTAGTGTGGGAGACTGACCTTACATGAATAGATGCAATTCCTATAGAACTTAATTTGAGGAATATTCCCTGCGTGTTATTGACGGGAACTCCTATTTACATAATTTTGAAAGTCATAGATGTCGATGCTGCCGTACCTTCGCCATCAGAATAGTGATTCAGTTGATCTCGTACTACTGTTGAGTTTCATTTCAAACTGTTTTCTTATCATTGTTGAGTTGAATTTAAAAAAATCCTTATGTTATGGTCTGAGTATCTTTTTATTTTTAAAATATAATTTTTCGTTGTATGATTTCAATTTGAAAACGTTTGAGAAAAACCTCTCCCTTCAGAAAACGTCTAAATGACGTTGTTGGGGGGAAATAGCTATGTTTGCTGCCCCTAACTCGGGAACCGAATGCGACAAAAGTGTGAAATAAGCACTGAAAGTGTGTAATAAATAAATAGTAAACGGGAAAGTAGACGGGAATAGAGAGTGTTAAAGGAATTTTGGTCAAGTTCAACCAAACGCAAATTCTTTGTTCGTTTTCAATCGTCCCTCAGGTCGTGATTAAGGGTAGGAACTCGTCCGTGTCTATAGAGCAGGAGATCAGCCTAGCAAACATTGACTGAAGTTTGTTAGCTTATGATATCGCCTGAAAACAGCGTTACCAGCTCTTTCAAGAGGCTCACAAATCGGTGAGTTTAATCTTGTCAATGTAAAAGTATATATTTTATGCTTCATGGATGCTTTAGGGATATTGAGGTCGAGGTATGCACTTCGTCGCCGAGAAAGGTCGTGTTAACCTTAGCTACGGTATCACGATTTTCGTAGGAATCGCCATTTTATCCTGTGATTTGTGGTTGTGTTAGTTCACAATTTTACTAACCATAAGCCAATAATAGTTTATAAGAAGGACCAAACTCATCATATGGCTTTCATTCTCTTTTATATAAATCCATTTAAGATCCATTCTTACTTTTTTGAGAATGTACTCCATATAAGAACGCTACGTCGGTCACGTTTAATTGAACAAGAAAATCCAGATTATGGAGCCTGTAAAGATTCATGCTCTTCTTGACCTTTTGGCAAGGAATGCATGTAGCATCCTTTTTCATTGATAACAGACTCTTTCCATGATCTGTCAAAGGCGTTCCCACTGGTCGATTGAGCCTGCCTCATGGCTTGCTCCCCTGCCCGGTAGCCTCAATTAAGGGGTGTTACCCATGGACACTCCAGCTGCCCTTTATTTATTAATTAGCGGACTGGTTTTACTGTTTATTAGGGTTAGTTTCTCAATTGGGCCCACTTCTCACCAGGAGGTCTTTGATTGAGAGATTCAAATAGAAATGCCAATACCTCATGTTTGTAGAATCAAAAGTCATCGCTCAGTGCAATCAAAACGTGTAATACTTTACCTTTTCTAGATCAGATTTTACCAATTTATGTTTATCTGCACAATTCATATAGATCATTTGAAAATAATTTACCCTGGTGTTGCAGCACGAATGTCCCATAAGCCCTCTTCATCTTTTTTGCAAAATTTGCTTAGGAGAGTTGCACTTACGAGTCAAGCTTGCTGTAAAATTTTGATCAAATTTCTTATTATGTGCACATCCACTGGTCCCACGTTGCGTCCATAAGACAGAATGAACTATTTAATATAAAACGTGTTAATGAATAAAAGAGAAAAAAGGACAGAAAACAACTTCAAGAACTTTATCCCTAGGCTGGCACACGTAAAATCTGAAGCAACGGATAAAAGTACACTGAACCAGTGGTTTTGTCCAAAGGAGAGGATTTTCTGGAGTGCACGAAAGTAATTTATGAATTTTATAAAAAAACACAATCATAAAAGCAAAACACACAACTGAGGGCGTTAACAACGAAGCTACCAGGCGGCAAATTTGTCTAGAATTTCTAAAACCCTTAAAATCGAACACTGATCGTGTTTGGTAATCTTTGAAAAACAATCAGTGTTAAACTCCTCACTTTATCTCAAATTAAACTGCAATTGTTGGCTGAAGGTAGAGTCGATTTGAAATCTTTATATTCTCCCACTGTCCTCGAAGGGTCTTGATTGCAAATCTTCAACCTCCTTACTACTACATACGACAGTTGTAACATGTTGCTTTCCCCTGAATTCACAAACCTATGACGCATGGCTTACATATCAAGTTCCAAATAGACATTCAAACGTATAGACAACTGGCATTTTTTAGTGTGGCTGAGTACTTCTTTTTTGAAATCGCGAATAATTTTACTGGCAGCATGGGCAACCAGGCATTAAAGGTGGAACTTTGTGAACAACATCATCTTTGGTTTTCTTTGCAAGGTCATTCGCTTGTTGTTTAACTTCTGCCCCGCCGCCGCCCCCTCCTCTTACGCTCTTACGTGTTCAAACATTCTGCATCTTTCCGGCAAAAGTGTTCTTTGGCAAGAAATTTAATCTATCAAGAAGAGAGAAAAATAAGAATCAGTCTAGCATCCCAACGGTATATTTTCTATTTCTAGAGTATCTTTTAGCAACATTAATCTGCTATTCTTTGAAACAATCCCTTAGCACAGATGAAGGAGTTTGCAGAGGATGCAAATCCTGAGGTTAATTTCACAAGTGGGAGAGAACGCCATTAAAGTAGTCACTGCACAGTACTTTGTCATTTATGCTCACGTTTTCTTCCTCAAGACTATGCCACTATGAGTGTCTGTATCAAGTCAAATTTCCCTTTATATCTTCCAAATTTATTCAATAAATTGAATGGTGAGTTCTTTAACTTCGATTAATTATTTGTTGACTGCTACTTTATTGACCATTTTGGAAATTCTAAGATTTTTATGCGCAATGCATTGTGGGATTGGCAGGGGGGACCGAAGTTATGAAAACAAAGCACGTCGTTAACAGTTGTTACGGAGTTGTTACAGCGCTGTATCCAATTCAGGAAAAGTTACCTGCGCAGCCACCCACAGATACATGAAGGCATTAAATTTGAAATTTGAAATTCAAGTGTAAGGATCTTCACAGCTACGAAATTATTTGTGGACCAAAAGTATAATCAAATCTGGTGTCAAGAAGAATCTTTCGACAAAATAATGTTGAAATATCACGACTTGTCCCTTACAAAATGCGTCGAAAAGAGAATAACGAAAAGAAGCTATAAACCCTTTAATTTCAAGATGCTTCTGTAAATATAAAAGGACTATATTAAAGAAATTAAGCGAGTTATAAAAAAAAAGTTTTGCATACATTGTATACAGCCTTGGCCTACCTAAGTATTTATATATTATAGTTACTGTTTATAATAATAATAGTATTCATAATATCATTCCTCTTGTTAAACGGGGAAAACTCAACAAAACTGTCACATTTTCACAACAAATAACTAATCTAGACTCGTCTTCGTCCTATTCTCAGTTGAGGTTCTTCAGTTCTAGATACAACTATCGGTTCAGCCTGAGAAGCTTTCACTAAACGACAATAGTAGATCTAGATTTCCCTACGTAATCGATAAAGAGTGGAACTCAAGATTCCATATATTCTAAGAATTATAGTCCCATGAAAACGTTTATATGTTTGAAGACAAGGTAAAGGTAATCCGAATTATTATAAAGAGTTTGCAGAAAGAGCTAAGTTTACGTTCCTCTAAGTTTTCCGTTTAGTTGTTAATCGTGCGTGGCAAAGCCATCATAGAAGTCAATACGGGTGTGGCACCGATGTTCTTTGAAAAATCATAGAGCTCCGGAAGTCTAAATAAAAGGCCCCTCCAATATAAACTTTCTGATTGAAACTTAAAGAGAGGTACGATATAATTTTCGAATGATTCACTGTTTATTCAACAAGTTGAGTTTTGCCTATAGAAACACTGTTCTTCCCTTACATCGTAATCCGATTCGCAACTCTCGGGAACAGAGTGGCTTAAATTCTTTGTCGAGTGATATCCGTTTCTTCGCTACATTTGCTAAAGTAATTCAACAATCTCTTGGGGTATTGGAACCGATATTCCGAGCAGAAGATGCCTTAGGATACTAGATTTACTGTGCATTGTAAACGTAGGGACTGTTTTCTGGCTTAAAGCGATCAACTATGATGATGATCATTAATTTCCAATAATAGTTGAAGGTCAAGCCATATTCAAAGCTCTGGGGTAACTCAACGTTAAAACCCTGAAATCGTCCGGGTATTCTCCACAAACCTCCATCGATCTTGCATTTTATCGCCGTGTAGAGATTTTGTCAAGCTAATTATAAAGATTTAATAGTTTATAATCCTTTTAGAGGTCCCACTTAGATTTTTCCAAATAATTCTTCTAAGCCACTCCCTCTTCAGGGTGCCATATCTACGACCATCTTCTATAAAGGAAAGACTGTACCTGCTAACTTCCTGGTGCTTCAAGCCAATTCCTCAGGCTCCTTAATAGGACATGTTACTGCTCAGTTCCGGGGCCTCCTACCACCACCTGATACTCTTAACAAGGTGTACTCTTTTGAACCAACTCCTGGTATTGCATCCATACTTCTTAAGTTTCCAAAGGTTTTCGATGGTGTTGACAAGTTGAAAGATTACTCTCTTACCTTTCACATTGATCCAAGCATTCCACCAGTGACTGAGTCAATTTGGCGCCCCATTATTACCTTCGTAAACTGGTTTCTCAGGAATTGGTTGCGTTGAAAGATCTTAATATTATGAAACCTGTAAGTGAACCAACTCCATGGGTTTCACCCCTTCTTGCAGTACCAAAGCCCAACAACGAGGTTAGACTTTGTGTTGATACAGTATGCGACAGGCTAAAACTGCTTTGCAACGAGTGTGCCATCCAATCTGAACTGTGCAAGACACATTACACGCTCTTGAAAGTTAAATTGTTTTTTCCAAACTTGACTTGAAATGGGACTACCATCAAATTGAGCTTGATCCTGATTCCCGCTCCATTACTACCTTCATAACGCATAAAGGTCTTTCTCGCTACACCCATCTTTTTTTGGCATTTTCTCAGCTCCTGAGTTGTACAAACATATAATTCAGCAAATTCTTGATGGCTGTCTTAGTGCCCGTAACATTTCCGACGACATTATTGTTTTTGGTAAAGATGTGCCAGCAAACCTACGCTCTGTTCTCCAACGTCTTCTAGATCGTGGTCTTACTCTCAATTATGAAAAATGTTCGTTTCATGTTCCTGACCTTAAATTCTTTGGAACGGTTATTTCTAAAGATAGGGATCTCCAGATCAAGCAAAAGTAACTGCCATTCGTAATACATCCACTCCAACATGTGCCTTTGAAGTTCGAAGTTTCTTGGTTTCGTAAATTACTGTGCTAAATTTATTCCCAACTTTGCAACAATTGCAGAGCCTCTGCGTCTCCTTACACTCAAGAGTCAGATTTCGCATTAAACTGATGTATAGCAATCCTCTCTTGAGCAGCTCAAGTGTATCCTTTCCTAGCAATGCATCATGGTACACTGCAATCCAGATGCTCCTACTCAGCTTACAGTGGATGTCAGCCCTTTCAGATTAGGCGCCACCTTGATGCAGACTCATGATGGTCATCTGAAACTAGTGGCATATGCTACCCGTACTGAATATAGGTAAAAATCCCTAAGTAAAATACCCTTAATGGAAAAAAAGCCATTGGGGAAAATATCCCGAAAGAAAAAATCCCTGATGGAAAATATCCCCCATGGAAAAATTTCTAAGGGAAATATCCCTAAAGAAAATACAGTAAAAATTGCACTGGTTGCTCGGTACTAATCAACTGTAGGTAAGAATCCACCTAACAAAAGGGAGTCTCTGCTTTTCAATAGTTGCCATAATATTTGAACTACTTTTTAGCAAAAGTTTTAATGATCGTATTGCCCTGCTGCAAAATTTATTTTATTAGTTCACAATTGTGACTGTTTAATTTTTTCCACATTTTCCCAATTTTTCCAATGGCCGACTGATAGAAAAATTAAAAAATGTTTTTGTAATGGTGTCATCACTTGGGCCAGTCATCAATAGAAAGCCCATTATACTTAGAGAGAATCATTGAGAAGAGAGCATTTGAAATTTTAGTTTAGAAAAGAATACTAGAGAAATAGAAATTATGATAAATATAAGAAAACAAATAGCTATGTTGATATCTGTTATCAACATTTGAACATGGCAGACATCTACTTTTAAACAAGTATTTCAATTGATCAATTGAAAGCAGAATACTGTGTCTTATAATGTTGTCTTGGCGGAAACTACTTTCTTCGTGGAATGAGTTTTGGTCTCAACTAGATGACTCACTGTCCTTTGTTATATTGGCTGAAATTATCTTTGACTGATGTAACAATCTAGCCTTTGTATTGTTTATGGCAGTGTTTCCCGACGTATTTGGTTTGCTGCCCAATAAGTGGTGACATGGATCAATTCCATCCTCACATTTGATTGAATAATCAAAACTTTATGTTGTCCCATATCAAAGTATGTTCTCCTTTAAGACCATTTCACGCCCAGGGAGGGGTAAGATCGCCCCCGATTGAAAACACTAGTTTAAAGGATATTGGGTGTTGGAGTTGCTATGGGCTCTCACTTACGACTAACTTTAGGAAACATTTCCATCGGTTTATAAGGAGACAAACCTTTTGATAAAACTATTTGCTCACTTGTCTATTTTTGCTATGTTGATGAGACCTTTCCTGTTTTTAAAAAATGGGTGCTGTCTCCAAAAACTTAATGAATTCCATCCAGCTTTTAGGTGTACGTAAGAATAGGAGGAAAGCAAAACCTCCTCTTTCTAGATCCAGCCTTACTTTCTTACTAGTATTTATGGAAAACCCTCATTTACGTGACAATATACACAATGGTGCTCAATTTGTCCTCTAGCTGAACTCAAATAATGTTCGATGAAGTCCCCAGAGTATTTTGCGATTACTGTGGATATAAAAGTTTCCTTATGTTTTGACAGAGAACTTCAACCTAATCTAAGATCTCTGGTTTTGATAAAATGATAACTACTGACGTAACGACAAGGTTTCCCACGATACAACTGCGTGTTGTTTATTCCACCCAGAAGCTGCTGCCTGTTGCCTTAAACGACATACTACCTGTCACACATTAAAGTTTCTTAGTTTACAACTTCACGTTTCTCTGCGCAAGCGCAAGTCTTAGATGGCAAAGTTACAAAACAGACTTGCGCAACACTTTCTAATAGTTAAAGGTACCAGTCCCCCGGTTCCATATTATTCATGTCTATGAATTTTATACTCTCTAAAATACACCTTTTTGAGGGGTAACCCACTTACCCTGATAAGCGCAAGAGATTTCCCCTAAAAGGAAAAGATATCTAATGTACTTCTATTAAAACAACAAAAATAGCGGCAAAATATTACAGGATTTCTTGGTGGTGGTTTACCCTTGATGCCTTGTGGTACTCTCTGAAATTTGGGATATCATTTGTTTCGATTGACGTCACTACAAGAGTTGACTGCTATAAAAGGGATCCTTTCATCAATTACACTTGTGAGTCAATTTGATTTATCAAAAATATTTAACACGCTCACAAAGCTGGCCTCTAAGAGAGGTGTGGTGGTTGGGATTTCCAAAATATGGAAGGGGAGGGGTCATAAGTTTCATCATTCTCTGGAAATAATCCTAAAATTCCAATTTTACATTACATTTGGTTACATCGCTACAAAAATGTCAGAGGTGGGTAAATTCAATAAGTGTACTCATCAAGCATGAAATTAAAACTTGAAGCCTTCATAGCAAAAGCGGCAGCCCAAAATTATTATACTGTGGGTCTTAATAAGAATTAGGAGGCTTTGAAAAAATTGGGAAAAGAACAAGAGAAGGGAGGACGTATATTTGCCACTCAAGAGTACATTTGGAACAACAAAAACAGTTTATTCTAAAGAAAAATACTTTCAAGAGAACACGAAGCATGTATGATGCACCTTCATCATACCAGCGCCCCCTTTGGTCGCTCTCACCGCCTCTTTTAATCACTAACGCCCCCTTAGAAAGCGCTAGCGCCCCCTGTGGGGCGCTGCCGCCCCCGCTGAGAACCACTGTTCTAGATAATCCATACTCCTAGAGTGAACTTCTTGGCTTGGGGATAAAAGAAGCTTTTGATACTTTCTGTACAGCAACATAGTATCCAATGTACAACTGACCATAGGAAACGTGAAGAGTTTAACATTGTTTAAACTCAAGCCCGATGGAAACTGCAATTAAGAGAAAGACGGAGCAAACAGAAAATCTTGCCTTGAAGTTCAGCACGCAACATTTCAAACAAGCTTATTCAGCATTATGATGGACCGTTCATAGAGGACAGAGAAGTTAGAATATTTTTGTATAAATAACATGGTTTGTCGCCAACCTCTAAATCAGGGAATTTCAGAATGAACTTATTTTGTAAGTAAAATTAGGAAATTTTCAGGAAATTTTCGGAGAAATTCGGGGAAGCGAGGGAAAAACTGAATCCAAGTGTTCGTTTTTTAGTTAATATTGCCTGGGTAAATAGCCTTCAGTTCAGTTGCATTTGCTCTTAAGCATTTTTTACGCAAATTCCAATCTATTGCACCACTGGCCCCATTTTTGTATGCAAAAGTCTGCCGTATATCAGAAGCATGAATAAAAACCCTGAATTAATGTAAATACTATAGATAAGGAATAAAAATATCCTGGGTGGAAAATTTTAGAAAAATTAATTAGCGGGGGGGACGTCTATTAGGTACCAGAGAGTAGGTAAAAGTGATATTTCTTTCAAAAAGCTGCTGCGGGAGCTCTGTGACGTTGATAGAGGTGTAGCAACTAAATCTCTTCTTAACACAGCAAGTATCTCAGCTAAGGATAAGCTGGCATTTAGATCTAAATACTTCAACATTCTGGTAGCCGTATTTCTGAAATCATTAAAAGAAGTCCCCTCAGGTACAAAATTGTGTCTGGGCTATTTCCTGCTTTGCTTCAGGTGCTGTATTCAATTTGAGATCAGTCTCAGAACAGAAAATGGAGATGCTTTTTCAAATGACAGAAACTGGTCGAGTCATTGCGGATGAGCCTTAATTTCAGTTTTTCTGATATGTTTCACGGCTTCGAATGAGTGGAAGGATATACTTAGAAAGTTTGATTGAAATAAAGATCTCCTTGAAGTATTTTATTTACAGTTGATTGGTTCAAGAGATAAAGTTTTCATGAACTTTGGAGCATATTACAATTTGTCTTTGTCTTAAACATGGAAATGCTAGTGGTGAAAGTGAGTTCTCCGTTAATGGAGATGTTTTTATGGAAAATTTGGAAAAAAAAATTTAATTGCACAACGACACGTGTATGATGCAATTTTATCTAAAGGAGGAGTTCTGAAAGTTGATATTACCAGGAAAATGCTACCATTTCCCAACCAATCCCATTCTCACTACCGCGTTGTTTAAGAGCTTCCCTTCTTCATCATAGTATTGAGAGGTTGTTAAGGCTTATCTTAAATGATTTTTACGAAACTACTAGTATGTGCAAAGATATAAGCAGTCATGTTGTAGGCAGCCTACGTATATTCTGAAGAGAAGATACGATTACTAACGGTGCTTGTCAGAGCTGTGCGAACACGCACCAAAATCCCAGCCATTACTCTAACCAGTGCAAGTGACGATTTGGGAGCTAAAATAGTAACTTTTTTTGCTACATCGCCATTGTTAAATTGAGTACTTAAGTGTGACGTCACGATTTAATGAATATCAGAAATTTGATAATATTTTGGACTGATCACTTTCTCCTTGTTGGCATAGATAACCTGGCCAAATTTGAGAACCATACCTTGAGCAATCGCTGAGATACGCACTTTCAAACTTTAAATCATGCCTATCAAAACCTTGTTAAATGAACCAAGTTCATAATTTTATGAACTGAGCAAAACTAACAGTGTTTCCTTAAGGCCGTTTCCAATCCAAACAGCCATTTCTCAACATCGATGAGATATTTAAACGCGATATTTTGCATACGGATATTTGGTGGCAGGGTTAACACTGTGATATAGTTAAAATTGCGATTCCTCGAAAAAGGTTTTTGGTGACGTCATCACTTTAGTGCTCTATAATCAAATACAATATGTAACAATACTTAACATGAGATCGCTAAGCCCCAAGTTGTGACGTAATGACGCTGTTTATTGAATGCACAGAGTCCAGTGGCAGAGACAATCATTACGGAATTCACATTTCACCAAAAACCGGTGTCACTAGTCACTATCCCTCCCCCCTTTTACTCGAGTGGTTATCTTGGTGTTAGATTGATAAACATACATCAAACTTTGCGCTTGATTATTTATAATTCCAGTGTTTGCTTATTTCTCCGTACTTTAGGCCCAAATTTGATTTATTTTTATTTATCAGTAAATTTGAATTTATCCTAAACAAGGGCCTCTACTTCGAAAGGGTAAATCACTTCTTAATGTGCAAGCGACTTTTGCCCTGACTTTTTTAACGCTTAAACTTCTCTATTTTGAGTTTATTATGTTTTATTGGTATTTTGGCTTTTCATGGATTTTTATTTACTTTTTAATTGTTTTGTTTTTTTATCCTGACTTTCATAACCCCCCTGACTTTTTGACTTTTTAACTTTTTAACTACTCGTTTGAATTGATGTCCCTGACTTTATTCAGTAAATTAACTGCTTACCTTAGCTGTAGGCGTATAAAGCATAAGACGGGGCCCGTGGAGGGCCAGGGGCACGACCCCGCTTTCTTTATCCCATCTTTTGGTTTTTATTATAAGAATTTGGACGTTAAGAACTTAATTAACTCATTACTTTGTTTCTGTGCTTTTCCCTTCGATATTGTCACAAACGTCCTAGGTAGTATTACTTTTTGCCCTAACTTTTCCATTCTCCAAGGCAAGATAGTGGCTCTTTGATAGATTCAGGGAAATATATGAGACATAGTCTCATTTATAAACTCTCTGGTTTTCTACGCCTTTCCGGTTTATTATTTCAAATGACAATCCGTAGACAAAAGTTTGTTGGAAAATAGTTTGAAATAAACTTATTTTTGCGCGAAACGTTTCACCGAAGAACTTTTGCCGCTTATCTGCCTAGCCAATTGGATCCTATTTACAGAACAGCTTTGCACGTGGCTTATGTGAGATTTGAACGCGATATTTTGCATACGGCCATTTGGTGGTAGGGTTAACACTGTGATGTAGTTATAATTTGGATTTCCTAGAAAGAAGAGTTTTGTGGCGTCATCACTTTAATACTCTATAAATTACTTGGTAGGTCGTTGCTAACACGTAGACAAGGCCGTTTTGGCTTCGGGTTTAGTGGCGTCTAGAGTACTAAAGTGATGACGTCACAGAAATCCTTTTGCGAGGAACCACTATTATAACTACATCACAGTGTTAACCCTGCCACCAAATATCCGTATATGAAATATCGCGTTCAAATCTCATATCACTTGTAAGAAACGGCTGTTTTAATATGAAAAAGGCCTTAAGGAAACACTTTTTATTCTCCTCAGTTCATAAAAACTTGAACTGGGTTCTTTTAACAAGGTTTTGATAGGCATGATTTAAAATGTGAAAGGACGTATCTCAACGATTGCTTAAGGTATGGCTCTCAAATTCGGACAGATTATCTATTCCTACATGAAGAATGTAATGAATCCAAAATTTTATCAAATTTCTGATATTCATTAAACGGTGACGTCACACTTTAGTACTCTATTATTAACATTTACATATAAGAGTGCAACACTGCGCAAAGGAAGCATTCTGCTATAGACATTGCCAGTCATACAAGGATTTGGTATCTGTCGAACATCACTTGTAACTTACAAATAGCTGAAGAACTTTTGGTAAAGAAGGAGAGGCCAATAATTAACAAAAAGAACAAAGATTTTACTCGTACACTAAAGAAATTTTAATTGTTTTTACCCTTGTAATCTCCCCACCCCCTTTTTACAATAATCTGTAATCATGCACAAGGTCTAATGATGTATTGTGTATAAACAAGTCAAAGGGTTACCTGATAACCACGTATGTTTAGCTCCTGATGCTGTCATTAATCACATGGGTTGGTCATGCATTATTATTCAGGCATTATATGCATTCCACATAGTCCTGGGACTTGCAAAGGCTAATGTAGAAACGATTGTTATAGGCTACAAACAAACATCAGGCCACTTTGGGCTCAACTCATGATCTGGTTTTCGTTGTGTATAAATACCGTTGTACCTATGAGTCTAGAAGTTTGATTGTAGTTTGTGGACTTCATTGTTATCCCTCTTTCGTATATGCATTGTGAATACACAAGCGGGTAAAGCAATCCAAAAGCTGAACCAATAATCTTGTTTGGTGGAAATTTGAATCTTTGTGACTCCGCCACAAATCTTTTATATAGGATTTTGGGAACCCTTTCTTTTATCTCACGTAACTTTATCTAATATATTTTGCTCATCAATCTTAGTTTTCTCTTACTCGTATGATGAATTTTAGCTTCAACAATTCCCGACCACTATATCCCTACATCTAACCTGTTATATTATCGTTTATAGAACTGTGAATATTCATCATAGCATTATTTTACAATTTGGTTTGATCTAATTTTTCTCAAATTTCAGATGATGCTCTATAATTTCATCAACTTGTAGGTATCTAGCTGCTGTCGTGTCGATTTAAGGCCCAGGATGTAATAGGGTTAAGCTAGAAAATCTAATGTAAGTGGCCCTAGCTCTTGTTAAAGGAGAATGCAAAAAAGGGCCTGGTCAAAGCCCAAGTTTAAATCCCATAATTCAATTCAACATTGTAACATATAATGTACTTATTATAATCGAGATAGATAGATAGATAGATAGATAGATAGATAGATAGATAGATAGATAGATAGATAGATAGATAGATAGATAGATAACTAAACTTACCAATTACAGTTGGCTCTAAATCAACAAAAACCGCACGTGGAACATGCTTTCCAGTTCTGGTCTCGCTGAAGAATGTGTTAAATGGATCTTCTGCCCTGCCATAGCTTTCGTTACCATACATCTGGCCATCTGGATCTATTCCATGCTCAAGACAGTACAACTCCCAACAAGCATTTCCCATCTGTACTCCGGCCTGACCGACATGAATTGATATACATTCCTTCATACGCATTTTTCACAGTTTTTGTATATGGCAAAATTATCGATTATCCGAGTTTTAGGTGCAAAGTCCTTAAAGCGATGATGAACAAATCAAATATATATTTGTCTTTACCATAACGTTACAATAGATCTCTTGGTTGCAAAAAACCTTTGATATCATTTGAAATCTCAATTTTTATAATCATGGCGTGAGATTGCTAGACAGAAGGTAAACCCATTTAACTACAACACATAACACTGAGAATGCTGGTATGGGGCAAATAAATAGCTCTACTGTCATTGACTTAGGCTAACAAAGATGATGTTATGGATAGATGATGGAAACATTTTGCAGTTTTGGGAGCAACCATTTAGGAGGCTATCTTAGACTTTAAATATTTTCATATCGAAAGTGAATTTTAATACTCAACACTTTGACAACTACAGACCAAAGACATGAAACCAAATTCTGTCTTTAGAAAAATCTAGTTTTATTTCAAAAGAAAGCACCAAAATAATCTTTAGTGACTGCGTGTTGGCTTACTTTAACTTTAGCCTCTTGTTATAGAAGACACCAAAAGCCACACATTTTTAGTGGCTTTTATATTTCCTATTCGTAAACCTCTTCCGGCTAAATTCTGTTTAAAGCCATGTTGCAAACTTATGAACTGTTCCCTAACGCAAAGGACCTATAAGGAGTTAAATAGATTTCTGGTTCTTTTGAGGTTAAGTAACATCCTCGACGTCACCCAAAAAACGTCCCCCATGTAAAGTCCTCCATGTAAACTAAAGACATTCATTTCCAAATCTTCCTGTGCCATTCTCATTTAAGCCAGCCCAAAACAAGGATGCATTAGACACAAGGATGCCTCCTCAAATTAACCCCCGTGTTAAAGTACAATCAAAGTAATTTCTATTTAATTTTTACTATCAGACAATGCACTAATGTCCGTTATTGCAAAGGAATTTTTTAACATTAATGTACTCTTACATTGTCATGCACGACCCACGATAACAGTACTTACTTTTACAATAAAATATTAACTTTTCATCAACTAATTATTTGCCACCACTAATAGCTCCTTGTTCAACGCACTGTCTAGACTTAAGATGGGTCGCCTCCAGACAGATAGGGCTTTTCATCATCAAAAGCATACTGGATAAAGGTTTGAAAATCGAATCCATTTAGACTTATGGCTTAAACTCAATTTCCTTTGGTTATCAGTTGCACGACCAAATGCAGCTAAAGATCAAGCCCACTTACCCCAAAAAGCCATTGTTGCAAATATTCATCTACAAAGTCAGCGTTATCAAAATTATCTTTAATTTACAATGACAATTGAGTTTATTATGTCAACAAACACGAATACTGGGGCATTGCATTGTAAGATTCCCAAATAAACCGCTTGAGGAACTAGTAGTAGTAGTAGTAGTAGTAGTAGTAGTAGCAGCAGTAGTAGTAGTAGTAGTAGTAGTAGTAGTAGTAGTAGTAACACTAGTAGTAGCACTAGTAGTAGCAGTAGCAGTAGCACTAGTAGTAGCACTAGTAGTAGCAGTAACAGTAGCAGTAGCACTAGCACTAGTAGTAGCAATAGCAGTAGCACTAGTAGTAGCACTAGCACTGGCACTAGCACTAGCACTAGCACTAGCACTAGCACTAGGAGTAGCAGCAGCAGCAGCAACAGTAAAAGGGAAAGTTTTAGTCAGTGGGAGAGAAAAGAAAAGGCACAGACGAAGAAATACGAGAAGAAAGGTCTTAAAAGTTGTACCTCCTTTCTGAATCTTCTCTTTCTTTAATCTCCGAAGTCTAGTCAAATCTGAATCTTCAACAAATTCATGGTGCGTGACTAGGACCTTCTTCAACACCTTCAAGGCGTCGCAAAACGTTGACTGGCATTGCCCACTGTAAAACGATGAAAAGTTTATGCTATAATTATGAAATGCACTAATAGCTTCATGTAGACTTCGAAATTGGTTCCATATGCTGTAAACAGTTTTACAACATTTAAATTTAAAATTTGTGTGCCTCGAGCAAGCTGGGTTGGTTAAGAATGCCCTGCAGTTAAAAGTGAACTCTGTGTTAATGCCAAAGCTATAAGCAGGCACCCAACCAAAGTGTACTACAAAGCTGACTGACAACACCAAAAGTTCGAAAAAATATTCAGACCTCGGTATGCTTTGTTTTACGCATTTTAGGTAGTTCCGATGAGTTTCTTGATTCATATGAACATTGAAAGCAGAACACCGTCCTGAAGGAAAATACCTTCTCGCTAAAGTAGTAATACTAACAGTATACTCTTGTAGTAACTTCTTACATTTTAAATAGGATTGGAATTATATATACTTTTTACATCTACTTTTACAAAAAACTGAATAAACGAGGAGTTCCAAAAAGTGTCGAGGAGGGGTGGAAGAGGAACTGCCGAGGGGTGGAAGAATATCATGAGCTGATTCCACTAGTTTGACAGGTGTTATGCTGTCGTAACGTAACCTAAGGCTTACTCTCAGGTTCCGAATAAAATAAGGGGGGAGGGCTCAAATAATTATGGGCTCGAAATTAATGAAAAGGGGGTGTGGAATTATAATTTGTTGGGTGGTGGTTTTCTTAAAGTTATTTCAGTCTTCCTCTACAAAATCTAATGAGCAAAATAGTAACGTAAACACAAGGTATGTGAAATTCTTATGGTGTAAAAATGAAACTTATGCGAAGTCATTCAAGAAAAGTAGTTGAAACTTTTCTCAAATAAATAAAGGAAGGGGGCTGGAATAGGGATTTCCTGGGTGGAAAAAATTTCAAAAAAAAATAACGATTGGGAACGACGACGATTACTCCAGAGTAATTTTTCTACTACAAAAGTTACCGTGTAAACATAGTCATTTTGTTACAATGTTAAGGGACTCTACTTACGTTACAGAGGTAAACTGAGTCAGAGTGTCTTCAATAAATCTAAGTAATGTCTGTAGTGATGCGTCCACTTCCTCGACAGCTTCTACATCGGACCTACACCATGAAACAGAAATATTTTACGGATAAATAAGAAAATTGTCTCACAAAACAGTAATAATCTTTCACGCGTATAAACGGAATAAAGTACAACATCGTCCCCCACTACCTCAGTATTCATATTTATCAGTGCAGTGGCTTCCGACGTAGGTGGAAACGGGCACTTTGCAACAAATGCCATCTTTCAGAATAACATAAAATAGGATTGATGAGATTCAATGGCCTGTAAAAGGAATACTGTTCTTTGACCTCCTTTCCGTAAGCATTAAATATATAAAGAACAGTCAATGAACATGATAAAGCTAGCGATTAAGTATGCATTTATGCCCATTTTGTAAATCTGTCCAAGTCTACGCCACCTTCAGCACATCCTGTGTATAATTTGCTACGTTCGAATGTCTGATAAAGTGTCCTTACATTGTGGTTAGATAATACTAGTTGTTTGCGCAAGGGAAGTTGCCTGCGACTTAGCAGTCAAGTAACGATGATGTAAACCAGAGGCAAGCAACCTACAGAACAGTTGTCCGTAACCTGGGATTTGCAAAGGATAAGCTAGGGTTCGTTGCATACTAAAAGATGGATTCAATATAAATAAATTTTGCTGCCGTGATTTCCGAAACAGAACCGACAAAACCATTACAGGTGTCATCATCATCGATGGCATTACTAATTACGGCCTTATAAATGCCTAAAAGGTACATATACGCTTTTTGCATGATGTTTAAATTCGCAACGGGAGCCGCACAGAACATCTCTTACACAAGAGTGAGTCCGTGTAAAAGCAAAACGTTGCACTCCACTGCTATAGTACATAGCATGCCCGTTTACTATCATGATATTATTTTGCACAAATGCGACTGGCAAGAGACTCAATAAGTAGTTGAGTCAGTAGTATACAAAACCCGCAGTCCGCAACCTTTTTCTTCCCGCGAACCCCTTGTTAGGTAAGAAATATTGCTTGAAGGGATCGCTTCAATATCACTTATAGACGCCTTAGCGATTGGGATCCTTACATATAATAACAAAGGAATCTCATCGACAGCAATGACACTTCTGTTCATGAGCAGATGTTATCATCTATTTGTTCTGATCATTGATGGGTTACGGACCCCTTCAAAATCACTTACCGACCCCTTAGCAAATTGGATCCCTTTACACAATAAGCGTCAACAAGGGATCTCATAGACAGGAACGGCACTGCTATTCATGAACAGGAGTTATCGTCTGTTTGTACTGATAACTGATACGTTACAACCCCTTTAATATCACCTACCAACCCCTTAGCGATTGGGATCCTTACACATAATAACAAAGGAATCTCATCGATAGCAATGGCATTTCTGTCCATGAGCGGACGTCAACATCTATATGTTCTGATCATTGATAGGTTACGGACCCCTTCAATATCACTTACCAACCCCTTAGCAAATTGGATCCCTTTACATAATACGCGTCAACAAGGAATCTCAACAATAGGAATGACACTTCTCTTCATGCTAAAGATGTCATCTATTCGTTACCTTCATTGATAGGTTACGGACCTCTTTAAAATCACTTACCAAACCCTTAGCAAATTGGATCCCTTTGCACAATACGCGTCAACAAGGAATCTCAACAATAGGAATGACACTCCCAGTTAAGCTAGTACCAGGGCTCAAAGTACGAAAGCAATCTGCTCGTTGTTGATACTATCTACACAACATTGTATTTGCTTCATAAAACGTTTCTCTAGCAAATTCACAGTTGCTATCTCTCCCAGTTACGTGGAACATACCCATTTCCATGAAACGTCCAATGTGCTACAATACAATCCGTATGATTGGTTTCTAAAAGATCTTGATTAGAGTAATTCAGACCCAACTTACAGGCTCGAACTATGTGACTCATGGTCTGATTTGATGGCTGATGTCTCAATGAATGCAGCGATTGCCCTCTAACTTATGTTTATTGATTTGGAGTAAATTTACGTCAACTTATGGATTTAGGCCGTCGATTAATTCGATGGACTGTACCTTTAAAATGAATGTATTAGTTTGTCTCTTTAAATATGAATGGGTCTCTCTGCAACTTTGCTTGCCATCAGCAAAGTTCTTGTGTCTAGTAATGACAAAAATTTCATTTTCTTTATAATTCGCTTGTTTCCTATTCAAGACATCAATTATCTGTGCTTTATATAAAAAAATATTGAAAAGTTTTTTTAGAGGGTGGAATGTATGTCGTCCACGCCATTGGGCCATGGTTCGATGGCTTTTAGAATCATAATCTTAGCTACGATACCAGGCTCTAAAGCTTTGTATCCTTTCTTAAAACTAATTTAAAACGTGGAACATCTCCATTCTTACATGAAGAAGTGAAAGGAAATGAAAAGAAATGAAAGGCATAAATGATATTCGTGCACAGGCAGCAGTATGGCAATGTTGCGAAAACACTTTCTATGGTGATAACTAGTTCAAAACTCTACTTGCTATTTCATAACTGAACAGGCACTGGTACACTTCCAAGTTGCCATTAGCATTTATATTCCTGAGTTGTATTATTCATAACATTTTAGTGATGTCCTTATCCACACTCCACAACAACAACATCACCAATGGGTACAACGACAACCGCTATCTATGTTCAATCATTGTATGACTCTCTAAGCTTTATATCAGGTCATTCCCTACTTGCTACAGTGAAATCAACAAGTACCACAATAACATCAGTACGCATGTTCCCATAAAACAGTTTTAAATCATGACACTAACACCATACACACTTAGTAAGCCGAGTTTATACATTGTGTTTACGTTAAATTAAATTGTCTACTGACCTGTATGTTCCTCATTGCTACTTGCTTTTCCCTCTTGATTCGGAATGTTCGAAACTAAAAAAATGCAAGGCACTCCTTTGAGAACAACTTCAATGGATATTTTCTTTGAATATTAAAGAACGTGTATATGTGAATATCTCCTTACTTTAGCCATTTCCACTCTTTTCTTTCATCTGTCGTGTTACATAATTTCCTGCCAGAGCCAACAATAACCTCAAAACTCAATTCGTGTATCATTTTGTTCAATATGATATCATGCTACTCACCCCAGAGGACGAATTCCACTTACATGGCTAGTTCCCCTTCTCTGCACTGTTTTTAATAGTGAATTACATAAGTAGGTAGGCAGTCATATTTTCCTAAGTACCAAGACTTCGTATAGGGCTTGAGCTATTCAACCGTCTAAAGTGAAGGGTAATACGATCTCATATTGGAATCTAAAACTCGCATAGCATTACGTCTAAGTCGAAAATGCTTCGTTCGCAATCTTGACTTACGTTGCTGTGTCAGTGCCTGATCTAAATCAAATGTTTGTCATCTCGTTAGAAATAACTAAAGAAATACCCACTGACCTGCAATAAGTTCCTTGAACGCTCTCAGGAGATATAAAAGTTGATTGACGTACACAAGGTTCTTTGCTTTCAGCCTCGATCTGGAAAAAGACAAGATAAGTGACACAAAGTACGGCCTTGCCCCACAGAAAAGAACTAACTTACCAGTAACAGTCTCTTTCTAGATGGTATCCTTATTATTTTGTTAGAAATTGTAAGTTCTAATATACCAAGGTTTGTTACTTTTCTTATATTAATCTGTCAATCCTCATTAACAAAACAAGACATTAATTAGAACTATGTTCCCTACAGCTTTCTACTTACCAGTTACACATGAAATTCCTGAATCATGGCAAAACTGTTGAAACATGCTTCTCCAGCAAGTATATTACAACACTTCAAAAATAATATCATGTTTACCGGGAAAATCATCATCAGTTCCAATCAATTGCTTTTTTTTCTCAGTTTTGACATGATTAAATGATCAACAAGTGATGCACGTGCATTCATGATACATGGCTGCATTTTTGTTGGCACATAGTTTTGACAGACCTTATAGCTGATGATAAACAACAAGTGATCTGCGACAGGCAAGAAGCTGTAGCAGGGCAATTAAATTTTGTTAGGCCAGTCTGACCTCATTAGCCAAACTGAAGAAAGTTAAAATATTAAGTGTCTTCTAGTGTATTGAAGATGCATTTCATTTTTTTATATGTAAAGGTATGTGATATGTTGCAGAACTGTGTTTGAAGACACTCGTTTTACTTCATTGACAGGCATAAAAGATATCATTTTATGGTTCTACAGATGAGTCCTTTGTAGATATTCTGGACCATGCCAGCTTTTGAGGATTCTGCCCTGCAAGACATAAAGCATCCCTTCTATATTGATTTTATGCTTTGTATAGGGTGGTCGATGATGTTTGAGTTGTATTAAGTTTCTATTTAGCTGCGTTAGGGATCTGTCTACCAGCATCATTTGTTAGTGGGAAATAGTTTGCAGCAGAATTCCAAAATTATGTAGTGCATGCAAGCAGCTGTGCCCAGAAGGGAGGCAGCAACCAAATGCCCTCTTGAGAATACATCCTGAATCAGATAAGGGATGAATGTTTTGCCCTACCCTGAGAATGTAGTTGTTTAATATAATTATTAATTTAGTTGACACTTTGGTAAAGGATGGCACTTGAATTCAGTGGCCATAATTAATTTTGCAAATATAACCAGATACCTGGCTGGAGAGTAGCAATGTGGCAACGTTGTTTCATGGCATTTCTCTCAGGGTGGGTTATTGAACCTGGTTAACTCTATGTAGTATAGCGTTTGGAAGCCCTGTTAATGCACCAGATACTTCCCTACTTGCTAAAATAATACACCTTTGATTTACTCTTATTTGTCAAAAAGTTAAGACTATATGAAGATATGTTTTTAAGGAAGCATTGTTGTCTGGAAATAGCCAAAGGCAAACAATAGCAAACATGTTTAGCATTTTATGACGCTAGCATTAGTACACATTTTCCAGGATTGTAACTAGTGCCAGGCAGAAAACATAATCTGCTTATAAAAATGACAGCAAGGCTAAGGATCTTTAAAGAAAAAGACATATCGATATTATTTTTATTTTTGTATTTTTTTAAACTATACTAACGTTCCATCAAATTAAACTGTTGACATCTTCAGAGTTAAATGTAATATAAACTGAATGCTACTGAGTGGAAGAATTATCTATCACAGTGCAGAGAAAATTGATCTGAAGTTAACACTACACTTTTGTTTTATTATCCCTTTATTTTTAACATAGCAAGTTTCTTGTCCATTTTTCAAAAGAGAAAAGCTTTATTAAACTGTTGTGTGTGAACCAACTTTGAATCCTAACAGGTGTATTTGAAGCAACCACTGTGTCTTTACAAAGAGCATAATGTGTAGATTCTCCACCACCAAGACTAACCTTCCTTCGGCTTTACAAGGGAACGCTCTCCCTGAACGGGACAGTTCTTCTTATATATATTCTACAGTGTTTACGTCTAGCGTCATGCAATAAGAATCTTGCCACGGGTATTGGGGTACGTATCTTACTACATGTACCGTCCGGTAATCTTAAGATGAAATGTACATCTAAATCGAGGTGCACTACGTCGTTACCTATTGATGCTAGAAAAATGTGTTGATTTTCGTAACACGGACTGGGGCGATCCTTGTAGAGCTTTTACTAGAATGTAAAGCACTTTAACCTGTAAAGCACCTGGGGGGGTTGGGGGATTATTGTCTGCCTTTTTTCGCCTGCCTAACATTCGCCTCATTTGTATTAGTTGTGCCCGCAGTTACTGTGACCTTCGTCGTACTTCCCTCGTTTCAATTTCCTCGGCGTAGCATTCCATCGTGATTATTTCCTACAAAGCTTCTGGCCCCTAGTGACAGACTTTTTTTGTATGTTTGTGCGAGAGTTCATTCACGTTAAACCTCCAATATATAAAGACCTGACGAAGTCTTAAAGGAAAGACGAAACGTTGTCAAAATTTTAGTTTCCTTCTTTGCGTTCTACATGTAGTTTGTCGGTGTATTTGTCACCATAATAGTTGCAACTACAATTGTATTGAAACGAGGCAAGTACAACGAAGGTCAAAACAACTGCAGTTTCAACTAGTACCAATAACGCGGGTGCTAGGCTGGCAAAAAAAGCCAGACAATAAAAACAACAACTAATAAACTAACCCCTGATTTTACTTAAACTGACTGCAAAGATGAGCAGAAAATGCTACAGCTATATCTACTAAGAAAGAAGTCTTTTTAATTTCCTCAGCGTAGCATTCCACCATGGTTGTTTCCTACAATGCTTCTGGCGCTTAGTGACAAATATTTTTTTTATATTAATGCCACAGTTTATTAAATTTGTCACCTCCAGTGTAAAAAGACCTGACGAAGTCTTAAAGGAAAGACGAAACGTTGTCAAAATTGTAGTTTCCTTGTTGGTGTTCTACCTATAGCACCGTAACCCTTAAGTTAGTTATATACCTCAAGGAGGGCTCGCCTTTTGCAAATCTTGACGCCTTGGTTAAGAGAAGGATTCACTGTCCATTGCAGGACTACGATTAAAAGGGAACAAGCAAGGGATAAATCACTTCAACGAAAGTGTTTGAGAATGAAGAATTTTAAGATTTATTGAGATTTATTGGGAATTACGAGAATTATTGGGAATCATTAAGAATTATTGACAATTATAGGGAATTATGGAATTTTAAGAGTTATTAAGAATTTTTGAGTTTTATTAAGAATTATTAATAATTGTTAGGAATTGTCAAGAATTATTGAGAATTATTCAGAGTTATTGAGAATTATTCAGAATTATCGGGAATTATGGCAGTTGATTGAGAATGATGAGAATTATTTGGGAATTTTAGTACTTTTGTTTGAGAATTATCTCAGTGCTTTACCCCTCGGGAACAAGCAGAGAGCTGACTTTACATGCAGACCAGGACTTAAAATGGGGAAAAATTGATTCCATACGCCACTAAATGAAAACCCTCGCTAGGGCATAACAGCCTTGGTTACGAGGTGGCCTTTCTGCGATACTTAAATCATAAGCACTCAGCTCTCCTATAAACGACCAACGCAAAGATGCAAAATCCCAGAATGTCCCAATTGCATTTCCAAACAAAAGACCTGGCTTTCCAACTTGTAGCAAGCAGTCAACAAATTCAACGAAGGCATCCTTCTGTTCCAGTGCGTAGGTCTAAGAATGAATTGACATAAAAATGTCCATTCTGCGAGTATAAGAGGTACCCAGGTATAGAGTTCTAAAGTGTGACGTCACGATTTAATGAATATCAGAAATTTGATAATATTTTTAACTCATTGCATTTCCTTGTAGACATAGATAGCCTTTTCAAATCTGAGAACCATACCTTGAGCAATCGATGAGATATGCCCTTTCAAACTTTAAATCATGCCTATCAAGACCTTGTTTAAAGAACCCAGTTCATAATGTCATGAACTGAGCAAAATTAACAGTGTTTCCTTAGGGACTTTCGCAAATTCAAACTGCCATTTCCCACAGCTGATAGGAGATTTGAACACGATATTTTGTATAGGGGGGTTTGGTGGCAGGGTAAATACTGTGACGTAATTATGATTGCGATTCCTCGAAAAAAGGTTTTTTTGTGACTTCATCACTATAGTACTCTATTGCAACATCAAACGGCCAGGAAATTATGCTGAATACAACAAAGGAGAAACTGGGGGGAATTTTACTTGATATGTTCGGTTCTAATTTTACGCCAAACGCCTCGATACAGCAATAGAGTGAGCTTAGAGGCATTATTGATACCGTCATATTATGCACGAATCGCTGGGTCGGCCGCGTTGCCGGGGTTATCGACACCAGAGGGACCATCAGTGGCACAGAATGAGCTAAATGTGTATTTAGAGGGCACCCATCGGGGCAAGGGCTGGAAGAAGAGACGTCCTTGCCAGCCAGACACACAAAACATGGACGACAACAGCAAAACACCCCAGTCGCTGAAAGCAACTCTGGGACGGATTCCTTGACAGGGAGCTAGAAACCCCCTAAATTTAATTTAGATTGGAATCTTCACTGGAAAAGATTCCCTGTTCATAAATTAGACCACTGATTTGTATCCCCCCAACTTTCCCCCCAACCCCTATCCCCCCTGCTTTCCTATGTAACTTCGAAACACTTAGGAAAGATCAAGGTTTTAGAAACCCAGATTACAAAGCATCTTAAAGAAAATGTAAGATGCTGGGCTGAGGCGAGTCCAGTATCATTTACCATTATTGATAAAGCTTGGATTCGGTATGGATTTGAATTTAAAAGACGTTTCACATCAACCATAACAAACTGCCCTGAACAAGTTTAACAAACAGAATGCAAGTGCCGTGAAATTTAGGCATTCCTGTAAGTAGGATGCCGTCGAACTATCTGTTCATTGTTTACACAGCATTTGTCAACAAAATTCGTTGTAGTTCTTTCTTCTTTTCTACACACAAGAGTAAACCTTGAAAGCTACCCATGGAAAGACGTTTCTGTTAATATTCGCATAAAAGGTAGTGTAGGATTTGTAAAAACTAAGCACTGAGGATGAAGAATGTTCTTCGAAACCTGTACGGCATTAACAAAGTAAAAGGTGTTTGTTTTCTGTCGTATTTATAATAATGATAATATAGTGATGATGATGATGATGATGATGATGATGATGATGATGATGATGATGATGATGATGGGGAGGAGGACGAGGATGTCAGTGATTAACTCTTCACACCACGGTTTAAATAAAGTCGGTCATTGATCGACGCTGGCTTAAGCATACGATGAAAGGGCAAAATCATTGTGTACTGAAAGCTTAACCACAGTTTGATATGTCTCTAAAAGCTTGTAGGTTGCTTGCCTGCCAAACATATAGCTCATAGTTCTAATTGGTACACCATATTAACTGCCAGTTTAGATTCTAGCTGCTGGATGCTAAAGTCGCCGCAAATTCTGGATTTCAGTTAATCCACACTTGCGCTTTGTACACCACGGACCAAATAATTGTCGTGGAGGTTCACAAAGTCACCAACCTCTCCCCCAACCCTCCAACCCCTCGTTCATTAAACAGGCATGACATTATGTTGTTTAGGTAGATAAATCTGAACTGTTATATTTTTATCATGTACATATATTTGCGGTAATCATTTTTCAACAAAATTACTTGAGGGCAACAAGAGACAAAGTCGCAAGTAAGAAATGGAAGAGATGAGAGATTCGGTCAATGCTGGGAATGCAGAACGATTGATTATTATAAATGATTACCTTGACGTAGAAAAACGATGATCCAAAATATGGCCAGCTTGAGATAACCTCTGGAAAATTGAAAATGTGGAAGTGTCAATTTCGAGAGAAAAAACAGATCTATTTATTAAGGCTAAACGATCCGTAGTTGGAAGAACGAGCGCATTGGTCTTGTAGGTGGCAAGATATGTCAAATTAAAAAATACAAAAAAAAATAAATGAAACCTAAAAACAAGAGCAATATGAAATTCTTTTATAACTAACTTGTAGCTACTGATTGCAACGGTAATTTTTTCGCTTTCACTGGTTAAGACCCAGAAAATTAGTGTAAACAACCTATCGCATTCCAATAAAACAACAAGGCCAAAAGGAACAATGCCATTGTGAGAGAAAGATGTAACTTTTTGTTGAATGGTGTAATAATTGTCAGAAGGATAGTTTAAACATTGTTTAAATTTCTTTTCACCAGTATACAATTTTTCAAGGGAAAGTCCCCATTCAGTCCAAACAAGTAACAGGTCAAGTCTCCCACTTTTCAAAAGTTCCTGCGTATGCGTCTACGCTGAAGCTACGAGAAATTTGTCTTTACCCGGAAAAGCAGGCCTATACCAGGAATGAATTTCGGTAAGAAGGGTTTACATTATTTGATACAATCGCTTTATAATATATCGACAACTTGAAGTGCTGAAACCGCGGAAAAGCGATAACTTTGAACGGGTTACTTAGGGAAATTTAATAAAACGTTTGGTAGGCAAGAGCTAAAGTTACAATAGTTGAGAGCTACCGACAGCAGGGGCAGCCCGAATTACTTGTCTTTTACAGTTATTTGCTACTGGACATCCTTGTTTACATCCACTTGTGAAAAACAGAGTATAGGAGCAGACTCCCAAACTAGACTCAATGCTAACACATGCGTAGTTTAATAGAATGTGTTTTATTGTCATTTTCCCAGAGTTTGCGCCCTTATCTACTTATTACAATTCAAATGATCTAGCCTTAAAATATAAAACATTCAAAATACTCCATATGTTACAAACGTCCACCTATGTGGTATTCAAGGTATGTAATAAATAACTACGCGATAATATAATATGCTGAAACTTACCAAGAAATCGTTTTCTGTTAGCATGCAGGGGTAAGTGTTGAACGTTTTTGAAGTGATCTGACACTAGCAATCATCATCATCATCATCATCATCATCATTATTATTATCATCATCATCATCATCATCATCATCATCATCATCATCATCTGTGTGCCATGCCAGTAGCTTTGGTGATCATGAACCACCAGCAATTTCAAAAGAACGGTCATTAGCTATTAATATATAAGTAAATTTGGATTTTCAAGAAACAGAAAGAGAATAAGCTTTAAACGTGGATATATTTTGCATTGTGTCAATCTGTTTCATTTTAATTTGCACAAGGGTGTATGCTGCGAAGATGCGTGGCATGATGCAGTGGTTGGGGACCGATGTTGGTGAAATGAGACAGAGGAATGTTAAGATGCATGTGGGAAGTGTCACGGATAAATATGGTTGGAAGTGAGGAAGTAGCAAGGAGATCAGCAAGCAAGCAGTCGAGTGACACATTAGTATCAGGCATACTGGGACGATGTAGTCATGTACAACTCAAGGGTAAGGATGAAGCATTGGGACGAATATTCATATTTGGAACACCTGGGAGGCCACAGCAGACCTTGCTGCAACTGTGAAGTACCTTGGTAAAGGCTGTTTCATATCCTTCAGAGGGCGCATTCGTGCACTGAAAAAGAAGGATTGCGATATTCTTGTCACATAATTTGGGCGGCGTATTACAGCTTCTGCAATCAGAGTCCAGTCCTAAAGTCGACCCCATTTGTATGTTACTGTAATATGAAATGTGACATTTGCTTTAACAGATTCTAACGAATGTTGCACAAATAATGACGGAGTCAACAGAAGAAGGGAAAGCACAGTATACAACTTGGGTATCCTTTTCCATTACCTGTGTTAGTTTAGACAGCATCTGCATTGGTAGCAAGAAATTTGAAGTTAACTACATGACCTGCTTGGGAGTCTACATCTTTTATTCCTTACCTGCATTCATTTGCCCGTTTTGTACAGTTATAAATTTAATCTGTACAGTAGTGTTATTTGTGAACGAATTCAGTCGTTGTTACCATTCCACGTAGTAGTTCGCAACCGCTCGCAACAATATGGCAGTTTATTCTGTGTCCTGAGACCAGAGAAGCAATTTCCTGCTTTCAGTGCCCTTTCCAATTAAAGCGTTGGCGCGAACCTTACACGATCAGCGGCCGAGGCGACAGAAAAAAATTGCATCTTCCTTATGCTGGTGTTCGTACCTGTATGTACTTTTGCCTGTAACCTACCTCCTAATGTCAGCGTTATCTACCTTAACATGTCCTAGCATCAAATATTTATACTAGTGGATCTAATATGCTGTGGAGCAATCCTGTTCCCAGTTGTATGGTAGGTCGACGTTGCATTCGATGATCTAATGTTGTTTAGTATGTTCAAGTTATGTGCTTTCTCCACCCCAATTTGTTTCGTGATTGTGTATCAGAAGTGACGCAAGATGCTCAGTCGCTTCAGACTCTGGAAACCTAAACTCTTTGATGAGAGGCTCAAATCCTGTCTCTGTCGTGTCTGAGTTTTTTCAATGGGCTTCGTTCTGATCACGGTCAATCAAGAGATGTTCCATGTTTTATGTGTGGATGTGGTGTTTTCTTTTTGTTATCAGACTATGGCATGACGTTACTGGTGCCCATCTGGGTATAGGGATGTATTGTAACATCTGGCACTCTATAAAGAATCATTCCATGTCTCTTAGTGAGCTCTTTTTCCGTGCGTACAGGGAAACTGATTAGGAATATTACTAATTGACTAATTAGCAACTGTTTCAGGGTCAAATGTTGCATGGGAACTTATTCAAGTGTTTTCAGACATCATTTACAATTTTGAGTACTAGGAAAATTCATTGAAATTAATAAACGGGGGTTCCCAATAAGAAGCGGGGAGGTTAATAAATTTAATAAGCGGGGGGGTACGATTATTTGGCACTCGAGAGTACTCGAACGGCCCTAACAGTTCCATCATTACAGTACTTTAACTTTCTTCAGACTTTCTTAACCCTGATAATAATTTCCGATCACACAGTACCTTGAGGGAACTCATCAAGGAAGAAAACTCAACTGGACGACACTGATCTGATGAGAGTGATGAACGATAGAGCAATCTGGAGAAAGCACTACGTCATGGCATCACCATCGTTTAACGACAATGGGTGACCCAAAGAAAAAGAAGAAACTTCCGTACACATTTTTTATAAATATAAGCAACTCGATTTTCAGGTATGGGCTAAGGTTGCTAAGGGTATGATTTGCTTAACAGGTTGCTAGGGTTATTTGTTCTCTGTGATACCGAATCACATATACAGTATCTGGTTTTTCTTCTGTCTACTTACAGTGAGTTATACATGTAAATAGTTCCTTATGTATTTGCTTCAAATCAAAAAAGAATTCGTCTGTCTTTATTTTTAAGAAAATTTGTAATTTAGTTCTGTGACAAAAAGTTGTTAACTAATTGTCAGGGCTGAGGGTTGCTAAGCAATTTGCTCAATTTTGGGCTAATTTGAGGGCTGAAGCCTTAGCAACTGGGTTGCTTATAAAAAAAATGTGTAATATATTTCTTCCCTATATCAAAATACATTCATTAATTTCTTAAAAGGTGTAATGAATTTACATGATTTATATGCCTTGTTATCATGCAAGAAGATCAGGATTAGGCCAATTTCAATTTCGCTTACGAAAGATGAAATACACGGATGTAATGATATGATCTTAATTATCAAATAATCAGCATTAGGAATATTAAGTTTTATCGAGAAGAATGGATTTGAAATGTTAGTTTTGAAAAGAACACTAGAGAAATAGAACATATGTCACCACCGGGGATCGAACACACGACCCACGCTTTGGCGGCGTGCGCTCTACCAACTGAGCAATGCGACCTCCGATGTTAACATACGCTATTTCATAATGTGGCGACTACAGAAATATAGTATGTTAACATCGGAGTTCACCTTGCTCAGTTGATAGAGCTCACGCCGCGAAACCGTGGGTCACGGGTTCGATACCCCGTGGTAACATATTTTCTATTTCTCTAGTGTTCTTTTCTAAAACGAATATTAAGTTCATTAAGCAAATAGAAAGGATCGACTATCCTTTGCCAATCACCAAAATCTTTTGTACATTAGTTTCCAGCCCTACAGAGAGCTCGAGAACAAAGAGCTCGTTTTGAGTTTTACCAATCAAATCTGGGCAAAGATCAAGGCCAGTAATAGTAGACGGAGATTGACATCCAAGTATATCAGCAAAGATTTCCATCCCGTTGTTAGATGAAGAAATGAAATCAGATATAATTTTGAGAGCTTAACATAATTGTATCTAAGGAACCACATAGAGATATTTCAAGCCATCTTTTGAAACAATTATGACATATAAGCCGCGTTCACACTTAAAACGGATGTCACATCAGTTCCGCTATTACGGTTCTCAATTCGGTTCTCAACAGAATTGTAGAAATTTGCAACGTTGTAAATCACCACTTTTGGAGAGGGTTCAGGAACAATTTTCTTCTCACTTCATTTTTTTCTTCTCAGAAGTAATTGTTTGGCAAGGTGCAATTGAGCACACTTTTTAAATTTGGAACTGTCTCATGCCTGACATGCACTCCAAAACGTGACCCTAACCCAATCGGTTGCCAGTTATTCAGTAAGTTATGTGATTTTTCAGTGAGAAGCTGGAGTATTAAGAGTGAAATAACTACACAGCATCAACAAACGATAAATGAAAAAAATTCATTACTCAAACAGTTTATCAAACTTAACTATCAAGATACCTTCTTTGGCTAACTTAGACCCATGCAGAGTTTTAAAGTTGTTTAACGTGCCCCCTCCTCAGATGTTCCATGAAGAACAATGCCAGAGCTTTCAATACCTACTGGTCTACATTTTCAAATTAATGAACTATTTCAACATCATGTACATTTGAACATCAACAAGTGGTCAAAAAACATAAAACAAACAATACAATGCATTGTAACATAAAAAAGTTTCGACCAGATTGTTATTGTTATTTTGTAATAACATATAATGAACAAGTTGATGTGGGGGTTGGGATCAACCCTTGTTTTGATGTGGGGGTTGAGGCAAAGGGTGGAGGTGTTGCTATCACATTTTGATGAGGGGATTGCAATCGTAGGTGGGGGTTGATTTTTTGATATGGGGGTTGATATCCCTCTGCACACATCCCTATGCAGACCTTGAGTCAATCTGAAAAAAACATTAAAATCTAGATGTCCACTGTCAACAATTAGGTAGTAATACAAACACAAACTTTTGCATAGCATTTTGCAAAGCTTAACATACAACATGGCAAAGCAGGAATGTTTTTACAAATTGTCTCAATTTAGAAATGATATAAATCGATACCTGCACTTTGAAATGGTGTGTAGAACACGTGCAGTAAATTGGGAAAATAATGACTGGGGTAAATGCTGGGAGGTCAGATAAGTAGTTATCCTTTTTGTTGCAAAATACAAAAAGTTCATACAAAATAGGGTCATCATCAATGAATATAAGCTTTATTTATGATGAACAAGTTTATGATTTATTACCTGTTAATAGTTTCATCCTTGAAGGATAAGGCCTCATTAAGTAAAATTTCCTGCAGAAAGGAATAGTTATATCCATTACCAGACCAATTCATTAAGCAAATAGGAGAGCTACTTAATTTAACTATCATTATTGTGATAAATTTGATATGTACAGCAAAATACTATAGATATGAATCATTAGCAAAACTAAGCTATCGTTGCATCTGCCCCCCACCAGGAAGTTGGGGGAATAAAATTTTTAGTTCAGGGGACCTTAATTATGGACCTATAAAGGTAGGGGGAAGGCTATTATCTTACTAACTATTATCTTCCATATATGGAGCATAACACAGTTTCTTATATAAAAATTGGACGTTTTGCAAAGAAAGTCTCTCTTTCTCTTTAAAAGTTTTGCAAGGCATAGCTCTGTACAGTATGTACAAGTTTAGATGTACACGGGGAATTGTAAAGTGCTACATCTGAGTTTGTTTTATGTTATCTGTTGAGAGAAAGTCATTTGATATTGATAATACACAGTTAAGTCGAGCCGCCGTGGTTTAGTGGATAGTTCACTTGCCTTCCATTCAGGAGGGTATGGATTCGAATCCCTAAAGGGCCATTAAAAATGTGTTCAAATGACAAGGTTATGATGTCATTGAAGACATAATTGCTATAATGTTTGAAAAATGTTAATACTCAAAAATATGTTCAATTAAGAAAATGGTTAGCAATTTTTGTACAAGGAAACTGGTAGGAAGAGGAAGGGGAGGGAAAGGTCAGAAAGCTGATTATGGAGTGACATTGTTAAAATAGAGTACTAAAGTGTGACGTCACGATCTCATGAATATCGGAAATTCGATAATTTTTTCAACTCGTTGCTTTTTCCTTGTTGAGATAGACAACCTGTCCAAATTTGAGTACCATACCTTGAGCAATCGTTGAGATACGCCCTCTTAAACTTAACAGTGTTTACTTAAGGCCTTTTGCAAATTCAAACAGCCGTTTCTCGCAGCTGATATGAGATTTGAAGGCGGTATTTTGCATACGGGCATTTGGTGGCATGGTTAACACTATGATATGGTTATAATTGCGATTCCTTGAGAAACGTTTTTGTGACGTCATCACGTTAGTACTCTATATATCTATAACGTCAAAGAGTCATGGTGATGTGATTTTCATAAATTGCAGATGCGTTTGAGAACTAACTCAAAAAGGGAATTTTAAACGCAAAACAGGGACGAATTTTATGTCAGTAGCCACAAGGAAGCAATAAGCAATTCCAAATAATCCTTAATCAAACTTACGTGTTTACATGTTGTTTATACCAGTGATGTCTCTTTAGAATATTTCAATTTTCTGGCACGTATTTACTCCTATTTATTTCAAGGGATGAAAAGGGATTTGAAATGCTCCTGTATTTCGTTATCATAATGAGTTTATTTCTAATATTGTCTATTTACTACCGTATTTTGCCGAGTATTTTCATATAGCCTAGAGCGGAAGAAAACTGAAGTGAAGTACCAGACTATTTGCATAGATAGTGCTCTTTTTAGGGGGGGGGGTCACTTGTCAGCATTATTTTCTGTGTTTCGACCTCATGATTACTAAACCAACGCCTCAACCATTGATAATTGCAATGTGTCTGCTGAGAATATGTATATGTCCGTCAGCGCCATTAAATTACAAGCTATTGTGGTAAATGCTCCACTCTTTGAGAATTGTATATATAATTGCAATGTGTCTGCTGAGAATATGTATATGTCTGGCACTGATGAGGGGCTCAAAGCGCCGAAACACAAAAAATATTTATTAATTAATTTCCCCATACTCACTGACTGTAGATATTCTTCTGTTCCTTAAAACACAGTGTTAATTATCGGACTCCATCTAAGTTAGATTTGCTATCATTTTGTATTCAAATCACATAATTAAGGATATTCTACCTATAATGTCATCCTTCACAGGAGATATCTAAGGTTCGTTCAGAGCTGACAAAGCCCTCTCTGTACCTTAGGAAGGTCTAGATACACGACGAGGATGAGGACGAGAACGAGCTCTTCGCTGGGGGATGAATAACCTGTGCTTGTACCAGTTGTCATTGATGTGTTTAGAACCACGAAAAAATCAAGTACTATTAACAACCACTTACCTAAATTCTTTTCAAATGACGAGAGTATAATTCAGTATTGTAAATGTCACCGATAGGTATACTTACATTTCGTTGTGGAATCATGGAGTTGAGATCACAGATAGCGTCGTTTGTACTCCAAAAATGGATACTTTACTTGCCAGTGGAGAGCAGCAAACAATCGCTAGCTACTTTGTGTCCAGTCGAAGAACATGCCAAGACACCAAGCTGCCTAACAGCGCGCCAAAATAACATATCTAAAATAACTTGAACTAAAGTAAGATGAAATCAAGTAAAGTGAAATGAGTCAATTTAATTTCCAAGTGGATCAGATGCCTTCTCATTCTTTTATTCTATATTATGTCCACAAATTTCAGATTTCTCTAGTTCATAGAAGTAGACATAATACTCTGAGCATTACACCCATCTACACTTGTACAAAAAAATGCATGTATTGAATAAAATTATCACATACCATTGCACATCCAACAACAACAAGCTTCAGACATATTTGCCCTATGGCATCAGTCATACACCTCTTTGTCTGCCAACCCAGGAGTCGGCTGTTAACGGAAAATGTTTTCCGTAGAGGACAAAACACACTAAGCTTGATCTACAACAGCCAGGAAAATTGCCATCTATCTCATCCGGAGTACAAACAGTTGGAAAGATAAATCTTAACTCCATATTTGGTATTGTACTGATCGGCAGGAGCCACTTAGCTCACAGCACGTGAACAGTGTTCTAACCAGTTAAACCCGGACATCTTTAGCAGTATCTAGTCTCGTTTTGATTTGCGATGTGTGACGCCTTAATCGTTTTCGCAAAGTCATGAGATCATTAAGAGCCATCATAGTTATGTTTACCTTGAGTCTAGTTTCCTCTCATTCTTTGTCCTCAGACGTAATGTCGTTGAAAGCTCAAACCTGCGGTCTAGGGCTCATTACCGAGAAGGATAATCATATTTGCAGTCAAAACGTGGGTCGCTTAGGGTAGTTATGGTCACTGGATGATATTTACGTGCAGTGGCATGCGAAGAATTTTTCCGAAAAGAGCCCGTGCCAGCCGCAAAAGGTCCCTTGTCAGCTCTAACTCCTTCCACTGCATCAGTTTTTAAAGGGATGTACTCGTATATACTCATCCTTTTAAACGGTTACACAAGGCTAAGAGCTATTTACGTCAAAAATATTTTAACGTTCGTTGCTGGTTGAGCTCTCTAGGGCCATGCCCCCTTTGGTATGCTACTATATCTGATTGTGAGCCGCAACAAGAGCATCTTGGTCCTTTGCCATTTACTCACAACTTTTTGTCAGGCTTCGTCGTTGATTACGTGACATGGGCTATTATTACTTTGAGCGAAAGATGAAACGTTTACTAAACTATGCCTGTTTTTTTAGGTTTATCTACTAACCATGGCGTTCTTTACTACGCTACTAACCCATTTGTGAATAATGCAATATGCGTATCCGTGTCTTACACGCATACTCAAGGGATTCAACCTCATCTTTATTATGGCTTCTTCTACTGATCCTTTTTGCACTATGGCCTGGCAGCTTGAGTTCTCATTTAACTCGATCCAATCCTTAATAGGGCCCAGACCCCTTGATATACTTTGCGGAGCCAAGATTGTGGACCATTGCCATGGAGAACCTAGTTGTTTCTATATTCATAGTTTGGTTGCCTAAGCTTGTCACTTTGTTTTAAAATTTATTTACATCTACATTTATTCATTAAGGGAGATGAAGAGCCAATGTAATTTGGAAAGCTCCCGTACATCGTTATTATTATTATTATTATTATTATTATTAATAATAATATTGTATTCTTGTTATTGTTTTTATCCACTATTATAAAACTCACTGTCCCTATTATACCGGGCGAAAACAGTGAGAATTTTCTTTTTTTAGTTTTGAACGTACGTAAGTAAGAAAGATCACCAGTAAGACATCAAGTAAGGTTTGGTACTTAAAATGTAACCTATAATAACCAACATCATACAATGTAATAACTGCCATATTAATACAAGCACTTCTCAGGCAATTTTCCATAGAACAACTGCGGTTTCCAATTGACTTTTCTAATTCTTAGGACAGCTAATGACATTGGAAGCCAAATGGACCTCACACTCACAAGGCGACGGCAACGATGGCTTCTTCCATTGAAACGTGAGCTTAATATCTCCAAGACTGATTTTAAGTCCGCAAGAAGTCTGTATATTCCTTTACCACAAACCGACTGGTAATTTAATAAAACAATTTCGGAAGCTTTAGTCCTAATGAAAAATGTTAAAGGCGGATACCAACATTTATATTCTCCAATGGAGATTTTAAACGTTTCGTGGATATATTTCTTAGCAACTCCCGCCCTCATATTACAGGCTGGACTACAGGGGCACATCCTAAGTTGTTTTTTGTTATACTTTCTATGTTGCATTATGTATTCCAAAACCTTCCCCTCCTCCCTGCCAAGGAAAGTGGTCAGCGATCACTCGGTTGGTTCAAACAAAACATGCAATATGCGTAAAGATTTTATATATTTACAGGTAGTAAACTGCTTCAGTTTTCTTTCTTAAGGTAGAGAGCCTTCTACATATAAAATCTTGCGTAAGTGACAATGCTCGGATAAAGTAATACATATGCCATGTATGTATCAATCCGAAACTGATATATAAGAAAGTTATATGCAATATGAATAAACTCAAAATCGACTAAAGTTTAATCGCGTGCTTCTCTTGTGAGATTTGCTACACCACAGCAATATAAGGTCAACAGATGATATTTTACGGGTCCATAACCTGTTACGTACTAAAACCAATCCTTTTGATCGGAAAATACGGCCTCTCTTATTTCCTGAAAAGTAAAATTTATGAGCATTTACAAAAATATGAGCAAGTGGTAGTAAACGGAGAATATATCAATTTATTAGTTTGTTTAGTTTGTCATTTGTGTGTAAGAAAAAATAATGACACATGCGATTTGTTATTGCCCCCCACCCCAATTAGCTCTGAGTTGCACCCCCTTGTACCCCTTGTCTCAATTTTACCCCTTTCAAAATTTTAAAAGCCCCTGAGAAACACTGATCTACGGTATGTTACTAATTCCTAGATAACTTAGTAGAACAACGCTTCATAACTATGACAAGTGAGACTGGCTAGGATCACAGTGTATTAGTTTTCTTCAGATGTGAACTGTCTTTAATGGCAGAGAATTAGGACAGGCTGGATACAGATTATCATCAGTTCTCAACAGTTCGCCCAAGTTTAAACAGGCTAATATTCGGCGTGGTTAAATAACAATTCAAAAAAAGCCAGGAAGGATGACATAGCGAATATTTCTTGGGTCCTAAATTAGAAGGAGTCCTTGGGACGTGGGAAGTCAAAGAAGAAGAAAAGAAGAAGAAGAGGCAGAGGAATACAAAAACTACATCTGAGCACTTTCATGAAGCAGGACATCGAGTAGGAAAGTGCATAAATTAATTACATTGCAGCTTGATTAAAATGGGAGAATTTAAGCAGAACGAACTGTCAATCTTGACATTAGGAAGTATGCAAATTGGAGGAATTATATTTGGCTACATAAGCATGATTGCATACGGTAGACAAAGACTGCTGTATAGTTAATGGATGTAGTAACTACAGAAGTAAACCTGAACAGTAACAGTTTAACTCATCAATGACCAAGCACTGCTTTTGAGGCTTGCTATCATAGTGCTTTGCAGCCAACTAGGCGATTCCACATTTTGTTTCTGACTTGCAGCATTTGTCACTTGGTGAAAACACCGTTCAAAGTTTTAACAATTCATATCATTGTTTTAAACAAAAAAAACAAGCTTTCCATTGGTTTCAAGTAACAATTGCACGTGAACTTCTGTGTTGTGGAAAATATTGACACCATGGCGAATACTTCAATCGATAGCTTATTCATTTTGCTGGATTGCTGACTACGAAAAGGATTATAACCATTAAGTCTTTAGGATTGGCTCTACAAAAGCTCTACACAGTGATAAAATGCTACATGCGATTTAAGGGTTTTAAAGTTGAGTTACGGCAGAGTTTTGAATATTGCTTGACTGAAAATGTTACTGGGGAGTGAAGATTATCATCGTTATTGATTGTTTTAAGCCAGAAAAACAGTCTTTGCGTTTAAAATGCACAGTAAATCTAGTATTCTGAGCTATATTCTGCTCGGAATACCGGCTCCAATAACCTAAGAGATAGATGAATTACCTAAGCAAATGCAGCAAAGAAATGGATATCAATCAAGAAAGTATTTAAGCCACACTAAAATCATTACCGAGAGTTCCGAGCCACACTACTATGTAAGGGAAGAACAGCAATTCTTTCGGAATAACGCGACTCGTTGTGAAATAAACAGTGAATCATTCGAAATTTATACCATATATCTTTACGTTTAAATCAAAAGGTTTATTTTGGAGGAAGATGTTGCCTAGCCTTTGCTTGTGCTTTTGGACTTACGAGCTCTTTGACTTTTACTAAAGAACATCGGTGCTATGCCCGTGTTGACGTCGGTGATGGCTTTGCCCAAAAGGATAAACAACTATCAAGAAATCTTAAATGAAAGTAAACATTATGTTAGCTTTTTCTGTGAACCCTTTAATATAGTCCTTTTATATTTACAGAAACGTTTTGAAATTGAAATCATAGCTTCTTTTTGTTATTCTCTTTTCGATGCATTTCGTGAATCGTGATATATACTTTTGGACCACAAATAATATCGTAGCTGTGACGATGCCCTCTTTCCAATTTCATACCTTCATGTATCTGTGGGTGGCTATGCACGTTATTTTTTGCTGCATTGGTTACAGTGCTTAAACGGACTCCGTAACAAATGTTTACGGCGTGCTCTGTTTTCATAATTTCGGTCGCCCTGACAATCCCACAATGCATTGCGTATCAATAATCCTGGAATTTCCGAAATGTTCAATTCTAACTGTCAATTTTCGCAGGCCTGTTCCTCAAGACAGGAATTTACTTCGAAAATATGCTATTTGACTCGATACAAAAGGGATACAGACCTTTAGGGAATGGTACCAACCTACAACCCAAGTACAAAGTATGTGGGGAAGCTTTTCTATCGCCTGTATGACCATCCAAAGTCAAAAGTCTTTTAATCTTTCACAAATTTTCCACCCTTACGTATTCTGCACGGATACCAGTAGCGGATGGTGGACATTTATTATGGGTGTGCTGTCCATATCTGAATCGCAAATTATGTTATTTAGTCTCTCGGTATATAAAATTATACAACACCCTTAATACTACTACGAAACGTCCTATATGTTTGCATTTCATATATCTTAGCGATGTTATCTAGAACAGGAATTTTTACAAAAATTATTTCTCATCAAATGAATAAATTTCCTGACCGTGTTACGTTTGTAAAGAGTAATTTATGACTGCAAAAATCTGTTTTCTTTTGGTGATTGGTGCTAAGATGACATTTCCACATACTCTGGGGTGCAAAAAGGTGAGAGGAGGCTACAACTTCTACTGTATCACTGTAAATAAAAGTGGCGGAAGACCATACTAATTCAGTCTAGTCTGCATAAAAGCAACGCAAACACTGTATCCTCGTCTACACTATGCAGGATAATTTTGAAAGGGAAAGCATACCATTACAGTTGGGCTCTCCGTCCATCCTATATCACTTGCACGCATAGCAAAATTCCAAGAAAAAGGAACCTTTTTAAACAGTTCATAGAGTGGTAGAATTTGAAAACTGAACTTTTCTTGTTAGTTTGGACATAAAACTTTGTGTAATAACAACTGAATACGCTGACGTTACTGGAAACTAGTAACACGGCGAGGCTTGTTTAGGACATCAGCGGGAAAGACTAAAAATCGAGGGCTTGAAATTATACTTTTATTTAAGCATGAGCAAAGCCAGACTGAAGCTGTTATGCCTCCTTACTGTTGACGAAGACATTGTTCTTCGTTTTCATGTTTGGAAAAAAATGTTTTCTTTCTTTATTTCATCTAAACTAACTTCTTCAAATTGACCCTACATGATTTGGACAAGTTTCAAGGCTTTAAGAATATCAATATTTTTTCATGCGTTTTTGCTATGGAAGCAGTAGTCATTAGGGAAGTTTGCCCTATATATAGAAAGCTCAGTCAAATACTTTAAGTAACACAATCTCATTGAGTACATTTGATTCAATTTTTAGGGTGTGGTGGTAAGTTAACAGGCACTAGTGGAAAATTCATGACACCGAATTATCCGGACAAATATCCTAGGAAAACTACCTGCGTCTGGCAGATAATCAACAAAGACCCTAATCTTGTAGTTAAAGTCGAATTTAATGACTTCAAGTTGGAGCATGGATATCTCTGTCAGAACGATTATGTGCTTTTCAGAAATGGGCTGGACCCTAATAAAGTTTTGGGAAAGTACTGCGGCAGTGATATACCAAAGCCAGTTACGGAAGTCGCGTTAGAAATTGAATTCAGTTCTGATGAAAGTCATAACAGAAAGGGATTTTTGGCCTCTTGGAAGTTGATTCCAAAGCCAACCAGCCGAGATGCACCTATTAAAACAACACCTTATCCAGAACAAGGTAAGAAATCGATAGATAAAATTTGAAGCAATAGGACATGCTCTAGCTTTCACATCCTTCTTTTTATTAGACTGACATGTCATTCTTAACAACGGTGCGAGGAGTAATGGGGATTGTTATGTTGTATCAGGGTTTTTACGCACTGAAGGGGTGGTGAGGGAGCAGTCATGTCTTTTAAATTGGAAGAGTTTATACGTATGTAGAAATGGTATCTTGTGCTCTTAAGGTGTTTAAATTTCAAAACTTAACACACTTGTTACACAATTAACTGCATCTCTGTCTTGTTGCAATGGACATTTATTTGGTAAGACCGGAAGCTTTTATTACCCAGTTCGAATGATGGTTAGGGATTTGCACACTCTTTGAGCTGTTCTGGAGTATATATTCACAAGTCTGGCCTATAAGACCTATGGGTTTTAAACCCTGATAGTTTTGCATAGCTCAACGTACTCAATTTTCTGCCGTGCACTCTTATCTTTCCCAGCCAGTTGCCTCCCCTCTTTAGTTTTTGGCTTCAGCTTTTCTTTTCCACATCTTTCATCTTTTCCTGATGTTTCCATTGCACAACTCCTTTATGCTTCTGTTATCTTTCCTGCCATTACTTCAATATCTTCTTCTTGAGTTAGCACCTCAAAGCGATTTTTTAGCTTCAGCTGGAATTCTCCGGTCTTTCTCCTCAGGGCTTCAAGGTGGACTTGGACTTGGACTTGGACGTCCCAGGTTTTACCATTTTGCTCTTTTCGAGTCTTGTATTGAGCCTGATCTTACTACGGACCATTTTGTGGTTACTTTCAACATTCACTCTCTGGATAACATCGACATGGAAAACAATACTAGACATAAAAAACGATATTGCAGACATGTTTAAGAACAGGAGAAGCTAGAACGTTAGGGTTTTGCGTTCAAAGTTATTTTCATGGAAAATCCCGTCTTGTTAATTTGATATGATCCATGTTATCACAAATCTAGAGGCAAGTGTGTCAAAAAGTATGGTGTTCGTTTGAAGCGTCGTGTATTTAAGTCAGTCAAGCCAAGGATAACATTACAGCCATGATAAAGAACAGCATTAAATTGATAATGACTAGTTGATGTTGTATTCTCATGATGGCTTCTGATGCTGTCTGTACGGTTCTGAGTCATTAGGAGCAGCTAATGGCAGTTAACGTGAACAGACTTACATTCCCTTATTCTCTTGCATACGCGACCCACCTATTGCACAAATGTTTCATCAAGGCTCCTGTCAACTACTATTTTGGGGATCACTAAGTTTTAATCCTTGATATAGAACCACTTGTGGCCATCTTTAGTATTTTAATATCCCTTCGTATTCTTATGTTATGAAATCAAACAGAAGGCTGACAGCTGCGTTAAGGAATAAATTTTCACCCGTAGCAATGTTACCCAATTAACCCATATTATCCCAACTTTGATTTTTTTCGTGAAAATTTTAGATAGGGTGTGTTTTGACGTGGTATTGAGGCATCCAGTTTCAAAAATTTGGAAATTTTAATTTTTTGGGTTCCAGGACAAAAATAAGTGGTGTCATTTTAAACTGACCCTGGCAACAGGAGGGTGGGTGTTTTTAATTGATCGTTCGTAAGATCAGAACACATTGCCATGCAAAATTTGTCAATCATATTCTATTCAAAGGAAATCGATGAGATAAAAGAACATGAAGTCCTTCCATTTGTTTTCTCGAATGCGGCCCCATTAGTTAAACCGGAGCCCAAAAATTGCCAAAAGTTATTCCATTTATCATGCGCTGCAGGAAAAATAAAAATAATCAGGCACGAATGGAAAAACTTCTCAAATGCATTTCAAGCACATCAAGCAGGCATAAACCACCCACAAAATTTAGAATACCAGTTTTAAAACGTGATTAAATACAAGGTGCTATTGAAAGTTAATAGTTCTTTTAAAATATATGTAGCCAAAAGTCTTGAAATTATTATAATAACAGGCAAAGTTTCACCCTTCCACAATTCAATTTACATGAAAATCGTTGAAACAACATGGATGAAGAGCAACATTGCATTTCTCGCAAACATATTTGCTTGTTTTTGAACATTGGGCGCATCGTCGTTGATTTCCCTTCAAATCCAGTGTTCCACTCCATCGTAGCGGACATACATACATACATACATACATACATACATACATACATACATACATACAGACAGACAGACATACAGACATACATCAATCGATCGATCAATCAGCCGATCAAACAATCAATAAAGAAAGAAAGAAAGAAAGAAAGAAAGAAAGTTTTGTTAAAAAGCCACTTGATATCAGAAATCTTAACTTGTTCTTGGTTCTGTTTTCTCAATCTCGACTAAAGAGCGCTCGAATATTGAAACTGAAGTCAGATTAAATTTTGGACAATTACAAGTTTTAAATTTTGCTGAAAAGGACACTCGTGTGATTAAGTCACTTTTGAAAAAAACACTAGAGGAATAGAAAAATATGTCACCACCGGGAATCGAACCCTTGACCCATCCGTGTTCTTTCAACAACTGACATTTCAAATCCTCTCCTCTCCATGACAATTAAGTCACTCCAAAACTTGTTACGTGAAGAGTTTTTATCAAAAGTTAATAATCAGATATTAAAGAAACAACTCGACTCAATAACCGTGATATTAGAAAGTTTCTTCATTTCAAACTTCGATTTTGGAAATTGAATAACGTTTCTGCTTGATCTCATTGATATAGCCTACATCCAATGAAATCCAAGCAAGTTAATGAATGAGCGTAAAGGTATGAAGGAGTGGCGAACTGCATTGCTTTGTTGCTCACCTGTGTGAGTACAAATCAAGATGATCAAGAGTATCCAAATACGTTTCCATCCATACCAGATTACATGACACGTCAGTCATTATGACGTAATCATCATGGCGGAGAGTCTTGCAAAAGCTCTTAGTCATTTCTTGGAAATTCTCGTATTGACTGCCTTTCTAAGGAGATAGAAAAGAACTCGTTAACATCATTCCAATAAAATCCCAATAAAGTGGCCCGTGCTTGGAGCTCAACAAGGCCACGGAACTCACCATAGTCGGCAAGGAACTAAAAAAATAAAGTTTCTGAGCTATAGCCATAGCTATAGACTTCAGTCTGCACACCACGCCCTCACTCTTTGTCTGTGGTAGTTAGCGTGCTGAAGAGTTAGCAGCACCGAGCTAATTTTTCTTTCGGCAAAAGATGTCAAAACGGAAAACATAGTTTGCTTTAAGTTTTTGCAAAACTAAACCAGAAGAAACAAAGAATATTTTACATTTGTAATACTGTTAGCTCAAACGATTTTTTTCCCTAAGTTTACCCAATATTTAAACTTCAAAATGTAATTCCCTTATTTAAAAATTAAGGAACAACTATATTTATTTAGCAGTATGAGATTTTTCGCAATACTCCTGTCAGCGACCACGTCAGTTCTGCGGTCAAATTTTATTTGCTTCAAGAGACATCACTCAAGGGAGAGACTCCTGTAAATTCCCTTTTTTGCCCTTTAGCAAGGAATGCGCGTAGTGTCTGTTCTCAATGACTGGATATTGTCCCCTTGGTTCGCGAGAGACTGTCCTACTGAGCGGTTGAGACTACCTCATAGCTTGCTTATCTGGCCGGTAGTTAAAACTGAGGGGCGTTGCCTTTAGATTCCTAATCCACTCGGACACACACTTCTTGCAGTTTTCCATTTATTTATGGTAGTTTCAAAACCAGGGCAACTGCTCACCAAGGGTCTTTGACTGAAAGATTGACTGCGGTATTTAAATCAAACGTAGTACCTCTATTACTGTTAATGCACTAGTAGATAAAGGAAGCGACAGACAAACCCGCTGACTCGTGGTTACTAATGTGATAGCAATGGTAACGCAAACTTTTCCAGACTTAATTCAAAACAACCTACGTTCTTAGAAATGAGAGATAATTTGGGGAGCGGTAAAGTGATCCCCTATTTCTCAGCGGTGGAAAAAAAAGCGGAAACTAACAGGTGGGGCAAGCCAAGAGAGAGAGACACCGGTTTTTTTAAATAGTGGAAACTAAAAACATAGAGTTTAGGTATATAATGATTCGTACCCTTTTCTTAAGTATTTGCAGAAGAACATCAAAAGGATGCCCGTCAACAGTTAGTAAGTTTTGTATGTGATCTTTGTTCACAAAGGAGAATTATACATCTCTCGTTGGGGGGCCAGACCCCACAGACCCCTGCCAGGATGGGCGTGGCCGTGGGACGCCGGGTATACATAAAACCGATTAATCGATTAATCGTTATAAATTTCTGGCGATTAATCGATTACAGAAAGAATCGATAATGGACAGCACTCGATATTCAGCAAGTTGTGTGCTCAGAAACTGATTTTTTCTTTTAGGCAAAGTTCTGTAAATTTTAATGTTGTTATTCGTATCTGCGTTGATGACTCTGTTTTCGTAGAATTCACTTGCATTTTACTGTACCGTCGGTAATAGGTTCACATGAGATACCTCTGTTATGGTCTGCTTGACTATCTTGAAAACTTAAACAATTTTGTTGGCCAAACTTTGATTGCTCTTTTGAAGTATCAATGTACTTCAGAATTTGGTGGCATTACTTTGTATCAGCAAAAATAACAATATTTCAAGTTCAGTTGAGAAACGTCAAAAATCAAGAACATACGTCGACCGGATCTACAGCAACCAGATGATTAGATATGTTGACTGTGACTAGTTTACAATAAATCCAAGAGACTTGCCAAAGAGGCTTGAGTTGAATGAATCTATGTTAACGTGTTGCAATACCACTTGATTAGTAAAATATGTCTTCAGTTCGCAGAGGATGTCTTTCGATGCTCGGCCATTAGAATAAAGTTTCAAAATATTGTTACCGAACTAACAGCAAAGTTTTAACATGGATATCCTTGCACATCGAAATCTTAGATCGTGATTGATGGAAAAATCGTGTGTCTTTCCAAGGCACCATGTATAGCACCTAGTATTCCTAAATTGTGTTTTTGAAGTGGACTCTATAGGCACCATTTCTTTTGTTTTCCTATGTTTACTTTACTGAACAACGAGGAATGAACTTTGATTGAAGTCTTAAACGGGCATGCGCACTGCGTGTTACTAAAACTTCGTATGTAATCTTCCTGACAGTTTTACAGAGTGAATCACAACGAATATCAACATTGTATTATTATGGTGTAAAATGGCTTTTCCTTATCAGTTTCCTTCCAATTTTTCCAGGTTATATAGATTTTTGAAGAAGAGTGACCTTGTTGATAACAATTCATGTTCATTGTATAATAGCAAGCACGCCAATACTCCCTTTCCCTAGACGAAAAACAAGCCTACGTGTTTCCCTACGTGTTCTGTTTAGGATTCATGAATACTTTCATGGAATCCGCGCCAAGATAAATCAAGCGGTGTACTTAGACGTGTCAAGTGACTGCCACCCCCGCATGCGCGGATTATCTTTTATTATTGTCTAATGCTCTCTATTTTCGTCTATTTTGATTTTGTATGGGGCAATAAAAATAATCAGGATATTATGGAGTCATTTCTTGACCTCAGGGCTTTGATACACTGGATTTTTTGATAATGTGTCCCCATTCAAGCTGTTCAAGAAGTTCCAGAAGTACCAACAAGAAAGCTTTATGTTGACAGCGAATCATACTTAGTCACTACGTCTTTAGGTAATTATGAAAACTTGCAAATATAACCAAATTTTCAGTTGATTGAGGTGGTCTCGACTAGAGATAAAATGTTTTTAAGCTCGTGGTTTTGTAATCGAATTATTTTACGCCTTTCCAGTCCTCTCATAAGCTCTTCCTATGCTCACTCTCTGAACTAGCATTGCTTTTATTCCCCGTGGATGTGGAAATTTCAATCTCAAGATTCTTTTCCCTTGGAGCTTTCAAGCACATAAATAGGCAGAATTCCATTATAAAGATATTACTTTGTAGCAGCCTAGTCTGTTTTCTCGTAAATTCTTATTTACATTGACATTGTATTTTTCAGTTTGGGTCGCAATATTGATAATGTGTCACAATTGTCTCTCTAATGTATTAACAGTACGCAACATGTTCGAGATGACTACCATTCGTAATAACTTTACAGCGATAAGATCTTAATGGACTCTTTTGCTGCCACAAGCCCGCTAGTTGTTACTATACGACATCTCGTTTATAAGCTCCTGATACATGTTGATAATGTATATGGTTTCTATTTAACCACGCTCCCATTTGTGTATCTAAATGTGTATTTTGTGCCCCTTTTAAACTACCAACCTTTCTGGCACAACATGTTGAGAGAAAGTAAAGGATACAGGTGATGAAACATTCATCAATCAGAGATTCCGTATGCTTCATCTTCTGCATGCATTGCTCATACTTGACAACAAAATTGTTTAGCATACCCTGGCGTAAAAAGGCAGATAACATATACGTGAAATTGAAATGTGTTTTTACTTTTTAATGGAGCTCAACATCGGAATGCCAAGGGATGCAATGTTATGCCAAGGAGGAATGGAGGAATGGGGGATAGTGACACTTAATTCTGTAAAGGTGCTCGTTTGTTCCTTTATCTGCTTGACGTTTGTTCACCGACGGAGGTCAAGCATCCCTTGTAGTTATCACAGGTTTCAGGAAGTTTAAGTATCACTAATGATGCTCAATTACTCGAGGACACCATCACATTTAGATATGAAGCTGACTTTGTGGACGGTATTCCACACAGACTAACGGCTATTAATTTGTGAGCGAGATAACACGTCACCTTGAATTGAATTTCCCTGTCAGCTTATTTCATCTTGTGCTGAAGTTACCAGAATGTATTTATCCCTTAAATGTATTTATCCCTTAAACAAACACTGTCCATAGAAGACAATCTTCATTTTATCAATCGATCACTTTCACAATAATACGTATTCAAAGCAAGTAAGCAACATCAGTGCTGCATGCCAGACGTTTAAATCGTCTTTCTTAACATTAATGTCTCACAACTCAATCATGGGAAAAGCTCATAAATATCAGATGGATGGCTCTTTAATCCACATCTTTTCCACGCATTTTGTTTTGACGAATTGTTAGATGACGCCTTATATTTGAATTCAGCTGTACTTCTTCTTTGTCTTTCGGCTGTCTTTCGTTTCTGATTTTATCCAGCCTTGTGACCCCAGGTGACCACCTCAGCATTCTCAACTCAGCCACTTCCAATTCAGCTTCCTGCTTCTTTGTTGTCGCTACCGTCTCAAGCGATAGATAGATAGATAGATAGATAGATAGATAGATAGATAGATAGATAGATAGATAGATAGATAGATAGATAATATAGAGAGATAGTATAGATAGATAGAATAGATAGATAGTATAGATTGTATTAGTTTAGCGAGGCAGTTCTAGATAGGTTGTAGATAGTAGTAGTAAGTGTAGGTACGTAATTGTAGTGTAGATATTAGTATTTACTTTAGGTAGGTACGTAGTGGTAGTGGTAGTTAGTGTAGCTAGTTATAGTTAGTGTAGGTTGTACTAGCTAGTGTAGGTAGTGGTAGTGGTAGTTAGTGTAGGTAAGCAGTGTAGTTAGTGTAGGTAGGTATTGTAGGTAGTAGTAGTTAGTGTAGGTAGCAGTAGTTTGTGTAGTTAGTGTAGGTAAGTAGTGTAGTAGGTAGTAGTAGTTAGTGTAGCTAGTAGTAGTTAGTGTAGGTAAGCAGTTGTAGTGTAGCTAGTGTAGTTAGTGTAGTACTTGTAGTAGTAGATAGTGTAGGTAAGTAGTGTAATTAGTAATAGGTAGTAGTAGTTAGAGTAGGTAATTAGTGTAGCTAGTAGTTAGTATAGGTAAGTAGTTGTAGTGTAGTTAGTGTAGGTAAGTAGTGTAGTTAGTAGTATGTACTAGCAGTTAGTTTAGCTACTAGTAGTTAGTGTAGTACTTGTAGTAGTAGATAGTGTTGGTAAGTAGTGTAATTAGTAATAGGTAATAGTAGTTAGTGTAGGTAAGTAGTTGTAAGTAGGAATGTAAGCAGTGTGTTTAGTAGTATTTTATGTGGGTAGTAGCGGTTAGGGTAGGTAATAGTAGTGTAGGTAAGTAGTTTTAATGCAGATAGATAGGGGTAGTTGCTGCAGCTTGTATAAATACATGTAGATTTTTTCTCTTTTAATGTTGGCATTTGCCACACATTAGATGGTAGACCATTAAATCTTATGGGAGTAAATGGTCAACCACCCATTGTGTACCAAGCATGTATTTCCTGTAGAGGAAAAGACGTCGATTCAATAAATAGAAAAATACCTTTTATATCTCCAGCAATTGTACATTAGTACAAATTCAGGTTCTATCTTTAGTACTGAAGTATATACTTTATGTCTATCATAGCTAAGCTTATAAAGAAGTAACATGTTGTTAGTGGACACCCTAGGTCGCTCAGCTTTCTGTATTGCGAAGAGGGGTTAACAACAGGGGAAAGAGAAAACCCGTTCCCTTTTGAAAAGAACGGACCCTGGGGAATGGCCCCACTAGTTATCAGGGGGTTGCAGTGAGGAATTGCTAACAACAATTGTCATCATATGCTATAATATCCATAAAGAGCAGCAGTAGGAGATATAATTTAAGGTCAAATGATAATGGTAATGTTAAACGTTCCTACATGCAAGTCTCTTAGCATCCTTGGTGATATATCGTTTTATATAGCGGCCCCAAAGCTGTGGAATAGTCTTCCATTAGACATACGCAATTTGAATAGTTTTAATACTTTTAATACATATTTTTATATATGACTTTTAGGTCGTTAGTCAGGTTTTGTGAGTGAATGAGAATTACTTTGATGTAAAGAGCGTCTTTTCTTTGTCGCAAGAATTATAGGATAAAAGAATATTTTTGAGAAATGGCCTAAAAGTTACCTTTTTCAATTTTAATTTATCATCGTCAGCTGTATGTCAACTGGCAAGATTCTTTACCACTGTCTATGTTTAAATAAGCGATCAAGTATTGCTTGTTAATAAAGAGAGTATTTAGAATACAAATGTTAAGTTGTAATCAGGATTGTAATGTAAAAACGATCAGAACATTGAAACAAGTGCCAGAAATGACGGAAGGGAAAAACAAGGACAAGAAATGATGGAATGGAAAAACGCGGACCAGAAATGACGGAATGGAAAAGCGCGGGCCAGCAATGACGGAATGGAGAAACGCAGACCAGAAATGATGGAATGGAAGAACACGTACTAGAAATGACGGAATTGAAAATCACGGACCAGAACAATCTATCGTTTAAATAAGCGATCAGGTACTGCTTGTTAATAACGAGAGTATTTATATTACAAATTTTAAGTTGTAATCAGGGTTGTAATGTAAAGGAAATCAGAACATTGAAACAGGGAAAAGAAATGACGTAATAGAGAAACACAGACCAGAAATGACGGAATGGGAAATCGCGGACCAGAACAATCTATGTTTAAATAAGCGATCAAGTATTGCTTGTTAATAAAGAGAGTATTTAGAATACATATGTTAAGTTGTAATCAGGGTTGTAATGAAAAAAAGATCAGAACTTTGAAACACGGACCAGAAATGACGGAATGGAGAAACGCGGACCAGAAATTACGGAATGGAAAAACGCAGACCAGAAAAGAGGGAATGGTCAAACGGGGACCAGAAATGACGAAATGTAAAAACGCGGACCAGAAATTGAGGAATGGAAAAACGTGGGCCAGAAATGGCAGTAAGGAAAAAATGCGGACCAGACAATGTATGTTTAAACAGGGATCTTTGACGTACGGATTGGTAACTTCAGATCGAGACAATAGATTTCCTTGTTCTGAAAAGTCCGATGTTGTGTTCTTCCTGTCTATGAAAACTGGCTACCTTCACACTAAAAATGGAGCTGCGAGGAGATTAGGTTTTTGTTGCAGTGAGCAACTGAGGATCCATGGTCCCTTTTATCTCGCGTTTAGAGTATGATCTTCCTCCAATAAAAGTAAAGTATAGATCAGTGGACCTGTGCCTAGTAGCAACAAAGCTGAATCTACGCCGGGAAACCGTACGAAATCCATGAAACCGAAAGTTAGTCGCGAAGGCAGCCTTCCAGGACACGGGAACTTGTTCGACAAGATAGAGATGTTCTTGACATTTATAACGTAGAAATTTAACAATTTTTGGCTGGGTCTGTCTGGATGGCTGGATCTACCAAGAAAGTAAGATTTGGGCTTTTTAGAATGGACAAAATAGGAACCAAAACATCGAAAGTAGCGAGCAAGGCAACATGCAGTGCTTATCGGAGGATATAAACAAACATTTCACTGGGTCGTTAGGAACAATAACCGACTATATGTCGTGATTTATTGTGAGCCTTTTTATGGCCATAGTTAAAACTAGTGATGGATTCGACGCCCAATACTTACTAAAATTGAACGAGATGGTGTAGCGTGCACTGTGCTAAGAGCATCTGGATTTTAACAAGACTTAACCGTTTGGCTACAAAGGGGGTCGTTAACGATTTCTTAAGATTTCTCGCCTCCCGATGGCCTTATCTCAATAAAATTTGTCTCGAGAAGGCTTAAAGTATAACTCTTTTAGAATCAACCGTTTATATTGGCTAGTTTTCTATTTAGCATTATGAAAATACCGTTTCAAAACATCGAGCCCGCGAATGGACACAAAATGGCGTCAATGGTTAAGGCGTTGGTTTAGTAATCATGAGGTCCCGGGTTCGAATCCGGTCAGCGCCGTTAAATTGCAAGCTACTGTGGTAACGCTCCACTCCTTGAGAATTATATATCATTGCAATGTGTCTGCTGAGAATATATATGATGGGTTCGGTACATAGTTGGCGATGACGTTTTCTTCATTTGGTCAGAGGGGGAGGAAACCCTCAAAGAATTTCTCGTCGTACATCTTAATAACGTACACGAAAATATGAAATTTACGTACGAAACTTCGAAAACGAGTGTCAACTTTCTAGACGTCTGCATCACTGTAAACAGTACAGGGGTTGCGATTGACCTGTATTGTAAATCTACTCACAAACAACAATTTCTGCACTCGAGGTCTTGCCACCCTTTCCATATGAAAAAGTCCATCGTGTTTAGGCAAGCGCTTAGAGTTAGACGCATACGCTCCTCAGATGACAGGGCAGACTTTCACCTGTCCAATCTGAACTCTTGGTTCTGGGATAGAGGATATAAGGCGCACATAGTGGAGAGACAAATCAAAAAAGCACGTCTTAAATCTAGGTATCAGCTCCTAGTAGTTAGGAAGAAAGAGTCTGGGAAAGATAAGACATAGCTTATTGTTACATACCACCCTGCCCTCCAGCAAGTCCGTAATAAGATGTCCTCACACTTTCGACTTATTTGACTGATGCCCTACTAGGTCAAGTTTTTAAATCAGAACCCCAAATAGTTTACCGTACGCCAAAAACATTTAATAGGCAATTAGTACGAACTAGGACTCTACCTATTGAAAGTAACACAAGGGGTTGCACGAAGTGTATGGTTAAGAGATGCAATTCTGGTCTTAATATTGAGGAAAAAGGAAATTTTCAATGTAATCAACGTTCCTTTCAATTTAATTACAAGTTAGACCGCAACTCTTCCAACATCATGTATTTAATACGGTGTCGGGTTTGTCAAAAGAATTATTTGGGGAAACAACCACCCCATGGCGCTATCGTTGGAACAATTATAAGGATAATCAACGTAAGGCCAAAAGGGGAGATGCATGCTTTCAGAGAGAACTACACAAACATTTCCTGACTTTAGGGCATGCGATATTGGAAGAGGATGCAGAGGTTACCTTAATAGATGAGGCAGATCCTCGCGATCCAAAACGCAGAGAGAGATTTTGGATCGACACACTAAATACTATGGCCTCCTTTGGTCTTAACATTAAGGCTAGTGTTTAGTCTCCCATTCATTAGGGTTACCATATCTTGCATCTTTGCAATTCCATTAGCGCTTGCAAGTATGTAATTTTAAACTTTGTTTTAATGACGGTTAGCAACTTACTTCTTTTATTTAATGTACAATAGTTAGACTTCCATGCAAGAATTTGTTGAGCTTAAATTCGGAGACTTGTAATGAAAAGGCATTGATACAGCTAAACGCGAAACGTAACCATAGAGAATTCTAATTCTTGTTTCCTATAATCGATAAAGCAGCGGATCAAATGTTCAACCTACTGGTTTATATATACATATATATATATAAAAACGTTAAAACAGGTTCTTGCTCAAGGTGAGCTTTCGGAATAAAATTCCTCCTTCAGGCTAAATGATTTCGATACCCGCCATTTTTTACACTGCGATGTGATGCTACACCATACGATACAATGTAAACGAGGTCTTAGAAGGGAATGATAAGCGCCTAACCCCGCTCTTCCAACTTTGGTCAATATCAAGGATCCTAACCTTTCTTTGTCCACAACCAATGTCTTTTGTGAAATCTCGCCCACGTGCCTACTTATCAAACTCTCAGTACAGAAAACTAAACCTTGCTTGTAACTTTTAAACTCTAGCCTGCTGCTTATTTGCCCGGACGGATTCTGCTCCTCGCCTGGGTTGGGGGTGGGAGGGGGGAAGGGGGGATTGACGGGTCATTTATGCCATTCGGATATATCTGGGTTTCTTTTGTATACCTTAATTAACTGTTATCAGGGAGGTACTGTTTCTAGATATAAAATTTTAGTATCCATACTGTCTTGGCCTCTGGTTGTGTTGCACGACCCTTCTTTCATATCGGTCTATTTTCAAGTCCTTTAAGTTACCCGTCGTTTTAGAATGTTGCTGAGTATCAGTTGCTCCCTCTCTACCTACACCACACAATAGTAAAGGATGTAAATTTCTACAATATCTTAAATTTGGTGCGTAGTATGTAACGTAAATTACTACAAATAAGGCCTTGTTCATTATTTTGCATTCCAAGTACGAGCTGTGCCTGTAGTAGGGACCAGGTTCTTGAGGACATATTTTTGGGAAGTGTGGAGCCACTTCAAAGCTATTAATAACCCAGGGTGGTTTTCGGCCTCGAGAAGTAGCACCATAAACAAGCCGACTACAAAGGATTTTCAAAACGGGGGCCATGTCAGTTTTCTAAGGTCTAGCCAGCCCTTACTACTCTGGCACATCTGATTTAATAGGGATATCCATGTACTCACTTAATACTGCGGTAGATCAAAGGGACGTACACATCATGATTATCCCCCTTTTGCTCACAATATATTAATTGTTACTTTGTAGGTCAAGGTTTCTAATGGGGGGGGGGGCATGGCATCATGCCCCCATGTTATGCCACCGCCATAATAGACCCCGTATATAGGTTATTCAGTTCCAGCTAGGATGCAGCAGCTGCATCATTAAGAATTAGCGGTAGATACATCTAAGCAAATTTTGCAACTTTCCCATGATATGATAGAGTACAACATATAATATGTTTAGCAGATCCTGACATTAATGTCAGCCTGCATATGATTTCCACCTGGAAATATAAATGGGATTGGTCCTACACACGACTTATATTATAATCTGTTTTGGCGGAGGAATTTCTGTAGCATCGTATTAGTAGGTTTATATATTTGAAGTCATAGCACCTTAACTTGGAGACCTGTGCAAACACTAAAATGCACACCCACGTGTAGCCTCCTCAACATAATTCACCTCCTAGCTGATATCATGAGCTACTAGAAGGGTTCCCCGACAATCAATTTCTAGTAGATGAAGCGACAAATAAGGAAACTTTATTGACCACCTTTTGTCTTCTTACAGAATTTGTCAGACAATTTGTCGGTGGGCCATTCACCTTCTTTCCAATCCATTTCTAGTTTACACAATGTTTACAACTAGTTGGCAGTGCGGAGCTGCCATGTAAAAGTACACTTAACACATACTTTTAAACCTTATATCACACTTACACTGACACAATTTAGGTGAAGTTATTCCGTTTCATACTTTTGTGACATATATTTCAGTAAGGGGCCGCAAACATATCGACTTTTTCTCCAATAACGTCGCTTCGACGTTTTCCTATAGACCCTTCTACCCCCCACAGAACGTCCAGGACCTAAATATCGATATGACAGATTCTTTCCATAATTTGTGCAATGTGGACCTCCTCAGTAGTTGAGCCTACCTCATGATTTGCATCTCTGCCCCATAGACTAAATCAAGGAATATTTCTTTATTTATTAATTAGCCTGTTTGGCATTTTTTCTGTTTATCAAGAGTTGTTTCTATTTAAGGCCCACTGCTCATCAGGGGTCTTTTATTTAGAGATGTTAAATTTATTAAACAGGGTCTATCACCAGTTATTGTTGAGTACTACTTCATTGTCAGATTTTTCGTTCCATTTCTGCTACTTTCTGTGACAAAGTATTTGTATTCAGTAAAAACAGTAATTGATAGGATAGTGACACTAAACCTTAACGTGCAATAGAGATAGGCTGGTGGTTGGTTTAAGTACATAGGTCTGGTAAGATACACACATACACACGCGCGCACACGCACACATACACACACACACACACACACACACACACATCAATTTTTGCAGAAAACCTAGGTATCTTGCATGTAACTGAATATCAGCCTTGATTGAGTAGGTGAAGCCTCATACCTGAAATATGTTGAAAGCTACCTACAATTATTGTATCCTATCCTACAAAAATATTTCAAAGTCAGCTTATGGTACGAGACTTGAGTAATGTATTCATATTGCTACACAGTTTTGTCAGCCACTGGCCATAGCAATCATTTGGGGTGAAGTAAGAAAGCTTTTAGTGAACAATTTATGGGAAATGGGAGGACCTAAACAAACCATAGAAAATAACACACACTTTTAGCAACACATCTTCTATCGCCCTCATCAACAGGATACCATTTTTGTTGTTGACAGAGTACTGACGTCTTTGTTTTAACGAATGCTGCTTCTGCAGCTGCAAGAAGAAAAGGAGATTGTGCTTTAGTTAAGACTGTTAGGGTACTATGATTGCTGTGACCAGTGGCTGGCGAAGTATTTTGCAAAATAAATCCCTTACTTAATACAAAATGTTTCCTTCAGTCTTAACAATTTGTTGCGACAGGTGATGGCGTGAATGTTTTGCAAAAACTGACACAAGTGTTTAAAACGACCTCATGCTTTAGAATCAGAGCTACATGCAGTATCATAAAAACTGCCTGCTCTGCATAGATTAAAGCTGACAGTACGCAGGCATGAAATCGTAAATTAAAAGGCTATGAGGGTGACAGATACTACTATGTAGTAAGTATGTGAAATTTTGATAACTTTATCAGACGTTTCGCCATCTTGTTGATTTTGTGAGATCTAACGATTTCTTTACGGCCATACCAATTTTGGGAGAAATCTTTACTAATTGTGTTTCCAAGAACTTTGTGCTTGCTCCTTACTTTTGGCTAAGATCACGATGTTGCATTGGCACTATTTGATTACATGAATGATGTGCGAGACGCGGCCATACTGTACAGACAAGAATGTCTCACGGCTAGTTACTCTCCCTGGTAGCCCAAATCGTAAAGCGTTCTGCCAATATGTTGCAAGAACCATTTCTTTCTTACCAAGGGTGTTCGGTGGTTTTGATATCTGATTAGGTAGTTTTAATACCAGTCCACTGCGTAGGCGCAACGGACTAAAAATATTGCGGGGGCTGTGGATTATTTTCCCGAAAAATATACATTTGCCCTAAAATTATTGGGACATGAATAGACTAAAAGCAATTCAGTTCGGCAGGAATGTCGACGCTAATTCAGAGGGCTGGTAAAGGAAAATATTTTAGGAAAATGATGCTGCCGATGGTGATAATAATAATAAAAATGATGATGATGATGATGATGATGACGATGATGAAGATGATGACAACAACGATGACGATGGCGACGACGAAGATAACAAAGATTTTGACGATAATAATGAAGATAACGACCAAGATAATGGTAAAGATAGAGGTAGTGGTGGAAATGGTGGTGGTGGCGGCAGTGGCGGCGGCAGCATTACTGTATACAGCCACAATCAAGAAAGGAAAATGGAAATAAGAGATAGCGATAAAAAGGAAAAAACGGGCCAACCCAATGCCTCACTACATTGACTAACGAAAAGAATACAATAAGTAAATGAATAAATCAACGAAGAAATTAGTTAAAAGATAAATAGAAGAACACATCTTTAAGCAACGAATAAAGGTAAATTAATAAATGAGTGAACGAATGAGTAAAAAAATAAAATGGTCAGTGAAGAAAAAAGGGAGCGATCAAAAAAGGCACGAACCTTTGAGCGCACCGAAAGATAAAATTTCCTTAAATTAAAAAAGGAAATTACGAATTATGAGGAAAAGTTATATCTGGCATTCAATGAAGTTATAATAAGTAAGTTTAAATATAATATGTACTTTTCAATATGAAGGGAAATACTCAATCCACTTAATTCTACTCTTCACTATGCGGTGTTATCAGCAGTTCTAGTAAAACCTAAGCCTATTTTCACATCTATCACCCATCACTTAGAGTGCGGTTGACCAGGATATACAATTTCTCACCTTATAAAATCTAGAAAAAGACTTTACACTTCATAACAACAAGGGATAATGTGCTCTCAATCGTTCAATCCGTACTATGGGCACGTGGTCACCCACATCCGCTGGAGATACCCTTGACGATGTACGTCTGACTATCTGCAGCCTTAAATTGCGTCCAGTATGGTGTTAAAGGCTTCTGAGTCTACCACGAAAATTCCCTTTACGTGATTTCTGGATAGCATCAAGCAAACATAAACACTGAGGTCAGGGCGAAGAAAGCCATTGTTTAAAAGTTGGAGATAACAAACTTATATCAACTAAATCAGAGCGCGCGGAAAGGAAATTAAAATCATGGCCCGCAACCATTTTATTTTCTTTCTTCCTTGTCCATAATTGTACTTTTATAGGCATTAAATAGAGTAAACGGCAGGATAAAGTATATGTATCTATGGTACGTATAAACGATATACGAAAAATTTTGCCTATTTGTGATAATCACCTTACGCATTTCATCGCCATAATTACGGACGACCCTACATATTTAGGCCAGGTATCAGGCCTTCGTGAGCATTTACTATTTTTGTACATCGTTGCTGCTAATAGTATAAGCAATTTTTCCGATGCAGTCTGTAACAATTAATGAAACTGTCTACAAAATATTACTTATAAGGACGTAGAATTGGAATTGAGATAAAATGTTTGCTCATAGATAGTTAAGATTTCGTATCGCTTATTTTCCCGTCCGTTGCCTCAAATAGGCTTATCGGTGTCAAGAATATATCGGCTTGTTTTGCAGTATGTTTATATATGACAGTTTTCGGAACTCTATTCATTGGTCTGCTATGTTTTAATACATATATATATGTAACGGCGATGACCGGATTCGAACCGCGACCTCATGATTACTAAACCAACGCCTTAACCATTGAGCCATCGAGGCTCAAAAGCTAACCCCTTTTACATTGAATATATACCAGTGAGGGGGATTTTACCTTAAGTAATAAAGGGTATCCTCCCACCATTATAAGCAAGTGACTCCCCTTTTACATTGAAATATATACCAGTGAGGGGGATTTTACCTTAAGTAATAAAGGGTATCCTCTCACCATTACAAGCAAGTGACTCCCCTTTTACATTGAATATATACCAGTGAGAGGGATTTTACCTTAAGTAATAAAGGGTATCCTCTCACCATTACAAGCAAGTGATTCCCCATTTACATCGAAATATATACCAGTGAGGGGAATTTTACCTTAAGTAATAAAGGGTATCCTCTCACCATTACAAGAAATTGACTCCCCTTTTACATCGAAATATATACCAGTGAGGGGAATTTTAAATATTAGAGGAAAAAGGACGACCACGTACACTATGTTGATAAGAAATGTGTATAAGGAAATCGTTCTAAACATCTTTTACATGAATGAAAAGTAATGGCAAGTAAGATGACGATAACTTTCTTTGACGTTTGAGAGCTAAGAAACAAATGTATCTAACCATTTCATGTTCAAATTAGTAAAAACTTCCTACGGTTATTTTGTCGAATTTGATTTTAGGTTTAGTATTTAATGCCTTCATAATGGTTTTTAAATATATTAACACATTAAGGTAAGGAATGTTTCTTTCCAAGCTAGATTGTTATAAAAGCTAGCCTGAAATCGCAATATCAGATGTTCCAAATTGAAAACACCGCCAACACCAACCTCCCAGCTGTTTGATGGTGTTTAAATAGATATCGACGATATACCAAAATTTGTTTATTTTCGTCACTGAGTGAGTGGGTCTCCATCACTCAAACATGGTGTTGTCGACTCTCCATGATACCCATATAATGAGATTGGTTAAATCGAACATTCTGCTTCGGAATTCTGGCGTGTAGTTACCGTGATAGCAAGTCGTGTGTTCTTGTAACCAGCATAGTGTGTTATTTATCAGAGAACGGCATAAGGATATTGACCAGATCATTTCAGCTGCTGTACTTAACCCGTTTCTTTATATCCTAGCGTTATGTTTAGTTATAATATACGTAATGACCGATGGCTGGTCCGTTTGTGGTGCGCCATGACCTTGTAGCAGGCTTTCCTAGATTTCGCATGTTTCCGTTGTTGGCCTACTTCAGACGTCTTCCCGTGATGAAATAAAAAAGGTAAAGAAAGGATTGAAGAAGGGGTTTAATAATGAGGAAAAGACGATGATCAAATGCGCGTGTTCTTTGTAATAGTACGTCGTAGATGAATGTAGAAAGTAACACGGTTTTAAAACAAAAAGGTTTAACCTGGCCATAATTCCAAATCCAGACGTATATTTAAAATGTGACGTTTGTAAGCGACAAAAGATTTGCGAACAACCGTCATATGTTTAACATCTTCCTCGACCTACTCAAGGCAGTTCGAGGCATGCTATTGTAGATGCCATAAAGCTAGATCTTGTGGTTTCATCCCATGTGCCTGCTTATGGACTTACTTCTTAATATGCAGCTTACCTTTACGGAATTTGCGGGGGTAAAGTTTTTATGCCTGGAAAATCTTTCTGAAAATAGCTTATTTTTATTTGCGATTTTTAACACCTTGGTATTCTTATATCATTATATGTTTTTTTCAAAGATTGGGGTAGATGGCAAAGTTGTAGCAATAATTGTGGCCATGGTGTTCATACTCGTCTTTGAAATACAGTCCATCCTCCTCCATCAGTTGTCATATCACATGGAATGTCTTTAATTTGACCATTAATGATCATCACAAAGACTTTTGACTGCTTCTCTCCTCGCATTTTGAGGCTTAGGCAATCCTCAAAAACTGAAATAAAAAAATTAAAACAGTTATGTTAATATTATTTGCCACAAGAAGGTTTTATTAACAGAAAGAACTAGAAATCGTCAATTTAATCACTGTCAGATAGGTAACGAGACTAAATATGTAATTAAAGCAAGGGACTATTTGGAAGTAAAATGCAGACTATATTCCATGTGAGATCTCAAATTTTTTAAAGAGCAAAAAATCACTCCTTTAAAGCGATGTTGGTTCAATGGAAAAGAAAGGTGGAATCATTTCCTGTACAAATATTTAGCTAGATCCAACATTTAGGGCAGTCGTGGTGAAACTATTCGTGCTATGTCAGAAACGACAAAGGTTGGGGATAAGCGTTGCAGAAGTATCAACAATGAGTAACGTATCATTTGTGGAAATGGTGAGAAAAACTTACGTAACGTCCTAATGAACTCCGGTGATGCAACCGTGGCTTTAAACCACTTACTCGAAGAACCCTTTCCATTCTTGGACTTTTTGAGAACAAATTGGCATTCCTGTTCTCTGGTGCAGTTGCTCATATTTCTATCTTGAAGAACAACATTTGTCATCCTGAAGCCTGGTTGAGTCTCATCAAGAACAAAGAAGCTTTGCCAAGAGTCCTTTGCACTCACAAAGGGAACTAAACTTAAGAATAACAATTCTAGCATTGCTATTGTGGTCTTTGAAAGGAGCTTTAGACTCTTATAAGGTTGTCAGACACTGCAGAATGTATTTAAACACCTTACGTGAGGAGTTTTGATTTTTATTTTTAATTTTTGATAGACCATTTGATTTTAAAGCCTTGTAAAACTGAAAGAAACCTGTCAGATAATTATACATTGCTTTTTTCTCATTGACATTGCGTAGATTTACCTGCCAAGCCACATTTGTCAAGAACCATGAATAGAATGTCCTCATTTATAGAAAAATATTCTCGTCTGGCTGTTCCACACATCACATATTTATCTACTGAATATGTTTAACATAGTTTTGCGGTGGAAACCTCACATTGCGCATTATTTTCAAACTATATGGCATTCACTAAACTCCTCCATAACGTAATAAGGCGATCTTAGCAGGATAGTAAATTATGTGTTGTAAAGCAATATAGCCCAAACAATGTGTAGAATAGGTTTTATCGCTTCAAATAGAATACTCTTTATTGAGAAACGTTGAAACAAAGAATCGTCATTTTCGTCCACATTTGCCTTGCTTTGAACTTGTCTAATTGAATTGAAAACAGTTGATCTTATCAACCTAGTAGAAAGAAATATTTCCTTGCATAAAAGGTAGAATGCAGTGAATCGATGAATCATGAAGTAAAAACTCTGAAGAATTGAAAAGAATAGAATTAAATTGAATTGAATGAAGGGAAATGAAATGAGATGAAATCGAAAAGAATGGAATGGGATTGAATTGAATTGATAGCAATCAAACTGAAATGAATGAAATCCAATGGAATCGAATCGAATCAAACAAAATCGAATCGAATCAAATCTAATAAAACTGAATTCAATGGAATGAAAACGAACCGGGTGGATTTAATCGAAATTGAAAGGCATCAAATGAATGACCACTTGCCGTACTTCTTATAGCGACATGGTTATTAAATGATTAGTGGTGTAAGTAAACACGAAATTTTCCAGAATCAGTATGTTGTTTCTCATCCACTGAACTTGCTATCAACTTGAACAATTTTGTTGAAATTTAAGTCTTCAGTGAATTTGACTTGGACAAACCTGGCTGCGTATTGTACAGTCGTGCAACTTAAAAGCTCATTTATGTACTCACTTATAAACATGATTAAATTGCACTGTGGTTTTGTGTTTACTTGAAGCAGGGTCTTCATTTATCGACTTTGCTTGAAGAGACAGAAGGGCCAGTGCCATGCTAACATTTAGAAAGTTACGAGCGCACGTCCACCTTAAGTCTCTATGCACATGATCGCGGGTTAGGAAAGCCCAGGTGGAGGTATCTTGTCATGTATTATTCCTGGGGATGGGGGCTTTTTGGAAAGTCTCCGCCAGCGTATTTTCAAAAGCTGCGAGGAACCGTCTTCTTCAGCAGACAATAATGCAAGTTAACTCTCTCTTAATAACGTTTCAGATCTGATTAAAAATGTTTGAACTATTTTTTAAAAAACTTGTTTCCCACGGGTATATAAGTTGACCTTCTAATATGTCATTTATGTTCTCTAAAGCTTATTATACTATGCCGGGGTATGTTTGTTGATATGAATATTAGGCCAATATAGATCAGAGGAAAATAAAAACTTGAATAATAAAGGAAAACGAGTGCTACAAACCTTTCTGAGGTTTTTTTTTTAACATGTTTTACCCACGTAAAGTGACACTGACGCTAGATTTGGGAGCATATGCATCGGTAGGGAGCTTGAGAGCGATATATTTACGACATCGGCACGATGGAGAGGGGGATACATGTTATATAGTATTTGATGGGTTCTAAAATTCAGCAACTTCTCACGGGGTAATAAGAAAATTCTCCCAATAATAGGCCATAGGGTATGTAAAATTGTATTGCGTGCAACTTGTATGCTTCTTGAAGATCTGATCCACAAAAATGAAAACCGAGTCAAGTCTTCCTGTCTCTAAAGTGATACGTGGCATCATATTTTCCAGGCCTTCTAGTAAGATTCGTCAGCAGTTTTTCTATACAATTTTATTTTGCCGCCTGAGTCCATTTAGAAACAAGCTAACATAGTTAATCTCATGCTGTCTCTAAACACTTTGAACTGTTAAAATAATGCATTAAAATTGATAATTGACGGTTGCTTTTCTTCCTTAGCTGGGATTACAATATTCTCTACTATAGTCATCATTATTTAAATTGAATTTTTTACCTAAGTTCATGGCATGTAATAAATAATTAACGTTTCACCCATCAATTAAACTACTTGCAAGGATTTCACATAGTTTTTCTCATCAGCATACATCAAACCGAGTTTTATAAAAGCAACTCGAATACTTGACGCGCGCCAAACGGAGAAAATCTTACAGAGTTGGAAGCAGACCAGTCTCATTATGTGAGAATGGCGATCTTCTGGCAACATGCCTGTAGATAGGTTATACTGCTTATATATTCCCACTTCCACTATATTCAAGAGCCTTTTCATTATCAATATTTGTTGGGTTTATAGTTCCTTTATTCTATTAATTCACTTTCTGACAGGTATTGAATTTCGCAACTGACTCAGTATCTGCTCTATGGCAAGATAATCCAGATAGGTGTTCTACAGAATTATGACACAGGACAACTTGTCGAAAGAGTGCATAGCTTCCTTGTTCCTCAACTGCTACGTACCTTTCCAAGGCCTGGTTAAATCTGATGATAAAATGCAACAAGCAAGGTATCCAATGTAATATCTGAGCCAAATCCAAGCAAGATTATACAGAAAGCTAATATATTGTATCAATCTGGTCTCGATTCAGCAACGGTTGCCTTAACTGTTGTACACGGAGACAGGTGTAGAAAATATGCTACTGCTAAAGGTAAAGGAAGAGCAGAGGAAAGCAGTAGAATAAGTAAAAATTAGAATAGAGAGCTTTAATAATTTACATCTTTAATGTTGTAACAATAACTGGAAAGTGGAAAAGGTTGATTGACATCATGTGGAGGAAGGAGAAAGTGCATGTGCTGTTCCAACACCAAACGAAGTGGGAATGACGTATGGATAGTATGGTATAGATAGAAACATTGGAGGTGCGTACAAAATGTAGTATCTGTTCTCATTGATGACAGATTTTTTCTATAATCCGCGAGAGGCAGTCCTACTGGGCGGTTGAGCCTACCTCATGATTTGCTTCTCTTCCCGGTAGACCAAATTGAGGTGCGTCTGTGGGCACCCCAGCTGCCCTTTATTGACTAGTTAGCCTGTTTGGTGATTTTTCTGTTTATTTAGGGTAGTTTCACTCCGGATCCATTGCTCATCAGGGGTATTAGATTAAGATACTCCGTACAAACTGTTCATCACGGAGTAGACAGAAGGAAAAATGGGATTTGGATAGTATTCAGAAAGGAACTTTGTGGTTTTATGGCAGTAATTAGTTATTAACATGGCCGCCGTGGTTCAGTATGGCCACCGTAATCGTGCGGATAGTGCACTTACCTTCAATTCTAGAGGGTACGGGTTCGATTCCAAAGAAGGGATATGGTGACAACAGGAAGATCATCCGATCTTGTAGTGCTCTAGGCTCCAACAGAAGCCCCATATGTATTTTGAGAATATTTAGGTTAATGATCGCAGTGCCTTGGAGGATAAAATCTAGGAGAAACTAGATGAGAGGCGCAAGATAAGTTGACTCGCTAGGATTACAAGTATTGGCAAGGGTGTAGTAGTTTTGGCATGTCAATCTACGGGAGAGAGATTATGTTGGAAGATGAGTGGTTGAGATAAAGGTTGTACTGAATGGGAGGACACGGAGGCCAAAGTGGAGGTTTACAGTCACAGTGAAGGAGGATATGAGGATAGTTGTTGCAACAAATGGAAAGATGATGGAGACAGGGTGCAATTGAAAAGCATTATTCTTGTTGGTAAACTCTGATGAAATGCAGTTGCTGAGGGGGTTTGACGCTGCAAGAAAACGTTAGTGTTGGAGTATCAGGGATGGCATAAGGGTCGCACACATAGCTCGCCCACACAGTTAGCTAACACGATCTAATGAACTGTTCTCCAAATGCTACGATGTAGAGGTTGCCAACTACAGCAGACATTGACCTGTCATTAGCTGAACTGCCTTTTTGTCCGTAGATTGATCCTCTGTAAAAGCTCCGGGACTAGTCTTAAACTATTACTGGAAGGAGTGTAATTCTGTCAAAAGAGTCAGCATCTAAGCTGGGGATGGCAGCAGCAAGGGTATGAGAGGTACTGCTTACTGGAGATATTTGAAATTTTGCATTTGTACACTCCAAATAGAATAATTTAAAATCTGAAGATTTCGAAAGATGCATTAAGGAAAGCATAGTTCTTGACCCTACTCCCTAGTGTTATTTTGCTCTGTTGTGACTTGTGAAGCCGATTTCGCCGACACTCGAAATCGTTATTTTGATATAGGCTAGGCTAGTAGTCTGGCGAATACCGGATATCTATAAGACCCGTAAGAATAGTGTATTCGAATTTGTACTATAGAATCCTTGAACTGGCAACAGGTTAAGAATTGGTTTCAAGTTAAAACATGTTATTTTGGTAAAGAAACAGATCATAGAAGCAGAAAAGCCGCCTACCCCCTAGGACAGGTCAGTAGCCTACTTCTTGGGTTGCCCACGTGCAGGGATGTATAATTGTCCAGTTCCAGTAAACTTGGTACTTACCCTAAAAAAAATCCTGTCACGTAAGGTAAGCCACGTCCTTATTGTACACAAATTATCCAGTGGAAATGAACTATCTGAGTTGACTGATCAGATCAGATGAAGTTATGAACTGAGAATCAAATCAAATCAACCCTTTTTCGAACACAACAATGGTCTCTCACGGGACAAGCTGCCGACTAGGTCATTAATTAGGGTCCGCAGTTGACTTCCGCGAATCAAACGCGGCCGGCGGCTTTGAAATCCCCCTTTTACGGGCAACAAAGACATATTTTGCATTCTGCCAGACAATCAAGAAAGATCAGAAACTTCAAGTTGGACAGAGCTCAATTCAACAGAAATCGGGAGATTATCGGGAGGAAATTTCAGTCGGGAGATTTTCCAAAAAGTCGGGAGATCTCCCGATAAATCGGGAGGAGTGGAAGCACTGCTATGAAAGACAAAAAGAAACTGACCAGGCAACAAGGTCAGAAAATTTTCATGGAATTGGATCCTAAGCCGCTGGACGCATTATTTCAACACGTCTTAAGATTTGAAAAATGACAGAAGAATTGAAAGACTCAATCTCTACATTCTTAAGAACAACCAAAGGGATATAATCTTGTAAAGACATGAATATTTAAAAAAGAACAGATCACAAGCAAAACAAATTAATATCAGACAATTCTATGCTCAAATCTGGGCAACTAATAGAAGAAATCAATTGCGATAAAATAAAGGCTGATGAAAAACTAGTAAATGAAAACATAACCATTAAAAGAAGAAGAAGAGCAAATCCAAAAACCTAAACTAAAAGTACTCTAAAGCAACAAATAACGAAAAAAATAGACAATGCATCTAAAATTTCACCAGAATCAACGTACCTAATTGTATACAGACCGAGACAAGAAGCACTTATTGAGATCATTTTATTGTAAAAACACTGTGATTAATTATTATTGTGATTAATAATGGTCGGAACATAAATTTCTGTTTTCACTCCCGGAATAGAGCCAAGATCTTTCCGCGTTGTTTGGCTATGGTAGCGTCGGAGGTTAACGCCTAGTCTAAAGATGTTTGTTAAAATCCTATATGTAAGATACGACTCCGTGCAACTGGTGTCTATATAGGTTGTGACTACGATACTAAATACGTCTGGGCCATTACGAACAACAGATGTACAGCTAACTGAACTACTTTTGCCTCTGGTAACATGAAAACCTAAGGTATCCTTCATGCTCAGAAAACCCGCTTTTGATTGGTTGACCGGAAAAGGGGTCCTAAAGCCGGTATAGTAGCTATTCACTTCAGGATAGTAAAAGATTTTATCTTAGACAGAACTTCTAGATCTCATATCATATTGGTAACATTACGTACACAATAGGCCAGGCTAGGTGATGAAGTTATGTTACGTGTAACCTTTCACACTTAAACAAGTCGAACGTTAGGTGGGTAACACAAAATTATGTTCCCATTATTTTCGTCCTTTTAAAGTCATTGTAGTTATCATAAGCATACTATAATGAAATTAAAATGCAGAATAGAGATACAAAATTCAACCTACTATCAAGCGTGAAAGGCTTTATAGGAATTCCAAAATTTGAAAAAGCGAGCACAGTTATGTTTTAAACACACATATATAAAAAAAGACTCATAGCGGAAAAAGAAAGAGACAGAGGGAGCAAACCGATGGTGAGAAACGAGTATCAAAAACTGAGCAAAGGTTCAACTAGAAAGACATGACCAATGATAGAAATAGCATATCAAAAATCCTCGTGGCACTTAAATTATGGTATCTTATGTATAATATTCAGTCTCACTTGCAGGTAAGAAGAGGAGAAACATAAAGCACATCACAAAGCTGTTCAATTCCTCAAGTAAAAGCAAAAAAATCGAACCTGAAGCCACTAAATAACAAAGTTCATATTTTTCCAAGAAAGAATAACTTTATCTGAAAGTTTTATTGATTTTGGTTAAGCAAGGATCCAAAACAGTCAATTTGCAAATGTTTGACACTAAGAAGCTGCAATATATGTTCAGGAGAGTATATACCTAAAATTGTGCTCCAAGGTTGAGATAAAGTTCATCACTAAACCAATGAATTTACATTTTTGCATTCATTGATGTTCACTTCTTAGAATTATCATTATTCTAGCAAGAATAGTCCTTGGAGGATTTTCATGGAAGAGAACCTCCCCTCCCTTGAAACTTTATAGTAAAACACAGTAAATATTACAGATACAAACCTCCTGAAGAAGGCGTTTACGATTGTTCCCACAGCTGCTTCATTCAGGTACATGGAACAGAGACCATTTCGAGATGAACCATCTGGAAAAAAAGAGACTAATTTGTAATAAAAAGAGAGAAACCTTTTTTGGCCCAAGCGTTAAGACGCAACAAAAATGTCATTTCAAGAAGGAGGGAACTCATTTCAGAGATGAGGTCCAACTATAGAAAAAGTGTCACTGGCATTATTCTATGAGCTTGGCCACAGTCAACTCAACTCCAAATGAGAAATATGGGGTTGGTAAACAAAAAGGTGTGTGAAATCAATTAACGCGTACTATGGAAATAAACTATGTATTCTATATACGGACTTGAACATGCTATACTTATTAGAGTGATAATATGAAAAAAACTTCGTTTTCTTAAAGAGTTAAAGAGGCTGCACCCCAAAGTCGAGCCTTAAAACGTACAGGAATAAGGAGAGGCAGTAGGGGGGCTGCCGCCCCCCCCCAAACCCCCCGCTTTTAAAGACTCTTTTGTACAGGTTTTTTGTTGTGGGGGGACTTCATTGTTACTAATTACTAGTTTCGGCGCAATGGTTCTCCTGTCCTCTTGTGTTTAACATTTTTCGAAGTTATTCCATTATTCATTCATTTCAATTTTTTGTTAATTAAAAGAGGGCCTTTCCGAAGCCAAGAGCGGGGGGTTAGGGGGGCGGCAGCCCCCCACAACAAAAAACCTGTACAAAAGAGTCTTTAAAAGCGGGGGGTTTGGGGGGCGGCAGCCCCCCAACTGCCTCTCCTAATTCCTGTACGTTTTAAGGTTCGACTTTGGGACGCAGCTTACTTTCAGTTGAAAAAAATATTTTTATTTTATTTTATAGTTTTTCAAATCATGCCCCTTGGAAAATTTTCCATTCAGACCCCTCCCCCCCAAAAAAAACTATATTTCCCAATAACAAATACTATATCTGAAAATTGGCAAATTGTGTCACTTACAGCCCTTTACTAAGGTACTAAGGGGGATCTTGTCGTCACCAAAGAAATAGTTGTTGAACTTTAACTATGTTGAACCAAATGGCTATCTCAAAATTTTGATCAGATTTCTCTGGAAAAAATGGGCTGTGGGAGGGGGAGGGGGCTGGTAGAGCTCAAATCTATTTGGTTACTTCAGATGAGCACTAGAATTTTTTATTTCCGTTCTAGTGAGCACTCCCAATCTTCTATGACGGTTGGTTTAATACGATGGCCTCTATAAAAAAAAACAAAACAAACAAATAAACACAAATCCGTGATCTTTCTTCTGGCAGAAATACAAAATTCCACAATTCTTTTTGGATAGGAGCTTGAAAACTCTATAACAGGGTTCTTTAATATGCTAAATCTGATGGTGTAATTTTGCATTAAGATCGCTTGACTTTTTGGGGATGTTTCCCCTTTTTTTAAAAAATCATGCACATTTTCTCAGGCTCTTAGCTTTTGATGGGTAACATTAATGAATTTTATATTTTTGGAATTAGCATAAAAATTCAGTTCTTTTAATGCCTGTTGTTACCAAAGTTCTGTTTTTTTTAGAGTTTTGGTTGCTATTGGGCCAAATCGCTCCTTACAGTTAGTGCACTGTTTGACTTGGGAACCACAATAGAATCATGCTACCCCAATTTGTCTAGTCTGACATTAACGCCGTTGGTTGCAATGTTGATATTCGGATTCTATAAAATTTTACTAACTTCCCGAAGTGATTTGACAAAGCTTTGTTTTATGCATGAACAATATAATCTTGACAAAAATTTCTTAAGTATATCAAGTGTATTTAGCTCCCAACTACTCTATTTTGGATAAAAAAAAAATCCTGACAAACTTGATAGCATATTACTGAATAGCTAAAATATACCCCCCTAGATTTCGTAAGACACCTTTTTTGGTATCTTCATCTTCGTCAAACCTTTGCCCAAACCCCTTACTACATTTTCGTGAATTGGTACCTCTAGGGACATCATGTATCCAGAGAGCCTTTTATGACAAAAAGAAGTGAACTTCGGTCACCTTAAATATAAACCCATTCATGTGTATTAATATTTATAATCCAACACTGAATTCTTTAAGATACTTTATTATTTAACCTTGTTTTTAGTTCTTTTTATGTCTCTTATTCAAGTCCATTTAATTATTTTTAGCGTCACACTCACTAGTATTGATGCTGGATTGACTTGACGACTTACGGACAGTTTTTTTGGGTGGAAGTAAAGATAGAAAGTTCAAACTCAAAACGAAAAAATAATGATAAATATCTCCAGAGCCAAATGAGATATAGGCAGACTGGACCAATCAACGAAGCATGCTGCAATTGGGGGGAGGGCAGGTGATAAATCTTAGGTTAATTAAGAAAATGTATAAGCAAATTTCCAAGTTCAATTTATCTATAAAAAATAATCAAGATGGGAAGTGCTGGAACCATGCGACTCATTTAATCGTCCTAGTATACTAGAACAAGGGATTCTCCTTGCGTGCAATAGGTTATCATGTAGAATATATTACCAGAACCGGTGCTAGGCGTTTCCCACCCAGAAAATTCACCCCATGCAAACTGGGCACCCAAATATTTGTACAAAAGTAACAAAAACATTTGTAAACGAATGCTGAGTTGTTTTTTAATTTTTTAATGCCCATCCCTCGAAAAGATCCAGGATACGGTGCTGCATCTATTGTGTATTCAAATGGGAAATTTATGGACTTAAACTCTGTATTTAACAGCCTAACTCGTTGAAAATTTATAAGCTATTATGAAACCCCAGGGGAATGATTGAGCGTAAATAAAAGTATAATCCTATAATTATTATTTGAAAAACATGATATATTTTGTGTGCTGTGTTTATAATTCCCTGTACAGAAAAATAAGTATAGAATAAATCCCGGTGATTCCAAGGTTTTTGTTCGGGGAAATGGAGGTAATCCTGCCATGTAAGAGACGGGTTTCAATCGTAGAAAAGGTTGTTTTAGGGCTTTTAGCCAAAAAGTGACTAACGCAATATTTTTGTAAACGTTTTTTCAATATTTTGGGAGAGGGCGGGGCAAACCAAAATAGCCTGAATCGGGTCTTGAAATAATTAGTTATTTGACTCATTTAATGACAACAATATATATGCACTTGATTGACAATTAACATTCTTGTGCATAAGCAAATTTGAAAAAATAACCATTAATATCCTAAAAATACGGAAAAGGTATATTCATTGTAGGCGAATAAGGCAAAAATCAAAGCACTTTTGTCACGTTCTATGATAAAATGCGATTAAACATATTCATTGCATTCAAATACTCTAGTCAGTACAAACCAAATCCTAAGAATAGCTTCTACCACAGGAGTAGCACATCATGATCAAACTAGTAATTTATGAAGTTAACCAAACTTGCAATCGAGTGCCAACCATAACCAAGAATTAGCGGGAAATAAATTTGCCCTTAAAACTATTTTTTTTGTAAAATAAACTTAGAAGTAATGCACTTTGATGCTTTTTTTTTCCGGCACCAGGATAATGTACCCCTCGTCCCAGTCCCTGTTCTAGATCCGGGACCATAAAATGACTATAAAAAAACTGGATTAGGACTACAGACAGTTACACCTTTAAAGCTGTTTGGTGTCATATGGTTTATTTTTTGCCGATTTTTCATCCATGTTTTATTTTTTGATTTGGCAACCACTAATGCAAGAAACTACATAGCTTCATTAAAATCGTAAAAACTAGAAATAAGAAAGCTGTTTAATTTTACATTTTTCTGACCCTTAGTTCCATCGGTAAGATGCGAAGGCCTATTTGACGAAGGCTTGGAATATGTCTACAGCTTCAACGGGTATACATCAACTGGTGTAAAAGATCCAGCTGTCTTTGGGTCTACATTTGGTATTCAAGGAACACTTACTGTCCAAAGACAAGGGCCGTACGCTACTGCTAAGGTAAGCTACTAACATTTGATTAGTTACAAAGCCAAATTGGGCTCATCATAAAAGAAACAACATAGCAAACTTCTATGCATTTGACTGAAAAAATCATTGATTTTTTCAATATTAGATTTCTTGTTTGGATATGCATTTTGGTTGACTGTGTATTTGAATAGATTAGGATGGAAGAGACGCAAGGTTTGTGGTGTTGGCCTTAGATGGCGCTGCAGTTAGATGCAGATGTGCAGTGAGATAGCAGTTAGAGGCAGATGTGCGGTGAGATAACAGATAGTTCTGTAATTAGTTTGCAATTCACCTTTTGTTTTTGGTGAATTCCTTCCCCAAAAACCACATTCCTGTAAAACTGCTTACTTCGACCAAAATATATTCTGCTGGCCTGCAATTGTTCCATATATTAATAAAGCAGTCTTTCTAAAGGGTTTTCTGCTATTTTGAAAACCGCTAGATGCCAAAGGCTCCCTAACCCTTCTCCAAATAGTTTCTGAATTTTTCGTACTAGTACATGTTCATTTGTTTAATGCATATCTGTTTATTTTTGTATTTTATACATATTATTTTATATAGTTTATTTTACATGTATTTAATTTTATATTCATACTTACTTTTTACATTTTATATTTATGCAGGCTACAACCCAGAAGTTACCAAAAATATTACATGATAAATTTTGACAAATTGAATCGGTGAGCCTTGATCCCATAGAATTTGTATATTTTTAGCAAAGATATAAATCTTAGCACCTCGAACAGATTTGGCAATAAAGAGGATAATACATGGGAGTAAGACTCGCCGACAAAGGATCAGGAAAAGAGATAAGGCTTTCCCGCTTTGTTAAACGACTGGAATGGTGATAGCTAGAAATTTTATACAAAAGGCTTTTTATGTTAAAGATTTGTAAAATTTGCAAAACGATTTCCGATATCGTACGGCAGATGTCTTTATCTTAATAGAATACGTAAACAGAGACACATAAGACGACTATTAAAGTGAAAGGTAAGCCGCTCAAAGGATTAATTTGGTATGGTGAATTCCAGTCCAGCAGGCTTACCAAAGTTGCCGAAATGAGCAGAAAAATGATACTAAATGTTCCTCCAGACAATGTATGGATCTAAAAATTTGGCGCTTTTTTTTGGCGCTTTTATTTTTCGTTGGTGCTTCTTTGCGGCATTTGGGGTTTCATTCCCCATGGTTTGATAACACGATGCGTAAAATCGGATGATTTTTTGTGCGGTGGCCAAACGCTCTTTCATGCGGGCTCAATAATGTGCCCAATATCTTCTGTCTTAAAAGCATTTAGAGCACATAAACATTTAAAAAAGACCCTTCTTTGTGACTTAGCCTTAAAATCTGCAACTGGAAATAGTAGAATTTTTTTTCAAATAGGCAATTGTTTGAAAAAGCAGTGCTTTCCGCGTAGATATATTCTTTTTCTAGCTCATATCCACGCGCTAAACTATGCGGTTCCTTGAATTTGCACGATATTACGCATCGCATAATTGGGCTTTTGAGAGTTATTAAGTCAGTGGGATTTTAAAGCGAGGAAATTTTTTCTTACTTGGCAGTTGCTAAACAAATATGGAAATGGCGACCAAACAAATATGTCATCCAAATATTTAAGTATTCAATTAAATCACAGATCAAATTTGCTATGACAAGGGAATTATTACATTTCTCAAATAATGACAAAACAAACATCACAGGTTCCGTACATAAATGTACCACATTCTCGATAAAAACAAATATGACGTTAGGAATAAGAGAGGCCTATTTTTTGCAACGTATGAGCTAAAAACGCCAACTATTTGCGGCAGCAAATGACTTAGCAAATTAGAGTGCTTTGCACTTCCTAATACCTCCGTGTTGAATAATTTTATTGTAAACTGTCACGCAAGGATGAGTCCCTAGTCCGGATAAACCCTTGTGCCTGGCTAAGTAATGCTAGTATGGAGGCCGGTGTTTACCCCCTCACCAGAAAATCCCCCTGAAAAGTTCATATTTTTTTAAAGGCAACTATCATTGCCCAATTATAGATTTCAAGTCTGGCGGCTTTTGAAAGAAGTAATTAAAATTAAAAAATGTGACTCCGATTTCTTAATTATGCATAGACAACTTTTGGGTGTCTCAGCTCCACGGTGGGATTCTCATCGATAATTTACTGAAACGATTCAGTTCCTTGCATTTTATGATATAAATTTTTGACTTGTTTCTAATAATGGCAAGGATTTATTTCTAGAGAAAGTGATATTTTAGGGTCAGGTTGAAAATCAAAGTAGACCAAAAAATGTAATTGTGATGATAATATAAGAAGTTAAAGACAGAATATTAGAATATAATAATTATGGAGGGCACAATAGGGACTAATACACGATCTAAGTTTTTACAAAGGCTGTTAGCTGGGGCGAGCCAACAAAACTTGTGTCTGGGATTGAAATAACGTGGATACAAGTTCAGCTACATCTATCAAAAAGCCAAAGCTGAGGCTTCTCAGTCTAATAATATCGTGAATCGACTTGTCGATTTGATTCATGAATTTAGTTTGTCGTTAAATTCTCCTGCATATTCATTTACAATTCGCAATTTCAATCCACTATGCCTCAATGCCATTCACATTAATAATACATAAAAGTATATTTAAAAAGAGTTTTGAAATCTCCTGCGTTAAAGTTTAATCCAATAGAAATAACATGCAGTTCTGTATCACAAGCTTCTTAAAAGTAATTATTCGGTATCTCTATGGTTTTCTGTGGTTTCTCTATGGTTTGAAAAATTTGTTCTATATTCGGTGAATTTTTTTGTCATCATCAAGTATGTATTGTAAAAACTGAAAAGAGATATCAAGCAGGGGTATCAATTAGAAGGGGACAGTGGGCGGCATGTTCTCCTCGTAGATTAAAAAAAAAAAAATGGGCCTTTTGTGAGAAATAGCGACAGAAATAAAGGTGTAGCCCTCCAGACTTGAAAAATGCCTTTTAATACATTAATTAAAATCAACATTTTCAATCTTTATAATTGATACTTAACATTCAGAAAACATAATTTTGTTATTACTAGAATATTTCGCTATATCTGATTGTTTTTTTAGCTGTTCGATTCGGGCGTGTTCCAAAAAGAGAAAAAGCAAAAATTTTGGCGGCGATGCAATCTGTCAGTGCACGGTCTACAGAACGCGCACTCACTGCTGAACTCGATGACGAAGAAAGGTTCGTCAACAGTGTTGTCAGAGCTCATCTTGAAACTTCCGAGTTCACCCGCGATACCATTGAGACAATGACTACAAGTGCCCGTCAAAGAGAGGACTATGCCAGTGAAGCCACTATATTTGTAAGTTAATTAGTTCGATAGTCAGCTTATTGATGACTAAATGTAGTCAAATTTTCTCTATAATTCATGGAATACATAGCTGTTTTTTTTGGACTGGGTGAGGGAGAATATACAATTTTTTCGAGAGCCATTGTTGGTGCGTAAAGTGTTGAAATTTCCGTTTCAGTTGCTGGGTCCTTTTTTACGGGGGCATGTGTCGTTGCTTATTTTATTTGATACTTAATTTCAGCTTAAGGCTGAATTGATTCAGTTCAGGCGTAAATTTCCAGGGGGAAGAGTCTTTGCACATGTTTTACCTTTGGACAGTGATGGAAGAAGGATGCCTCTCTTCCATCACTACGCAGGTAAACATGTAAATATAACTCGTTTGGACGTCTGGAGAGTTCGGACACAGAGATACCCAAACCACCCCACGGTAAAAATCAGCGAGGGGAAGTAAGCATATAACACGAACTCACGAAGCCAGATCGGATATCCGCCTTCGTTTCGCCAGAACAACGAGATCTCCCTCACGATCGCCATGGCTCCCACCAGGGCAGCGAAGCCGTACCAGGGAAACAGCAAAGCCCACCACACGAGGCTGCGTTCCGACTCACTGAGCACTCGGCGTTCTTCGAGTTTCATTTTAGCCTCTGGAATCCATCCGTGTTGGTCCGTCAACATTCTATCCAGGCGCGTGCTATCAGCAAGCCCTGCGTCTCGGATCAGCGGGCCGCGCCAAAAACGGGAATAGGCTGCCTTCGATCCCGGCCTTCCGATAGCCAATCTCCGGAAAGCTGTTGACGACCGCCCGTGGTTGGCGGATCCTCGCCCGACCTCCGAACGGGAACCCGATCCGTGCCCTTCGTCAAACGACAACCAAACGCCACCGCACCGAGCATCACATTCGATGCGGCCGACTCCCATCGACGTCGGATCGACCCCGCCCCAACCTCCGTCACCGCCTTTATAGGTCGAACCCTCTACGGTCCCACCAACGAACCCACCGCGGTTCGGAGCTTTCCGGAATTCCAGGATCAATTCGGCGGGATTTGGCCCCAAAGCCAACTCGGTTTTGCCATCCGCCATTTCTTCCTCAATGGAGGGACGAAGGCCCTCATCGTCCGCTTGCATCACCACGCGACCAAAGCCGTGCTGACGCTTCCCTTCAACGAAGCCACGGACGGGCCCGGGATCCAACTCGAAGCAGCCAACGAAGGCGCCTGGGGAAACCGTCTCGAAGCCACCGTAGACTACGATATCAGCCCGGAAGTCGCCGACGCATCCCGTCGCTTCAATCTGACCTTGGCCCGGCTACCGGATCCCACGGCTTCCGAAGCCCCGCTCATCGAACGCCACACCAATCTGTCAACCGCCCCCGAAGACACCCGTTTCCTTCCGCGCATTCTGTCCGTCTCCAGCCAACTGGCACGAGTCCGATCCATCGCCCCCAACGCGACTCGCCCGACGCTCAGATCGGATCCTACCGCCCCATCCGACGAACCGACCCCGGTGCTCGGGACCGGTGGCAGCGACGGCCAAACGCTCACGGAAGACGATTTCATCGGAAGCGGAACCGAGGCCCAGTCGAAAGGCTTGTACGCACTCGCGAACACCGATCTTTTCAATCTACTCAACATCCCGCCCTACACGAACGAGGGGCAAGACGTGGATGCATCGGTCCGGACAGCGGCAACCAAGCTTTGCGAACGGCGACGCGCCTCTCACTTCATGGATCCCGCGTCAACTTGGAGCACTCATGAAGACGCCGTCGCTCACCATCAAGAGCTGACCGGGAACGGCCGGAATGCCGCAGTGTTCTTCCCTCGAATCCGCCTTCAGAGGGGTCCGCAAGACGCCACACCCGACACCTTCCCACCGGAGGGAGCCGTCGCCGGAGTCTTTGCTCGGACCGACGCCGATCGCGGGGTTTGGAAAGCGCCAGCGGGGATGCGAGCCGGTTTGCGCGGGGTGACGGAACTGAGCGCGACCGTCAACGACGATGAGAACGCCACCCTCAACGAACTCGGGGTGAACTGCCTCCGGTCCTTTCCCAAGAACGGTTGCTTCATCTGGGGGGTGCGCACCTTGCACTCATGATCGACACAACGGCTAACGCCCCTCGCTCCTCAGTTTGCCGCAAGATGAACCCGCTGCCCTGAGGGGCGGCAAGGCGTTTGGCCCTTTCGGAACCAGAATTTGGCCCTTTCGGAACCCTGTGGATGGTTTCTTGTTTCTATATCATGTGGTTAAGCCCGATTTTTTGGCTCGTAACACTACTCCGTAGGTAACAATATTAACACTAGGGTGGTTCACCGACCTCGCGCTTTGCAAAAGCTTCGGAATAGTCTATGTGTTCAGATGTACACATCCTGAGAAAGAACAGGCCATGCCCGCCAGCACCACCATGACGATCCGCCTGGACCCCCAGCTAAAGGCGAAGCTCGGAAGATTGGCGGACGGAACCCGCCGCAGCCGATCCTTCCTCGCGGCTGAAGCGGTGGAAGCCTACGTGGATCGCGAACTGGCCATCATTGATGGTATCGAGCGCGGGCTTGCCGATGTGGAAGCCGGTCGCACCGTCAGCCATGACGATGCGATGGCATCCATACGACAAGCGATTGAGGATGCAGCTGGCAGCACCGCATGAGGCGACCCGTTCGCTGGTCCACCGAGGCGTTGGCCGATCTAGCAGATCAGCTTTCCTACATTGCCCGCGACAACCCCACAGCAGCACGTCGCGTGGCCGATGTCATTGATAGAACGGCCCTGGCCCTGGGCGAGATGCCGACAGGGCGTCCAGGTCGGGTGGCAGGAACCTACGAAAAATCCATGACTCGCCTGCCCTACATCCTCGCTTACGCGATTAGTCAGGCGGGCGGTGAGGAAATCTTGGCGATTGTTCGGGTAATCCACGCGTCGCGCGACTGGCCTGCCGCGCAATGGCCGGAGTGACCCCTGTCACCGGTTCTACTCAGTGATCCAGAAGGCGCAGAAGCTCGATCCGTCGTCCTGATCGACCACCTGCCCACCAAACCACGAGCGCCCGCAGTTGTAGCGAACGAGGTCATCAACCGAGAGCGCCGACTTTGCGGTCTCGGTGCCATAGGCCAGCAGGAGGCCCAGAACGACGCCTGTGGCGAGCATGGAGGCCAACCAGACCCAGAACCCCCCGAAGTAGCGCCAGGCCTCTCTACGGGCTTCTCCGGCGGCCTGTGTGAGGTTCCGGGCGGCGTCGATGCTTTCGTCATGTGCCTTCAGGATGGCGTCTCTCGCGGCCTTCTCGGCGGCTTTGGTGGCTTCTTCCTTGAAGTACGCAGCGACGGTCACCAAGCGGTTGTCGATGGCTTGGTGGACCTCGGAAGCGGCCCTGTGCATCCGGTCGACCCCCTCGGCCAACTTCTTGTGCAGGGCCTGGGCGTCCTTCTTGTCGAGGCTGGTGCGTTGGAGCTGGTCCATGTCCCTGCGGATCAGGGTCAGCTCATCGGCAATAATCTGGGCCGGGTCTTTGGCGCTCATTGTCGTTCTGCCTTCGCTGCTGCGTCATCGAGTTCTGTCAGGAGGCCAGTGATTTCCTTCTGATCGACTTCGCGGGTCACGGCACGACGCAGCAGGGCGGCGAGCGCGCGCGCCTTTTCCGGGTCCTTCAGTGCGTTGGAGATGGCGACTGATCCGACGATGATCTTGCGGCGGGTCTCGCTGGCCTTCTGCCTCTCCTTCAGCCGGGCAAGCTTGGCCTGCGTCTCCGCAATTTGCTGACCGATGCTGCGCGCCATTCTTACCTCCGCACGATTTGGAGAAATTGTGGCTCTGCGTCAGTTGGAAAATCAGAGGATACTGGGAAGGTTTCAAGCATTGTTTTGTATACAGAGCGTACCAAAGGGGAATTATTTCCTTCAATTGAGCCCAAAAGATTGGATACAACAACGCCATTTGGCTCAAGTCTTTTTTCAAGGATTTGAAAAAATTCATGAGTCATTAAATGATATGGAACATAATTTGTCGCATACGCATCTAAGATAATCAAGTCATATTTCTTATCAAACATTGACAGATGTTTTCGGGCATCATCATTGAATACTTGTAGTCTAGGATTTGCTTCTAAATTGAAATATATTTTTGCAGCATCAATTACATCAGGATCAATTTCAATTACATCAATTTTTGCATCAGGATATAATGCCAAGAAATTTTTTGGGCCTGAGAATCCTCCTCCTCCAACAAACAAAATATCTTTAGCCGCAGGATTAAACATCATTCCCAGATGAAAGAATTCTGTATAATCAATCACCAAATCCAGAGGATCACGCATATTCATTGAACTATGTCTCAGACCATCAAGATACAGACTACGATTATCCCCGTATTCTATAATATCCATATGGCTAAACAAAGTCTCTTTTTCAAAGATTAATGTTCCATTGTGAGTTATGGTATCTACAGAAAGAGAAGACCAAGGAACAATCAAAATTACAATTATCACAACTGCAATAATTTTTGGAGAAATTTTTAGACCAATTAATGAACTGCCGATTAATGCAATTCCTAATCCAAAAATTATCTGATGTACTGTTACATTAGGAATCAAAACAAAAACTGTAACAAATGTTCCAAAAATACTGCCTACAGTAGCAATAGAATAAAGATTACCTGAAATGTTTCCAACTTTTTGCAGGGATTTTGTGCCAAGTTTGATCACATATGGAGATACAAATCCAAGTAATACAGATGGAAGCATCAACAGCAAAAAGGTGGCAAGTAGTGGTGTATACTGAGATACAGGCATGATTGTAAGGGAGAAATCAACAACTGAGGATGCAAAAAAGGGAATTCCTACAATAAAGAGACCTACTGAGAAAACAATTCCACAAATCTTCTCAAAGCTTGAATGGTTATCGGATATTCGTCCACCTAGAAAATAACCTAGACTCAGACCACTGAGAATTACACCAATCAAACTGCCCCAAGTATAGATTGTACTACCAAAAACAGGAGTTAAAATTCTACTAGTTGCAATTTCTAAAGCCATAACAACAGCCCCAGAAGCAAATGTGAGAACTTTTAGTTTCCATAACATAGTTTGAGATAATTTTGAATAAGAGACTGTATTCATTAGACAATTAATTTCAAATGAAACACAATATCTATTTTACACTAGAACAAATCAAAAATTAATTTTTTACAAATGTAAAGTCTGGTTGTTAAATATCTACAAACAACTTGAAAATCATGAATACATGTAAAGGGATTTGCAATAGATTCAAAGCTAGTGGATACAAAGGCAGACATAGATATGAGAATGGACAAAAACTTTGTCCAGTGTGTGCAGAATTTCTATCATATTTAGGAATCAGATGTCCCTGTTGTAGTGTAAAATTAAGGATCACCCCACGAGCAAATAAAGCAAGAAAGGAAATCCCTGACAAAGAAGTTTACATGATTCCCAACATGGCAGATTGTGTCTTCTTCAATAAGGAAATCAAGGACCCTAAATTATGGTAGCGCATCCGTTTCTAAAGTTGCAGGTAGTCCTAAAAAATAAACGGTAACATAGACATTTATTTTAACGCTTCATACGAGTAGCGGATTTTGTTGCAATGTGAAAAAATTGTAAGTGTCAAAAAGTGTTTTTTTAATTCTTGGTGGGTTTTCAGACGGATGTAGCCAAATTTTCAAGTGTAGCCACGTGCAGTACTGGTTAAAGGTATATTGAGCGATTTCTTGATTGTTTGAATTAAACGTATAATTTCCGCATGTTAGAGGTCCTTGCGAACATCCAACTCGGTTCATGTTGCAGTACTGAGTGATTTTCAAGCCAATAAAGTAAAGGTCATGTTTGATTATCAATTGTCTGATCATCATCCTAAAGCCTAATCAATCATTTTGCCATCTTTTGTTCATCATAGCACATCTCTTGGTCCTTCAACACCTCTACACCGTCATTACTAGTTAAAAATCGATCAAGTGCTTTTTACCGTGGTAGATTCAATTCTGGATAGAATAAGCATCTCTTTGTATTATCTTTTCTGGCTGCTTCAAAAAGAGAATCGGATCTTTTTAGATATGCGCTGGTGGTGGAATTTGTCGTCCCCAAGTGGAGTTGGTTGTTAGGGCCCCGTTGGAATTGGATGTTAAGGGTCCCGCTGAAAATGCTCGCTAGAGTCCGATTGGAATTGGCTCTTAGGCCCCTAATGGAAATGAAAGTTAGGGGGCCGCTGGAATTACTCGCTAGGGTTCCATTGGAATTAGCTTCTAGGTCCCCAGTGGAATTCGATTTTAGGGGGGGTCTGCTAGAATTGTTTGCTAGGGTCACATTGGAATTGGTTTCTAGACCCTGGTTGAATTTTATGTTTGGGCGGGGTACTGGCATTGCTCGTTAGGGGTTGGGCCAAGCAGAGCATCAATCTACTGTGCTACAACAGGTTACATAATGTTACGGCGTTGTTATTCTTAAATCTTTGAATCCAGTCTAGAGATCATTTTTGGACTCAAGCCTTAACATGATTATTAGTTGAATACGAATTATGAGTACGACAGGGTCCATCTTCCGTTTAAATATGTTTTTGGCAGTGAAAAAAATAGTTATGCACGACATCGTAGTGAATATGACTGGGCCCCCAAACCCCCTCCACTCTTGTAAAAATTTCCAAAGAAGAAAAAAGACCTCAAAGTTAAAAAATGTCTCGAAGAAAAAAAAGTCCCAAAAAAAACAACGTCTCGAAGTTAAAAAAAAATCGTGAAGAAAAAATTGTATCAAGTAGACAAAAAAGTATCGGAGAAAAAAACATCGCGAAAAAATGTCTCAAAATTAAAATAAAGACGTCTCAAAGTTAAAAAAAAATATCAAGAAGAAAAACATCTCGAAGTTAAAAAACGTGTCAAAATAAAAAAAGTCTCGAACCAAAAAACGACGCAAAGTGAAAATAAAAAAGTCACGAAGAAATAGCAAAGTCTTGAAGTAAAAAACGTCTCGAAGAAAAAAGTCTAGAAGCTAAAACAAAACGTCTCGAAGTTGAAAAACATTGTCTCGAAGGAAAAACGTCACAAACAAAAAACATTTTCTCAAAGCTAAAAAATTTCACGAAGGGAAAAACTTCTCGAAGGAAAAAAAATGCCTCAAAGTAAAAAAAAATGTCTCTAAGTAAAAAAGAACGTCTCGAAGTTACAACTAAAATTTTACGAAGAAATGAAAACGTCATCTTGCGGGAGCGTGGGGCCGGTTAATGAGAGGGCGATGGTTTCCTCGGACGCGTGGACGCTTGCTTCCACCCGGCAATGGACATCGTGAAGATTCAGAGTGACCAGATCCGGATGGTTGTTGGTCAGGGCGAGTCGGATCGCGGCTTGATCCACCATGGCGTGGCCCCAGAACGTGCTCCCCGGATCAACGTTCCATTGCACGGCATTGTAGCCGTTGACCAGATCCGTCGGTTCAAGCGGGATGGTGGGGTAGGTGTAGGTGCAGTGAGCGGATTCGGTTCCGGATCTCGGCAGGCTGTAGGTGTTTCGGCCGTTGATTGTGACCCGTTTGTTGGCCGTGCCGGGATGGCCTCCCCAGAGTTCCGCATAGAGTTCGGCGCTGCGGATTTGGAAGAGATCGGTTTCCGTCTGAATCAGCAGGAGGCCGTTTTCACGGGTCTCGGTTCGCACGCCCCAACGCGGATCGAGCACGGCATTGGGTGCGTTGATGCGGGCTCTACGGGTGTATCCGAGCCGGGGGGCGTGGGCCTCTCGGTTATACCAATGGGTTTGCCAGAAGAGGCCTTCTTTTTGTTGGTGCGGCGGGTGGTTCCAAGCGGGAGCGACGATGGCACCGTGCATCGCTCCTATGGTCAGGAAGCAGCTCAGGAAAATAGCGCGGCAGAGTGGGGGCGTCACTGGAGAGCTTGATAGATGGCGTTGCGGAACGGGCTGAAGAGACCGTGTTGGTCGAATGGCACATGCTGGGTGAATACGATTCCGACCAGCTTCTCCGCGGGATCGACGAAGAAATGAGTGGTGGCAGCGCCGCTCCAATAGAACATGCCTTTCGATCCGAGTTCTTGGCTCTTGCCGACGTCTAGACGTACGGCCCCCAGTAGGCCCCAGCCATCCGATGGGCTGAACTCATTGTAAGGCGTCGCCGTTTCCGTGAGCGAGTTCTCTAGGGCGAGCTCGACCGTTTTGCGGCTAAGAATCTGAACTTTGCCGAGATGGCCTTGATTGAGGAGCATCTGGGCAAAGCGAGCATAGTCGCCGATGGTGGAGAAAAGCCCACCACCACCGCTCGGAATCCCTCGATCGGCTTCGGCGTACGCGCCCAGAATGGGGGCCGTGATTTCCAGGCTGCCTTCGGACGACTGTTGGTGGATGGTGGCCAGGCGGTGTTGTTTTTCTGTCGGGACAAAGAAGCCGGTGTCCGGCATTCCTAGGGGTTCCGTGATATGGTTCCGGAGGTAATCGGCAAAGGGCTCGCCGGCGACGCGTTGGATGAGAAGTCCCATGACATCGAGTCCAATTCCGTAGTGAAACTCCGTGCCGGGTTCGGCCAGAAGTGGGAGTTGGGCAACGCGTTGGATGAAGATGTCGAGGGAATCTGAGTTCCAGAGATCGGCTGCCTTGTAGCGGTCATGAACCGGGCTTCCCTCGAAGAAGTCGTAAGTGAATCCGCCGGTGTGATTCAGGAGCATGCGGACGGTGATGGGTTGGTTAGCGGGGCGCAGGCCATCGGCATGATAGACCTTGGGTGTCGACAATTCGGGGATCCATTTCGAGATGGGATCGGTGAGGTTGAGTTGCCCACGTTCGACCAATTGCAAGGCCGCCACCGAGGTGAGGACTTTGCTCATGGAGTAGATGCGAAAGATGGTGTCGGGTTGGATGGGGCGTGCGGTCTCGACATTCATCACGCCGAATTGCCCCATGGGTCAGAATATCGGCCACCGCCTCGAGATGATCGTCGGCATCGACACTGAAGGGCGAGCGCCCTGTCAGATAGAATGCCCAGCGCGCCAGGGCGGCGACCAAAAAGACGCCGGCGTCGATCCAGGCATCCATGGAAGGCCGCGCCGTCTCCGGCAGCCGCGGCGAGAATACGCCGGCGGGATGGCCGCCGCCCCTCACGGGCCGGTCTGGGTCCCGTTGGCGATCCGCAAGAACATGTCCATATCGACATTGCGGCCGCTGACGACCACGGCAACCTTGCGACACGTCACGTCGATCTTACCGTTCAAGAGCGCGGCGATGCCGACCGACGCCCCGCCCTCGGCGGCCAGTTGCTGGTGACGGAACAGATAGGCCATGGCGGCGGCGATCTGTTCCTCGCTGACCAGCAGCGTTTCATCGACCAGATCCCGGACCATGGCGAAACTGTACCGGTTGTTGAGCCCGATGCCGCCGCCCAGGGAATCGGCCAGGCTCTTGTATTCCTCCACCGGCACCGGATGGCCGGCCTTCAGGCTTTCGTGCATGGCGGCGCCCCGGTCCATGGTGACACCGACGACCTTGATATCCGGCTTGCGGGCCTTCAGCGCGCGGGCCACGCCGGCGATCAAGCGGCCGCCCGACAGCGGCACGATCGCCATGTCGAGGTCGGGCGCGACGGCGACATGGTCGCTCGACGATCCCCCGCCAGCGCCCGGCAGCGGCGCCCAGAATACAAGGGTGGCATCGCCTTGGCCATGCGCGCCGACATGAGCACCATGTATGGCTCCGGTGTGCTGTTGTCACCGGTCATCGATAACCAACCCGCCAATGGCGAATGGATCACGCACCCCTCCAATTTCCCCACCTGGTTTGAGGTCGACAAGACCCCAAGAAAACAGGATGTCACGGGCCTCCTCACCGGGATTGGCATCGATCTAACCGCCGACCGTTCCGCCTACGACAAAGAGCTCTTCGACGCGACCTTCTATGTCAACCCAGCCAACCCCAGCGGTTCGGACATCGTCTTGCACAATCACGGCGTGTTTTTTGATCGCCTCCCAGCGAACGACCAACCGGGCACGATCAAAGAAGAAATCGCACAAGTGATTGAGACGGGGACCTTCGTCGACATGCGGCATCTCTTGGACGGTAGTGAAATCCGCTCGGCCCTAATCGGCGTCAGCTACCTCCAACAATTCGCCAAGGATCCCGCCGGCGAACCCAGCCACTCCTAGTTAGAGTCGGGCGCCGTTTCAGCCGGTGCTTCCCATACCTTGGTTAGCGTGACCACGTTTCGGTCGCCCTCTCTGGCATAGTCCATCGTGTTCATCATTTTTCGGACAAACATAATGCCCAAGCCGCCAATCCGGCGTTCCTCGACCGGGCAGTCGAGTTCAGGTTCCTCGGCCTCGATCGGATTGAACGGCGCCCCATCATCACTGAGCACCATTTTCAAACCATCGGGAATGGGTTCGATTTCCAGCTGAATCTCATGTTTCCCACCGTCGGGAAAACCATAAGAAATCACATTCGTCAGGAGTTCATCCAAAGAGACGTTGATCTCAAAAAGGACTTTCGGGGGAATGGCAAAGGCTTCTGCGGCCTCATCCAACGCAGCCTTCAAACGCTCCAATTCGACAAGATCGTTCTTAAAACTGACGGATGGAAAACTGCCCATGTAAAACCGGCCCACGAGAAGCGGCCTTGAATTTAGCTGCTAAAAAGGCAGGTTGGGCAGATAAAGATAAGCTTCCAGACAACCAGGGGATTGGCTTAGCTGTTCACTACAGTTTTAGAAGTTATGTGGCTATGGCGGTTCGCGTCGAAGTCAATGGCGACGATATTAAAGTACTGCAAGTAGATACAGCCATTGACTGCGGACAAATCCTCAACACCAATGGCGCGACAGCGCAAATGGAAGGGGCAGTGGTCATGGGAATGGGCTTAGCGCTTCGCACCGAAATTAACTTCAAAAACGGTGCGGTAGTTAACTCTAACTTCCATGATTACCCGGTGCTAAGGATCAATGAGATGCCACAGGTCAATGTGTATATCATTGACTCCGACAAAGAGCCAACTGGCTTAGGTGAACCAGGCGTAGGCCCGTTCGCCCCAGCACTCAGTAACGCGGTATTCGCCGCATCTGGTAAACGCTATCGCGATTTACCTTTTAAACCTATGTCAATTTAACTCATGCCAACGAGGCACGCCTCCCATGAGGCATGCCTCTTTTCGTTTTGGAGAAGATTTAAAGAGTAACTTAAATCGTAAAATCATCCTTCTTCGCTTTTTCAGTGACTTTCCTATAGTATCTCACCCGCTATAAACATCCTTCATTGTGCAATAGATGCAGTTTGATAGACCGAATAGCAATTTCTGTTACAGATAAACCATGTAGATAACAATGCACAATTAACTCAAAGTAGAAAAAAATGAAAAAACTACTCGCTACTCTAGCCTTCCTATCGATGTTTACGTCCACAACTTCACAAGCTGGGGGATATTCAAACTGGGCAAAACCTACAGATGTTCATGTTATTCAAGATAAGGGCTTCAGAGTCGTTGGAAACTATGGCCAACCCAATTCATGTGAGATCAGTAATCAAATATTCGTGCAATCGAATCACCCACAATATGACGAAATTTACTCGATGGCTTTGGCTGCTTTAATGGGACAAAAAGAAATACGTTTTTACGTTAGTAGTTGTATCGTAGTCTCGTGGATCTCGTCAAAAACGATTGGTTCTTTTGGCACTGGACAAAGTCAGATCGATATCAGGTATTGAACGTCACAGGGGTATTAGAAAGCTCAAATTGGTTACTGCTGAAAGCCCCAACAGCAGGCATGATTAGTGAGATTGATTCCCGTGTTCAAATAAACATATATGTGGAACACACTAGATAAAACGAAACCGAACAACCAAACCCATTAAATCTTTGCTTGCATTCTGCGCTTTAAGCTTTCAATGCACTGGGTATAGCCCCTGTCTCCCCGCTCATTCATAAGCTCTGCTATATCAAGCGCTGTTAGGCCGTCATCATTAGTGATAAATGGGTTAGCGCCAGCTTCAAGCAATAAGTTAACTATATCCGGTAACCTCTGCAATGTCGCCAAGTGCAATAAAGTACCGTTTTTGTAATTAGAATCGGGGTCCAAACCAGAGTTCAACAACTGTTGCAATAAGCTGGGGTCTTTTAGGTCTGGCTCCTCAGTTCCTTCGACTAACAGTGCGAGTAATGCGTTCTGATCGTCAATGACTGTTGATAAAGCAGTATTCTTTTTATTTAGCGATGCCCCACCTGCTTCTTTGATGATTCGCTCTAACACTTGACTGCTGCCATTTCTGGTCGCATTTTCTAAACTCAGTTGAATTTGCTTAAAGTCACGTTTGGGAAACGGGGGGACATAGATTTCTTTTTCAACGAGGATAGAAAAAAGTATTGCTTGAATCCTGGGGGGGGATTTTTTCCAATGGAAATCCCCAAAACAAGTAATATCCAAAATTGATGTAGCGGGAGCTGTCCCTCCTTCTAGGTACAACCCTGGATATTGCAGTGGTAAAGACATCTTTTTGGAGTTGAAAAAACCCAAGGGATCTTTTGAAAATCTTTTGGGATTAGCCAAATATTGAAGCCAAGAAACCTAGCAAATTGCACTAGTACCAATTTAATAATGAAACTTGAACAAACAGCACATATTTGGTTGACTTGCCAAGTATTACAAAACTGTTCTGTCCTCCAAAAAAGTGCTTCTGTACTAATAAAGCATTCCACCTGGAGAAGAAAAAATATAATTAATGAGTTTCTTGGTAAACAAAGAGCTTTTATTAATTTTAGATATAAGAAGTAAGTTTTAGGCTTTCTTTTCAGTCATGATGTACTCTCATTAGTTTTGTTTTATTCCTATTTAATCAATAAAAATTCCCCCGTTTTATACTTTTTTCATACCAGTTTCCAGCGTACCAAAAGGGAACTAAGCACCATGGGTCTTATTATTAGTAATACGATTCACAGGAATTTTCTATTTGTTTTGTTTCAAGCTAGGGATTCTAATCACAGAGACAAGCATACAAATTTCTAAAGGCTAATGTCCTCTTTCTAGTCCTAGTCTCTGGACCTAATTTCTCCTTCTAGTGACTACTTAGGCGAATGTCCGGTGCTAGTAACTTTTGATGCTAACACCATGCTTTGGAATTTCATTGTCTTAAGGTTCATGCTCCTTGTGAAACATTTAACTTTGTGAGATGCCTACATATGTGGTATAAACCAAAAGGATAAGATACTTATATCATTGGATGTATTTATTTCAGGTCTATTCATTCAGTGAGCCAGAATTGTGATAGTGCTTAGACTTTTACTCGGAGAATGATCTAAAGTGAAAAACTATGGAAGTAGGTAGAAGAAGAACAAGAAACCAACAGGTAGGGAGGGGAAAAACTGGAAGAGCATGGAAGAAAGGAGGAAGATACTGAGGAGTGTGGAAGAGAAGAAATTGAAAAGTAAGGTAGACATGAAGAATATGCCAAAGAGAAAAGAGTAGAGGTGCCTAAACGTGGGTACAAAATGAATTCAAACTACCAGCACCACTGGCAATAAAGCTCTATCCCACAGGACTAGGTGATTTTGGAAAAGTCTTAGTTTTAGTTCCTAGAAGTTAGACTTCAATTAAAGATCTATGTTTATTCAGATTCATCTTGAATTGTTTTAAAAGTATGTAGATTATTTTGTTTTCGTTTTTTCTATTATAAAACACTTAGGGAACTAACTTAAATAGAGATTAGAACACATTTAGAGATTAGTATAAAGAAAATAAGTTAGCTTTATGAATTTAATTGGTAACTCTAGATGGCATTGTTATATTTATTTTCTCCGAGATGAATTTCAGTTTGCTCATTTATCAGTCTTCCCTACTCTTTGGTGAGATAAATTACCCAATTTTAGTTTCTTGTCCCAACCACTTATTTTGAAAGACAGCAAGAAAAGTGAAGTAATGAAAGCGCCAAATTTTCTTCATAGAAAACTGGTTGAAATCAAAAGAAAAGTGATCATAGAAAAGTGGTTGAACACTAGATAGTGAGTGAAAGTGGTGAAAAGTGAGTAATCAATGATATTGTACAACACAATAAGTAACACTCACAGTCTTATAACAGCTTATCAGAGGCATCAATCAAAAGAGGGCGGGGCGGAATGGCCCGGTTCTGCCGAGGATCATTCAAAGGACGCTCCCTCTTGCCCCCTGTGGGCGGGGACGTGTATGACGCAGAGAGTTAAAAACAGGCGAAGATCGAGGTAGGGCATGCGTCGAGTTGTCGTGACAGGTTTGGGTATGGTCACACCGCTAGGCAGCGGTGTTGAAGAGACGTGGAAAAACGCGCTTGCGGGTAAATCCGGCGCGCGGACCATCGAGAAGTTCGATGCGAGCCATCTGGGCACGCCTTACGCGTGCGAAGTGCCGCGTGGGAGCGAGCCCGGCCAGTTCAACCCGGATGATTTCATGGAGCCGAAGGACCAGCGCAAGGTGGATGATTTCATCCTCTATGGAATGGCCGCAGCGCAGATGGCGGTGGAAGATGCCGATTGGACGCCGAGCGATCTCGGAGAGTTGGAGCGCACGGGTGTGATGATTGGCTCAGGCATCGGCGGGCTGGCCTCGATTGCCGATACGGCTGTGATGATCAAGGAGCGCGGACCCCGGCGGGTTTCGCCGTTCTTCATTCCCGGTGCTTTGGTCAATCTGGTCTCGGGTCAGGTGTCCATTCGCTACGGCTTCAAGGGCCCGAACCATGCGGTGGTGACCGCGTGTTCGACCGGTGCGCATGCGATTGGTGATGCGGCGCGGCTGATCGCGCTTGATGATGCCGATGTGATGATTGCAGGCGGTGCGGAGAGCCCGATCTGCGAGATCGGCATTGCCGGGTTCAACGCCTGCAAGGCGCTCTCGACGCAGCATGCGGATGACCCGGAGAAAGCCTCCCGACCCTGGGACGCGGACCGCGATGGGTTCGTGATGGGAGAGGGGGCAGGCGTGGTTGTGCTCGAGGAATATGAGCATGCGAAAGCGCGCGGTGCGAAGATCTATGCCGAAGTTCTGGGTTATGGCCTGTCGGGGGATGCACATCACATCACCGCGCCGCCGGAAGACCATGAAGGGGCCGAGCGTGCCATGCGGGCGGCGGTGAAGCGCGCCGGCATTGATGTGAGCGATATCGACTATATCAACGCCCATGGCACCTCGACCATGGCGGACACAATCGAGCTGGGCGCCGTGGAGCGTTTGTTGGGCGATGCTTGTAAAGGTGCGGCGATGTCCTCGACAAAATCGATGACCGGGCACCTTCTGGGCGCGGCAGGCGCGATTGAAGCGATATTCTGCCTCTTGGCGATCCGCGATCAGGTCTGCCCGCCGACGATCAACCTTGATAGCCCTGCCGCCGAGACCGATATTGACCTTTGCGCCAATGCCAAGGTCGAGCGCGAGGTGAATGTGGTTCTGTCGAACTCGTTTGGATTTGGCGGCACCAATGCCTGTCTGATCATGGGGAAGGTCTGAGGCCTAAAACATGTGGAGAACCATCGCATCTAATGCACTGACTCTGTTCATCGTGCTTCTGGTCGGCCTTGGCGCGCTGATCGGCTGGGGACAGGCGCAGTATAAGTCCGAGGGGCCGCTGGAGGCCGCGATGTGCCTGCGTGTGCCCTCGGGCGGTTCGATGCGTGGGGTCTCGATTGATCTTGAGAAGCGTGGCGCGGTCAGTCAGGGCATGATCCTGCGGCTGGGCGCGGATTATGCGGGCAAGACGCAAAAAACATCACATAAGGCTGGAGGCATGTTATCTTCTAAGCGGGGCAAATACTTCCTTTCTTCTAGCATAACATCACGGTTTATATTTTATCCTGTTTAAAGGAAGCTTTCTGTAAAATCCTTTTTTCATGAGTATCCTATTTTAGAGAATCTTACGTTCACTTTATGCAACTAGGAACTACGATAAGCTTATCTTACAAAGGCAAAATACAGCAGCTATGCAAGAGGGAAGGTGAAAAAGGCGACTACCACCCCCCGAGAAAAAATAAAACAAATCAGAATTTAAAAAAATATATATTTAGAATGGTAGATTTTGACAGTACAATAGATATATTGAGAATAGATATCCTGAGATACAGGCACCTATTTTTAGAGGCGGTACAGCTCCGGAAGAATAAATATCACAAATAAATGAGCTACTTCGAATGAGAACAAATTGCACCAAACATTGTAAAAACATCTGCCAGCTTCACTCAGATCACTGAATCACTATGGAAGCGTCGAAGCATAAACCTCGCTACGAAAATTAGATTCTACGAAGTGATTATCAGAAGCACTCTCCCATACGGGTATGAAACATATACTGTCGTTGATAACGATTGCTGCCGCCGCATTCTAAGTGTCCAGCGCCGTGAACGAGTATCCAACAAGGAAATCTATGAGCGCTGTAAACGACAGTACTCGTTCTCGGAAATTGTAAAGAAAGAACGACTCTTAAGCCTGGGCCACTGTCTAAGGAGTGAAGATCATGGCTGCATCTCGAAGTCCGCTATAAAAGAACAGCCGCTCGAATTTTGGAAACGCTGCCCTGGAGGCCAAACGAAATATTAGCAGTCAACAGAAAGAATTGACTCAGAATCGCCTGGAGGCTTCCATCTCTTTGGTCGGTTTTGGGTCAGAGATTGGCTGTACCATGTCGAAACCGTTGCATATAACCGTACCTCATGAAAAACTTATATTTGAAAAATTATGGATGCCGAGCGAGACCGAGCAGGGTCTAGTTCCCGTCGAAAGTAAAGTAAATAAAACGTACCCCGTTAGCACCACAAGATACAGCAAGAATTTGGCCAGTGATCAACTCATCTTACCTACCAAACTAAATCATTAAATCAATTTAAGGTTTCATCGACAAAATCGAGTAAATAAGTCAAACATACATCGTTAATGCGACAAGATGTAGGCCATCAACAAATTTACTAACCCAACTCCAACATTAAATTGGTGTCATCATTAAGTCAAATTAATCGGTTTAATTACTTAAATCGGCCAAACATACCTTGTTATCACCACAAGAGACAGCAAGAATGTCGCCAGTGATCGACCAGCTTACATGCCAAACTACATCATTGAATCGGTTTAAGACCTGCGAGTTCCAAGTTGCAGAGGACCCATCATTCGTCCAAATCATAACACTTTGGTCCTATAAAAAAGTAAAGTAAAGAAGAAAAACAACAGTACAACAGTAAAGAACAACAGTACAACAGAAGAACGTACAACAGTAAAGAAGACCGAGCTTGAAGTAAACTAATGTTCGGTATAATCAAGCAAGATATCCGAAATTTCCTTCTCCTAAGTTTTGTATTACACCAAAACGCTAACATATGATATAAGACAATTATTTCAAAAATCGTTATCTCAAGTCGCGAAGGATCAAATTCAAATTCCAGGGTCAATAAATAAAATATAATAAAAATATAAATGTATTTGTTGGACATCAGCCTCCGTGATTAGGTTACAAGAAATTTGATAAGGTTGGAAATCACCGTGGCAATAAGAAGAAATCTACTTGGACCAAAAAAAGACGGGCATTAACTGGCCCGCCTTTCCTCAACGAATTAAATTTTGAAAGCTCCTCTCTTTAGAAATGAGAAGAGAATTTTAAAATTTTCGACTCATACTGAAGCCGACCAACAAGGCACCGCCATTGCGAACCCGAGTTGCCAAGACGCCTTCTTGAATTTGCCGCTCTGCGATGTTCCGAGTCCTGTTGCTCAAATAGCCGAAGGAACCGTCCAAGGTCCACTTGGAAAGCTGATAGCGAATCCCCGTACTCCAAAGAGAACGATCATTAGCTGGCAACAAATAGCTAATGGTTTCGTCAATCAACGGAGATTCATCCCAAGTAAAACTGCCCATGAAGGTGCATTTTTCATTTAACTTGTTTTCAAATGCCACATTCCAACGCCAGACGTCTTCCCATTTCAGTTCCCTGACAACGCGATCCACGGACAAATCAAATCCAGGGACGACTACAAACGGGGTTTCGTAATTAAAGACCAATTGGTCGATAGAACTCCAACCGGTGAAAATGGCGCCAAGGGCGATAGACATGCGTTCCGAATATTGATAATTGGCGCCGAGAAAGACCATTTGAGGCAAATTGATCGCATCCGCATCCACATTACTATCCACGAAAAAAGTATCGGGCAATGCGGCGCGAGGCCTTTGGAAGCGGGCAACACCATCATTAATATCGTGTTCGACTTCACTGTTGTACGCAAAGCCGAAGGTCCATTTGCCCTTGGGTTTGTAGTGGGCGGCAAGGTTAAACCCATAGCCAACATTATCGCCGGAAATAGTTTGGACAGCGTCGAGATCACTGGTCGCAGGATTATGGGGTAAATCGCCGAGAAACAAGGTTGCATCAATCGCCTGAACAAACTCCACTTCCATCCACATGGCACGAATGCCTGCGGCGATAGAGAGCTGATCATTGACCTTGTAAGCAATATTGGGGTTAAAGGTAAGCGTTTTGATATCCGCATTAATGTTGCTATACCGACCAGGCCAATCGGAATCGAATTCCGAGCCCAAGCCAAATCGGGTGAAAATTCCGGCACCAAACCACAATTTATCGGTTAGCTTCTGGGTGTAATACGCGTGGATCGGTGTAAACACATTGGACTCGTAACTGGTTTCTTGAAGGCTAAGGTCGTAGCCATTCACAGTCGCCACGTCGACAAAAGGGCTGATGAGGGTTCCTCCACCCATCACTTGAATCCCTTCCAGATTGGTGATCCCGGCAGGATTGAAAAAAATTGCACCGGGGTCATCCGCTTGAGCGGTTAAGCCACCGAGCGCATTGCCGCGGGCACTGCCTTCATAAAGCGCGAATCCGGCACCCATAACCCAAGGGACAGCTCCCATGAAGAGGCCGAAGGTCACGAATAAGTGTTTGGCGTAGCGGTTCATTTTCCCCCCTGAAAGGTCAATACCCAGGATTGTCGACAGAGAAACAATAAATTAAACCATTGAACGAAAAAAATGCATATTGGTTTGTCTCAAATTTTATTTTCCTCGATCATTTTCATTCATCTTGCCATCAAATCAAAAAATAAACTTCAGATCATCCTTATTTTTCAAGAAACTGTAGCCATTCTTGGTTTACCGGACCTTCACAGAAGTGTCATTTTTTAATCAATTTATAATACTCAAAAAAATTGAAACAAAAGGAGCCTATATGCCCAAACCCATTTTCTATAATCGCACCTGACAGGGCTGTAAAGGCGCGAGGGAGTTTCTCTCGAAACACGACATTTCATACGACGACAAAAATGTCCGTCAAAACCCTGTCAACCAATCTCAGGCTTTTAAACTGGCCAAAGAGATGAATACACTGTCAGCCAAAATCGGTGCTAAACTGGTGAATTACAACATGAAAAAAGAGCCGCCCACCGAAAACGACCTCAAAAAAGCCTTGATCGGCCGCAGTGGCGATATGCGCGCTCCTGTGCTGATTGTCGGCAAAAACTTGATGGCGGGCTTTGACGAAGAAACTTATAAAAAACTTCTAAAAATCTAATTTCTTAGGCAATGGACAGGGGCTTTAAAGAAGTTTTTTGAGGTACCACTGATTGCATTTGTGATGCCCTGTCTCTCCAAGAGATTTTTTGAGTTGTTTGAAACCGTTTTTTTCATACAAACGTCTCGCCTGTTTCATATGGGTGAGAGTTTCTAAATAGCATTTTTTGTATTTTGCTTTGCGGGCATAATCAAGGTTTAGATCAATTAATTTTTGCCCAAAACCCAAACCTCTTATGTCATTTGACAAATACATTTTCTGGAGTTCACAGGTATCCTGATTCCCCTTCAAAGGGGCCAGACCCGCTCCTCCATAAATCTTTCCAGAACTGTCGACAACATAATAACAAGATCCTTTTTCTTGATAGGCTTCATACATGTGATCAACCGAGGGATCACTAAAGGCATAGCCTTCCCCCGTCGCACCAAATTCAGCTAAAGTACTTCTGATAATTTGAGCCATCTGCTGGTTATCTTGAGGCTCGATCTTTCGAACAACACATTCATTTAAAAACCGAGCTTGTGATAAGGCCTCTGTATACAAAGTCATTCCTCGAAAAACACACTCACGCTCTTTTTGATTGAGTCGGTTGAGAGTTTGAGCCACCAGCTGGTCTGAAAGCTGATTGAGATGGTTTAATTCACTGAGCCCTCTTGTAGTCAAAGTGATTTGTTTTTCACGTTTGTCATGAGGGTTTTTTCGAATCGTGATGTATTTCTTTTTAACCATCTGCTCAACCAGGCGGCTGGTTGAAGACTGCTTGAGCCTCAAAAGATTCGCCAAACGATTTATCGTCAAAGAATGATGAGTTTTTATTTCAATCAAAGCGTGAGTGTGCTGATGGCTGACCTGGGTATCAAAACAGTACTTTCTCATAAAGCCCCATTCCCGTACCAGCTTGCGCGACGAGGCCCTGAGTTGAGCAATATCTTGGGAAGAAATATTGTTTGGTTTCATATATTATATGTATCTTACATTTAATTATATGTTCTATACATTTAAAATGAGGATCACCATTCAACTGGCACAAAAAGTCACTTCTGTCACGGGAGTTGATTTGTCGGCAGAAATGATCACTCAGGCTAATAAAAAAATAACTGACCAAAATTTAACCAACAAAATCACCCTTGTTCAAGGTGACAGCACTGAAATTAAAATTGATGGGATATTTGATTTGATTATCGCGCCTTTTCGCGTGTTTCAGGCTTTGGACAGCAACAAACCAGTCAGTGATTTTATTAACACGATAAAAAATCATCTCTCAAAAAATGATCGTGAAATTATCAACACTTTCAGGCCTAATTTGCCATAAGAAGGAAGATGAAACACCATCATCACCAAGCCTGCGATCCCCGGTGCAATCTCAAAATCGTCATTTGAAGACTGTAAGTGTTCGAGAAAGTCGCGATAAAACTCTGTTTTTCCGTGTTTGTAAAAGCCGATGGATGTGTATAGTTCGAAGCGCTTTTTGTTGGGTAACAATTCCTTCAAAAAACCAACAACTTCAACCGGATACAGTGTGTCCGTCATGAAATAAGCCCTGGCGAAGCCAAACAATACACTGAGCTGTCTTTTCTCGGTAATTAACGCATCGACAAAAAGTTCTTTCTTCTCGTTCAGTAACAACGCAATAACAAAGGGGTTATTACTGTTTTCCATACAGATTCTACCCACCAAATACGCGGCTTTACCACGATAGAAACCCGGTTGTAGCATCTCTACTTTAATGACTTGCTTTCTTTCGTCCGCGCTCAAGCGTTGTTTGATGATGGCTGTAAGGTTGAGTAGATCACGACGGTAGTCTTCAAATGGGCAATTAAACCGATAGTGAGAGAACAGTTTTTGTAATGTACTTTTAACGGTTCTGTCTGCCATGAAGGTATTGACAATGGTATGGCGATTTTCTCCTAACAAATGACAGCGACTGGCATGCACAAACATAATATCTTGTGTAATACGTTGATGCTTGAAAATGCGGCCTATGACCGAGTTGTAGAATGTTTCGGCTAATTCAAATTGAGGATGAGCGATTAGATGCTCGCTAAATTCTGTTTTCAGCGTCTGCCAAAATTCACTGTTTTCACGATGAGCTGCGACAGCGTGATAAACGTTCAAAACCGTTTCAGTTAAGCTTTTTTCGTATAGGTCGATACGTTGTTTAGAAGCAGCTTGGGCGGCAGCCCAATCAGCTTTTTCAAAACGTTGCTTTGCCTGGGCGGTGATTCTGACGTAAAGCCTAAAACTTTTCTCGAATCCTTTTAAGATTTCGTAAGCAAGTTGAGCTGGGGTTAATTGTTCTGGCTCCAAGGGGTTTCCATTAGGGTCTAAGGATGCAATACTTGGGTTTTACCAGAATTTCGCCACAATTGGCGAGTTTTTTATTTAAGCACAATCCGGAAACCACTGTAGCGCATGAGCTTTCCAATTCTAATTTGTGATGACTCCAAAATGGGGCGTAAATGTGTGCAACGTAGTTTGCCCAGCGATTTCGCCACTGAAATTTTCTTTGCTGGTCATGGTCAAGAAGCAATGGAAGTCTTACGCAATAACCCTGTAGCGGTCTTGTTTCTCGATCTTACCATGCCCATTATGGATGGGGTTGAAGTTTTACAAGCTATCAAAGCCGAACGAATCGAAGTTTTTGTGGTTGTCGTTTCAGGTGACGTACAGCCTAAGATGCAAGAAAGAGTCATGTCATTAGGCGCAATCGACTTTATTCAAAAACCCGTAACTACAGAAAAGTTACTGGACAGTTTAACTCGATACGGATTGTATTAAACTCAGTGTTAACGGCTTACTAGATTATTTGTAGGCGTTTGAGTTGAAGTATTTCACCTCAATGGACTCAGACTAGACGGCAAAAATTTAATCTTCGTTTTCATCCTCTTCTTCGTCATCATCAATGATATCTGGAGTAACCGCGTCTACGACGCCAACCGCCCCACCCACGACAGTTGTTGCAGCACTTACTGCGGTACTAGCAACACTAACCACTACACAACCGGATGCCTAAATCCGCTATGTTCTCTAGGTAGTCATCCGTTTTTTTAGAAAGTTCATTCACTTTTGAGAACAACAAGAAGATCACAAAAGTAGGAATGGACAAACTGTCCTGTGCAAACTGATTTAGCCGTTTGCAGATATTGAGCACATTATCTTTGTCCATCGCATGTTTCATGCGGTTCTAGGCGTTTATACCCCCGGAAGATTCCCCGGAAAATACCCACCACGGAAAATCCTCCCTCGGAAAATACACCCCTGGAAAATACTCCTCCCCTGTGGCTGGCTGGTCTCCAGCCAGCCACAGGGCTTTCAACTTATAAAAAAGGCCTGGAAGCCTCAGTTTCTGGTCTAATGAGCCCACTCCAAAATTTCTGCAAACATAAGCTGGAGGGGTGGATGAAAAAGACAGTCCCTCTCCTAAACAGAATAAATTCTGCTCATTTTGGGGTTTAATGTCACTTTTTACTTTCATAATAACAGTGTAGACCAGGCACATTCCTAAAAATCATAAGGGAGTAGATATCATTTTTGCATTTTGATGCTTTTTTTACATTTTCGGCTATTTTTCAGGATTGTATTTTCCGCAGAGGGTATTATCCGTGAGGGGGATGTCTTCTGCGGGGTATTTTCCACGGAGTATTTCCCGGGGGTGGGGTTATTTTCAAGGGGTAAGCGCCTAGATCCGCCCCAATCACCCATGAACAAAAGTATATAACCAAAAGCGGGATCGGTCTAAATGCCAAAAATAACTTTTCAGGTGATGATTTTCGACCTTTTCATGGATGGTGATGCTTTCAGTTAGGAAGACGTTATTCCTTGCCTCTCACTCTGCATGTAAGACACGAATATGTAAGGGAGCTAAGTACATTTATTAGGCACCTGGTTTTAAGATATTTCTTGAAACGAAGGAAGATTATTTGGTAAAATAACCTTTCCTCCCTTTGATTGGAAGAATCTTTCATAAAAAATTTGAAAATTACGGATTAGATACTTTATTTGGTATTCCAACTCCCCTCCCAAACTAATATCTATTACTCACCTGCAAATAACAGTTGGAAAACAGCTTTGTAATATAGTGCGTAAATTAATACAGTTCCAACTTAACTAGACAAAAGAAGCCTAAAATGATTGCCTATAATAGTTGCTTATTATTAGACTGCATATATGTTTAGGAATGAATACATCGCCGCAGAAAAAGTTCGCATTCATCACTAAACGCATACGGAGTTCGCACAAATGGACAGGATTATTATTAATGCTATATCCTCAAAAGCTTGGAAGCTTAATAATAGCTTTCAACAGTTTCAAACATATTCAATATTTCTGAATCCTCCCTAGACAGTGTTTTGGCCCTATTTGGGCCAAAATTCATACTACATTACTACTACTACTACTACCACAAACAACTAACCACAGCACCAAGCCGCCAGGGGCAAACATAGATACGCACGCTCTTTCTCCATCCCCATTTCTTCAAAGCATCCCTCTTTACACCCTCCTAGGAAGTTCCATTTCCTTCAAATCTTTGTTTATGACATCCTCCCGCCCCAGCTGCAGGCAAACTACTTCCCATTTAGCCGTAGACAGTTGACTGAAAAGGACAATCTTCGGCAATCTGTCATACTTCATCTGCAGAACGTGCCCTAGCCACCTCAGCGTTTCTTTCATTATAGCCCTAGAAAGAGGGATTGAACCATACTTTTCGTCGTTCGCTGAAGCTGAAGCCAACATGGATGTGCCGGCTGAGTTGGTGACAGCAATGGCAACACCGATATACACGGCGTTAAGTGACACCGCGCAGGGCCTGCTGGGTGAAAATCCGCAGCTTTATCACAACATTCAGACCGCCAACCCCAATGGGGCTGCTGCCCGGGAAGCGTTACAAGCTGCGGTGGCGGAAGCCGGCCGGGTGCTGGGTCAGGCGGATGCCGACCAGGTTGCCGCATTGTTTGCCAGACTGCGGCGATAATCTGCGGGTTGTTCCGCAGTTCCCATCAGGATTCTGAATAGAAGGACGGTTGTGCGATGAGGCGGCGTGGTGATGCTTTCAGATTGGAGAACTTTTTAACGTCGTCAGCGATGATCTGCACACTTTCCTCGGTGGTGTAAAACCTGTTACGCAGGTCATCTTCGTTGTCAAAGCCACACAGGGCAAAGCCATTAATTTCCGGTCCGCTGATGCGTTGCACCACCGCCAACTGTACGTAGTGGGTCATGTGAATATGGTGCTCCAGCGCCAACGGCCCGTGGTTGTCGCGCCAGTGCCCGTCGGCCTCGGCGTGGCTTTTGTCCGGGTGATGAATGAGCGGAAACAAACCATATACGTTGGCACTGCCGGGCTTGATGGTGCGGCGGCAGATGACATATGTGCCAACGTCTGCATGCGGCTGCAGGGCGGCAAGGTCGTCTGTGACCCCGGTCGACAGCGTGCGAAAAGGTAACTGTTTGGCGCCTTCGCGGGCGTCCACATAAGCGATCCCCTGCAGAATGGGCCCCAATTTTTCTGCGGCTGCCGCGCTGCTTGAGGTGACTGCAATTTCCATAGTGCTGGCGACGGTCATGGTGTTCTCCCCGGGTCCTGTGCTGCTGTCGTTTTATTTGTCATGACTCTTTATCATGCCAGAGTGCCCGGCAGCCGTCACCGGCCAGCATGGCGCCGAAGGTTGCGCGTTTTGCCGGGGTCAGTTCGCGGCGTGCGTGCCAGCCGGCGTGGCGGTCGTTGGCTGCAGCGGTATCGATGGCCAGACCCCACATCGGGTCAACCTCGTTTGGCACCATACTGTAACGAATGTCGATAACCTGCAGCGGTACCGCCGGGTCATCGTAGTAAACACCCAGGTAGTCGCTTGAAAACCAGCGGAACCGCTCGATATCCGCCGCCTGCTGGCTGGTTGTGACCAGGCCGGGCAAATGCCTGGGCAAGGTCAGTTTTTCAATACTCTGCCCCTCGCACACATGCACGGCAGCACCGGTGCGAATTGCGTCCACATAGTAAACGCCGTCGTGTTCGTAGATGGACTTCCACAGCAGCAAGTTGGCAAAGCTGGGCTTCATGGTCAGCCGCTGTGGCACGTGACCACGGTGTTCGGCCAGCCCGGTGGCGGTGCGGGTGGCGCGTTCCAGTTGTACTGCGCCCAGTAACAGATACATCAACGCCCAGGTGAGGCCGGCGAAGGCGTACTTACGGTTGCGTTTTACCGCGGCGGTAATTGTCAGTGCCAGCAATGGCAGCGTAAACAGGGGGTCTACCACCGATACATTGTTCCAGGCGATGCGCGTATCTGTGAACGGCCAGAGCAATTGTGTGCCGTAGGAAGTACAGGCGTCCAGCAGGGCATGGGTGGCGTAACCCATGAAGCTGGCGAGATAGGCTTCGCCGAAGTTGAGCGGGTGTCTGATCAACTTGTACGGCGTATCAAGCTCCGGTTGGACAAACACATCTCGTAGGCCGTCTGCTTCTTGGAAACACGTCACCGGATCATTGAAGGACCCTCCAGAGAGCGCATTAAAGATCGCCTCGCCCAAACCCGGCACCGCATCGATCACGTCGAACAAGCGCTCGTTCACGCCAGATCCAGTCTGCGTCACCAACTGAGGAACTGTCGTCCTTTGGCGAACCTCCTGCCCCGCGAATCTGTGAGTCGGCGCCTCTACTTTCGTACCGGCAAACCTGGGTTCTGGCATTAGGGCGCTCCGGGCTTTTGCAACAACTCACCGCTATCTGGATCGACGAAGAACGACCCAGGGGGAAGCCGGTCGTAGTCGGCTTGGGATTCCGGGAAGGCCGGACGTGCTTGCGTATTTTCCCGAGGCGTCCCGAGACGCTTGATGATTCGGGTCACATCATTGGCCCTGACGCGGAGCTGGTTGCGCTCTTTTGCCGGCAACGTCCGATCCTGAGAATCTATGAGATCCTGTCTTCGTTGCTCGACAAGCTGATCATAGAGCTCGGTCAGATCTGCTTCAGCTGTCTCCGGATTCTGGAATATCCCGGTGCTGGGCAAGAGCTCAAGCAACCGCTCTTGCTCGACTACCGGAGGGCGACCGGATTTCGCGAAGGCATCGATAATATCTTCTTTGATGACATTCAGCCGGGTTTTCGCGGATGAGGCTTGTTTGTCCGTCAATCCACCGGCCCCAGGCAGCAGGGCCACAGTATCGTTGATGATCCGCGCGAATGCGGAGCCGGGGCCGAAGGTGTTCTCCAAGTCCTCCATGACCGTCTTGGGGTCGGCGGTCTCGGTGCCTGATTGGGGGAACCGGGGCTGGAAGTTCACTTGACTGCCCTCACCGGTTCGCTTGTTTACAAGCTCCGGGTCGCCCTGATCGTTCTGCGCGATCTCGATATTGCCATCAACCAGGTCGATCGATTGCGCGCGGGTAATCCCGAACGTGGCCATGTTGTCCTGGATCCTGCGCTCGCGCGCGTTGCCGTCCTTGAGCTTTTGGGCCAGCTCCTCTCGGCGGACACCCAACTCTCCAGCACGAAGATCCGTGCTCCTCTCCGACGTTGCCGCGTTGCGCTCGGCAACATCGATCTCACGCTCATCGATACCGTTCTGGAACAGGATCTGCTTGTTCTTCGACATATCGAGGCCGGCTTGGCCGGCATTCCTGGCAGCGATCCCCAATTGCTCGGTCGAGAAAACTTGATCGTTGACCATTGTGACGCCGTCGAGTTCATCGAAGGCTTGGGCTAGCCTGCTCATATCACCCGTTGCGAAAATGCCCGTAAGGCTCCGCTTCGTCGCCGGGTCTTTGACGTTGGCAATGATCCCGCCGATCAAGTCTCGGGACTCAGCCGCCACACGCGCCGCTTCGGCCTCCCTCTGCGCTTTGGCCTGCTTCTGCTGAAAGATCCGGATCCGCAGCTGATTTTCGAACAAAGTTTGCGCCTGCTTCTGTCGCAGTGCGCCAATCTCTCTCAAAACGGAAACCGGGTTGTTGCCCTGGAGCAGCCCGATCCCTCCGAGGAGGAGCGGGTTGAGAAATCCGCCGCCGCGGGGGACGGCCGGGGTGCCAATTGCTGGACTAGCCGCACCGGTCAAGATGTCGGCAGCACTTGGGCCTGCAACATCTCCGAAGAGGGTGTCGTTTCCCAATCCCGTCCGCATCCGCCGGTCGTGAGCGTCGAGGCGTCGGCGCGGTATTTCTCGGGCCGGACCGGCAAGGAGTCGACCTGAAAGACGATATCCGCGGCCGCGATGCCGGCGCACAGGAGGCTTGCCATTGGAATTCTTTCGACAAATCGCCCGGGGCGGGCGTCACTGCGAATTTCTTTGCGTCGGAAGATACTATATCTTATATAAGAAGCAAGGGTCGAAATCGCCGACAGAACGCGATTCGTCATCGGGGCGCGAACCCGTCGGGCGCAGGGCCCGCCGGGCGTCCAATCAGGGAGGATCGCCTTGACGCAACGGGTCGCCATCACGGGCGCGGCCGGGGGAATCGGACGCGCGCTCTGCGCGGTGCTCCGGGAACGCGGATACGCCCTTCACCTCATCGATATCGCCCCGGCCCGCGAGTCGCTGGCCGCGCTGGCGGCCGGGCACCTGCTGGCGATGGCGGCGATCCTGTTCATCTTCCCGGTGCTCTTCATGATCGTGCTGTGGAACTCGCGATACTTCACGCAGCCCTCGAAACGGAACCTCTACGTGGCGCTGACAATCCTGATCGGAGGCTATATCTATCTCGGCCTCGCCTGGGATGCCGACCCGATGGGCATCATCTCCATCGACCCCGGTGTGCTCATCGTCTTCGTCTCGGTGGTCTTCGTGAACTCGCCCACCGTCTTCCGGATCGTGCGGGGCCTCGTCCTCGACATCAAGACACGCGACTACGTGGCCGCCGGGCAAACCCGTGGCGAGGGGCCCTGGTATATCATGCTGTGGGAAATCCTGCCCAATGCGCGCGGTCCGCTGATCGTCGATTTCTGTCTGCGCATCGGCTACACCACGATCCTGCTCGGCACCTTGGGCTTCTTCGGCCTCGGCCTGTCGCCGGAAAGCCCCGATTGGGGCACGACCATCAACTCGGGCCGCAGGCTGCTCGCGGTGTTCCCGCATCCGGCCATCGCCCCTGCCCTTGCGCTCATGTCGCTCGTTCTGGGCCTCAACCTTCTCGCAGATGGTCTGCGCGAAGAAAGCCTGAAGGACTGACGATGCAATTTTTTCAGAAAAAATCTGCATCGTCAGAGTGCTGTGTAGCGAAAATTTCCGAAATTTTCGCGGGCCGGCACCCGGTTGCAGTACCAGGTGCCCGGATAGCCCTGAACACGTCACGTGTATGTACGGAGTGTGTACAGGGTGTGTACGGGGTGTGTACGGCGGTTTTGTCAAGAAAAACTTATCTGAACGGAGGGCGCGGCGATGTCTAAATGGGAGTATGACGGCCCGATTCTGGAGATCGACAAGCTTTCGATCTCCTTCTTCACTCGCCTGCGTGAAATCCCCGCCGTGATGGATTTTTCCTGCACGGTCCAGCCCGGCGAGGCCATGGGTCTGGTGGGCGAATCCGGCTGTGGCAAGTCCACCGTAGCCCTTGGTGTCATGCAGGATCTGGGCGTGAACGGTCGCGTCGTGGGCGGCTCGATCAAGTTCAAGGGACGTGATCTGGGCGAGATGTCCCGCGACGAGCTGCGCGACATTCGCGGCTCCGATATCGCGATGATTTATCAGGAGCCGATGGCCTCCCTGAACCCTGCGATGCGCATCGGCAAGCAGCTGATGGAAGTGCCGATGATCCATGAGGGCGTCAGCGAGAAAGAGGCTTACGCCCGCGCGCTGGAAGTCGTCACGGATGTGAAACTGCCCCTTTGACACACTATAACTTTATATCGAGCAATGCTATTACAAAGATATTTGGCACGTTTATAGTTTAACTCTTTTACAACAAATTGAAAGAAAACCAATTTTAATTTGGTGTGAATGACGTCATCTATAGCTATGAAATTTTGCGCAATATTCAAAATTTTGTAAAACGGCCTTAAAACATACTTTTTGAATTACAATTTGATTTTTTAAGGGCTTTTAGTATCTGTTAAGTATTTCTACATGTATACGTTGTATTTAGGCAAGATATTTTAGATTTTGAGAAAATTTTTTCTAAAATGTATGAGATTTGAAACGACCGAAATGATTGCTCACTTATAATCAACAGGTTTTTGATTATTTTGAGCATTATGACTAAAAAATATCCTCCAAACACCCAAAATATAACTCTTAATTCACTGTTGGTACAATATTCAACTAAAGATGTGATTTTCTTATCACTTTGCATATATTGTCATATAAGATTCTCTAGCGAGCTTCACCTTATTGCACAACATATTTCTTCATTTTTTGCAAAATTTCAACAATTTTTGTATTTTTCATTTCAAATTTTAATACTAAGAAATCCTCAGTACAATTTCAGGAAAGAAAAGTCAAGTTTAAAGATATAATAATCATGTTTTGCAAAGAAAAGCGACAAAACAGAAAAGCAAAAAACTACACTATAGGTCAACAAAACGCCAATATCGCACAATTTCAAAAAAATTTCAAAATAATTTATTTATCATAACACTTCCCAGTAAATTTTAGGAAAAGTCACCAAATTTCGTGTCGATCGGGCCATGCTTTAAAGTTATGAGCTGAAATAAGTAGCCGCTGGCCTACTAGCCCTACAACTTATCATATTTTGAGAGAAAACGTACTATTTTCTGAATAAGAGGCCTTTTTATGACATGTTTAGAAATTTTCTTTCTAAAAGAGGCAATTCTTCCCAAAAAGTTACACCTTCCCAACTTTTCAATGAAGTTATTGGGCCATGACCCCTAGGCTTGTACGTCAATTATTCTAATTACCATTGGTTAAATTTTAACCTAATGACATACACATTTATTCTGTGGAGACAGGAAATTTAAAGTAGAGCGCAGGGGAGGCACTCCTAGTTGCCCGCCTGAACTTTCTCTTATATCAACATTGGCTGACTGCCTTTTTGAGCTGGGCTCTTAAAATCGATTTGATTTAGAACTACCAGACGGTATCATCGAGTAGAGAGGATTTGAAATGTTAGTTATAAAAAGAATACCAGAGAAATAGAAAAGCATGGCACCACCGGGAATCGAGCCTGTGACCCAAGTTTTCGTGGCCTGCGCTCTACCTAGGTGACCTCCGATGCTAACATATTTCTATTTCTCTAGGCGACACATTAGCTCTTAATTAGCATTAATGAGTTTGAAATGTATTAAGAACTTAATTTCAGATCATTCTACATATGGTGACGATTTTTAAAATTCCAGAAAATTATGTCGAGTTATAGCCCTTTAAAACTTTTCACCATATATAGTCAATTTTTTTTATCAGGGTCACGTGACCAGACCACAGGCCCTGACGGCCAAATTTTTCTTACCAAAAGTTTGCCAGATAAACTTAGGAAACGTCGTAACAGCTTAGGTAGATGTGGGCTCAACATATCAGGTTTTGCAAGTAGGGAAGGTCACCTTTTAATCGCGAAGAGCGATGACTTCTAGTTATAAAATATCTAATGACGATAATAAGCCCTTTCGGCAAGTCCATACTATGAATCATGAAACCAAACCCTACCTAAACCTTTCCTGTCCATTTAACATGGAAACGAGGCTGTGCGTAAATCAGCACTGATTCACCTCGAAACGTGAGGTATATGCACGTACACGAAACTAAACAACTTCTAAATATATGAATAAACGTTACCATGACAAATACGTAGGAAAACCCCAACAACAGTCGCAAACCGATTGTCAAAGAAGATTTAAAATTACTGAATTTTGGTAATGTCTTGCACCACCTTTTCAATGTCCATCTTTCAGCGCTTTTGTTGTTGGCTCCACCACACTTAAAAAAGTCGTGCATCAAAACACTTTTGACGGCCCTCACGAAATTTTCGAACCATTCATGAGTTTTTGGGGGGTTATACTGACGTATATCACTATTTTTTGTTTTGACAGGAACAATCTGCTCATCTATTGACTGACACCTTTCTTGTTCAACTGATAGGTAGTTCTTCTTTACTGCATCAACTACATTGACATTTCATACATCGTTACATACAACGTTGACATTTCAAAAAGCTTACTGTGCTTATTCACATCTTCGTCTTTCTTTGTATTGTAATTCGCGTGAAGAAACCTTAGTAAACGTTTACAACTTTCAATGGGCATAATAGAGGCTAGTGGTTCATATTTTGCCTCAATGGCACAATACATTTCGTAATGAGGCATCTAAACAATGCCATTTAGCATTTGAATGGCAACAAATCGTCCCATTTTCTCTGTAGTATTCATGGCAATCTTTCCTTCTTTTTGAAAGATTTTTCCTGAAAAATCAAATGTTCGATTACTGAGTCATCCCACAACATTATAAAATATAAAACTGGAGTCATCTGCTCAAAGTCTTCTAGGTGTGTAAATAGATTGTCCTCATCAATACTGGGGGCTCCAGTCTCTTCCATCTAAATATTTTTTCAATTTTGCAATCTCAGGTTTACATGTTGTTTGATCCTCCATTTCTTGATCGTAAACTGGCTGATCTTCCTCCTCATTCGTGTCTTGTAACTCACTAAACTCCAAATTGCCATGCAGTATTTCACTTTCACGATCCTCCCTTACATATATCCTCCATTTCCAGGATCGGTGTCTTAATTCTCGTTGTCATCTTCGATGTCAGATATTTTTGAATCACTACAAAGCTATAAGATATAAGCAAGCGCTTCCTTAGTAGAAAACCTTGTCTTGACGTTTTGCTGAAATTCCATCGTAAACCTGAAACAAAGCAAAAACTGCATGTATCAGGAAGAAAATTTACAAGCAACATTAGAGTGCAAGTCCTATAGTTGAAAAGGTATATATTTATGGAAACAGACGACACAAATCAAGACAGATCACTCGACTGTTGATAAACAAAGAATTCTTTGGTTCAGAAGAGTGTCAGTAGCAGCAACTTGTGATTAATGTTTAACACAAGGCATGGAATGGCATAGCTTTGGTTATATTTTTGGGGCGTATATACTCAGACGGATATCTGTATCTGTGAACAAGCTGTTCAAATGCAAAGTTTTGCAGCCATTTATGATTTTAACCAATATGTGGATAAAAGGCTAACTTTATTTCGCTCACTTACTACAACTTTATTCAACTCAAAATGTCCTATATGCTTACTTATCTGCCCAAACTATTCCAACTCCACAAATATTCGACCGTCGCAGCAATCTTAATGAGGTCTTGCAAAAGATCCTACTGTCTCATCCTCGTCGTGGCATATGCACAGCGCGGCCTTGTGAGGAGGTGCATCGTTAAATCCCCTTAGGTATCCTTTAACGTCATGATTCGTGCCAAAGGTCTAAACACTGAAAGCTATTCTACCTGGTTGGTTTGGTTGTAGTTAATACTTTACGTCAATTTTACAAATTTTTCTATGTGGCTTGCGGAAGGGGTGGCTTGCGGAGGGGGCGCTCGGCACAGGCTGGAAATGATTGACGAGACTTTGTTTACTACACTTAGCGTCGGGAGCACAAATTTATTCCAACAATGGCATGGAAACAAACGGCAAAGCATCTAGTGATAGTCAGCATATTCAACTAACTGAAACTTGGTGGGGCAAAACACGATTATATATACCAAGTCACAATAAATACAATATTGGATTAAGATAGGATAGTTGGGTGCAAATAGTGGCCAAGTTGTGAATAATACGTCAAGAGGGGTCACGAAATCGCCAGTAGACAAGTTACTTGCACTCATAGAGAATTTACTACTGTGCTGTGCTGTGCTGTTCCCATGGCCTCTTGACTGTTGGGGCGCTTTGACTTACTACAACTTACTACAATGGAAGCAAATCTACACTATACACAAACAAGTTAACAGACGCAGAATGATGCCTAAAATAGATATGCATAACAATCTTGACTTTAATATCAAAACGACAGTATGACGTCAGCAGGATACAGATACAATGCACGAAATTATTGAGTAAGCTCAAGCAGGGTAACATGAGGGTAATGGGGTAACATAATGTGTGTAAAGTGATCGGGACACACTTGTATGGTCAATTTAGCTAGTTGCTAGTAAGCAACCCACCATCAGAGGAGAACTGCATGTGAAGTATCATGAAAAACCTTTTCCTAAACAGAGAAGAGCTAAATGAGCTAGCACAAATAAAACCATCAAACAAATTATGCACAATCGAAAGCACTACGTGGCAAGGGGTGTCAGCACAAAATATTATTCCCTCGCAACGATAGGAAATGGTATAAAATGCACAATTAATTTCAGATCGATGATTGCATAGCTCTGACTGTGCCTGTCTATCGATACCGATATTAATACAATCATTTCCCGCAAGATTTCGTTTACTATTTTATTCTATGACGTCACCACAACATTTGGGGGTTTTCAAATGATGACTGAGTTATATCGATAATTACTGAGTTAAATTCCTGTTAGCAAGAAAGACAGACACCATATATTTGGGGGGAAGTCTCTCAATCAAAGGCCACTAGTGAGCAGTGGGCCCGACATTGAAAGTACCCTAAATGAACAGAAAAACTCTCAAAGAGGCTAATAGATACTAAAGGGCAGCTGTGGTGTCCAAGTGCAACGCCCCTCAATTTAGGCTACCGGGCAGAGGAGCAAGCCATGAAGCAGGCTCCACCGCCCAGTAGGATCGCCTCTCACGGACAATGGAAAGAACCTGCCATCAATGTGTCAATGAAAACAGATACAACACACTATCCTAGCCAAATGACCGAGAAGCATGTATTAGGGGAGGGGGGAGGCAGGACTTGGCAGTAGACTAAAAGTGGGTGCGTCCTGCATCAATTGACTTTTGTTGTTAACTCAAATGATTAGTCAAAAATGATTCAGTATATATTAGAAGTAAAGCTAAGTATAAAAATAAGCTATCTCCAATAATAAAACGTAAATAGATATTAAAAAATGTGAAACCTTGTCACGCAATTTTTTAAAAACTTTTAACTACTAAAGGATTGCTGGCTGTGTTAATTAGCAGGTTATAAAATAACACACATTGCAATTATAGATCTAGAATTTGAAAAATCTAAGAAGGCTCTTTCTTCATTTTTTGTTTTCCATTCACTCCTACATGTATTTTTTTATACTTTTTTACTTCTAACTTTCTAAGAAATCGTTGCTGTTAAAAATTTGCACATGCTCAAGTTCTGGATGAATTTGATGCCAAAGTGTAATTGGCACACAATCAAAAAGGTCAACGATGATTAAATAGTCAAATCAATCAGCTGGCCATGTGCCATTTTACATTTTCTTATTTACATGTATCAGTATATGTGAAATAGAATTAAATTAAGTCATCGGCTAAGGCAACACATTATCGCCACTTCAGTTTGTATCAGCAAATATTAAGAAAACTGAACGTTTAGGCTGGAATCAACATGAAAGGGGAGAGGCTTTTTTGACGACTCACACTGTTTGCTTAATTTATAGGACAACTTGAAAGTATAATACAAGATCTCAGAAAGAAGGTGAAAGAGGGATGAAATACAAATGAACACGTAGAAAAGAAGGATCATAAGTACTGAGGTAGCAAGAAAACATCAACATAGTTGAATGGTTACTTATGTTGATGAAATGAAAGCAGCGCATGAATACAAATATTCAGCAAGACTGCCAACACTTTAAAGTGAGATAAGCTAGCAAGCTGACCAGCGAATTACATCAAATTTGAAACAATTTGGAGAACGTAACATCTTTTGGGAAGAAAAAATGTACCCTTATTTTTTAGAAGAGGATAATTGACAGTGTTATCCTCTTAGCAAGGCTATATAGTGCAGAAACCTGGACACTCGAAATATTAAGAGGGAAGCTATATAGGGAGGCTAGATAGGGAGGCTAGATAGGGAAGCTAGCATTGCCCCGGGAAGCACGAGAAGATGAACACTGAACGTCAGAACGCCGATCATTAGAAATAAAGTAGTGGGTATTTTTCAGAAAGTGAAGTGCGCGAGATAAGAGTTGTGTGGACGCCAGTTAAAGCAAGGTACCCATTTTACTTCTGGGTTTACAGCAGGAGTTTTCAAATTGATGGCAAAGCATAGGCTTAAACCATCAATCTTCAGCATGCAAGACCACCTCTCTACCAACAAATAGCATTACAGTTTGCCTGCATTAGACTGTCAATAACTGATGAACGTCACTGAGCCCAAAACCTAATGCAGTGGAGGTAGTTTGTTTTCCAATACTAGAATTATTGTCTGCCTATGCGTACCGTATATATTTAGATTATAGATAAAAAACGATACATTTTGATACAGTATTGGGATCAATTCTCTAAAATAAAATGTACAATAGTATTTTCATTAGTCCAAAACAAATTTAATAGTTTTAAAATCTGATGGCAAAACAATTATGACAGAATGACAAAAATCATCATTACTATAAGGGGGTAATGACAGCCATCTTTTTAACAAACTAGTTCAGTTCAAACATCCTTATATAAATCCATGCCACATATCTAAAAGAAAAATGCGGCAAGAACGGCATCTATAAAAGTAAAAGTAAAAGTCCTCATCCAAGAGGAAAATGCTTTAAGTAGAATCACTAAAGAGTTGATACTGTAAAGGTGAAAACAGATGGGGGGGGGGAACCTTGATGTAGCGAGATGGGGGGAGAAGGCCAAATGGGGGCAATAGGTGTCAGATGGGGGGAACCAAACCCGGAGGATGCCATGCGTCTATTAGGCACCCAAAAGTATGCATGAAAAAACTCTTTAAAAGTCTCAAAGTATATTTGGAAACTTAAATCATAGTCCAAAGCATATTCCATTAGATGAAAATTCTAAAACAAGGAGACAACTGTTATACCTCTAGCCTTGATTGTTGCATCTGTTTGGATAAAAACTAGACTCCAATTGTATTGAGCTGGATGTCGATGCCCGCCAGTGTATGATTGAAAGCTAATGTGGTGACTAGAGAAAAAGAGTATATTGGCATCAGAGGTCACCTAGCTTAATTGGCAGACTGCACCCCGCAATAGTGTGGGTCATAGGTTTAATCCTCGGTGTTGACATATTTTCTATTTCTTTAGTGTTCTTTTCAAAAAAAAATTTTTCTGATGAAACAAACAACATTGTTAGAAATATATATATTATCAAAGTTGATGTCAAAATGCCATCATTAGAATACAGTGAACGATATGCAAAGATCCTTTTGGCAGATGTAAAGAAGGGAGAAACCTAACTGAACTTCCAGATACCTAATGATAGCTGTAGCTTAAAATTCATAGTAGTAAAAGTCCAGACTATTTCTTGTCTCTTACTGGCAACATTGAATTATGCAACAACCCTTGCATTGAGCACTTAAACCATATCATCGAGTCACCTAGCTCAGTTGGTAGAGCGCACACTGCAAAAGCGTGGGTCCTGGGTTTGATCCTTGGTGGTGACATATTTTCTATTTCTCTGGTGTTCTTTTCAAAACTTTACCATATGTAAGGTTGGTTAGTGGTTGGGCCGTAATCAAAATAACAACATGATTTGTACGACTTGGTTGACTTCTTCGATAAACCATTTATACGAAAAACAGGCAATTGTAGTGCTACAACAGTATGAATATATACAAAAGATTTAGTTAATACTATCAAATAACTGCCCATGGAGGCTTTTTAGAGGTTTGGGCTTATTTTTGTAAAAATATTTTAGGGTGTGGACTTATTTGAGGGGAGTATTTACGGGTGGGGGCTTAATCAAGGACTTACGGTACAAGAAATAAAACAAGCACAGCTTACCAAACAGTGCAGATGCATAGATGATTGTGTATATGGATTTCTTCACTTTGATGTAACATTCTTCATTCTTTCTCTAATTTTCCAGAAAACAAATTCGAAATGGTCTCTGGCCAACAACCTGGGACAATCTTCTCATTGCACTGGCGGTAGTATCCTGTATCATGTATATAGACCATCCCAAGTTAAATGTTATCAGTTACTATTTATGGGCCTTTGGAGACTACATTCATCTGGATGACAGTTACCCGTACTTCTTTCGACTCTTCACTGTTGCATTTATCATATCCGTCACCTACTTTATTGTCCTGCTGTACACCCGTCAATATATGCTAAGGTGCCTTCTCTCATATATGAGATGGTTATGTAAGTATTTCAAAGATCTACTTTTATGATATAGATTATTCTGCTTGTTATTTCTACATAATTACTAGCTGAGGTAGTTGATTGAGGGACATAATTACAAATCAATTAGTGCAGGGGTGCGCAACCTGCGGCCTTAAGGCCGCATGCGGCCTTATCACTGTCTATCTGCGGCCTTATTGATAATAGGGACTGGAAAGCTCTTAATTTGTAAATTAAAGAGGATGCATGCTTGTTCTTACTTTAGTTCTATGAGCTGTTCCTCGTAAAAGTACTGGTGGTAATTTGTTTCGCGATCTGAATTACCTCCCTTCTTTAGTGTGATTCCTATCGCTTCATATGTTCTCACTCAAATTGTGCTAAAATAGTCTAAGCACAGAGAAATGCCAAACATTTAATGGAATAAACTTTATTAGCTTAACGTCTGTTATATGCGCTAATAATTGCCACTTAAATTACAGAAAGAAAGTTGTAAGAAGAATTAAATTTGTTCGACTGAAATAGTCAGATGACTGAACAAAGTAATAACTGAAATGCCAAATATGGTGAAAAGGGGATGCAGGAAGACAACACCACCAACAAAAGAGCTTTGATTGCAGATTAAATAGATTCATATTCCTATTTAAAGCACTGACAAACACGGCTGAAAACGTCGAGAAAATACGAATTCTGATTTCCAAAAGAAAATTCCAATCCTAATATTTGTATACATTTGTAGCAATATATACTGTTTATCTGGTATCACTATACCTTGATTTAGTATAAAAATAAACCACATTGCATCTAAAAATTCATTACAAAGTATCCCCAAGTGTTTGTTACCGTTGCCAAGACAACATGACATTTACAGGGCTTTTAAATTCTCATTTTAATGTGGAATAAATACCAATCCTTATTACAGTAAAGGATACTCTAAATATGTAAGTTTACAATGTGTCCGTAATATAAATATTAAGAGTGTCAGTGCTTCATCGTTCTAAGGATGGTGCATGGGTCTAAATACGTTAAGCAAATAAAGTACATATGGGAAAGGGAAACATAAACTCGGAGCTAGTTTAAGCTCAACTACAATATTGATAAACAAGCGGGTTGATAGTCACAAGTGGTGGATGTCATCATGAGTTCTTTTATGGCGTTTAGCGGTGGGCAGCTCATAAACTTCCAATAACTCACGTTCTAAATACATGTTCCCGCATAAGTCTAAGGTTGTGTATTAAAACCAGTTGTTGTCGAGGATTCAAAGTTTGTATCTCAAGGGGAAAAATGTCATGAGCCTCCGACTAAAGGAAGACTCTTTACAGGGGTCTATACCGCGCCGCTGAAACAAGAAGAAATGTTGTTCGCTACTGATCTGACCACCGCACCGCACGTGTAGCCTAGAGCCCTAGCTGACACAGGAAACATTTTCGAAAAAGGCTAATTCTTACTGCTCTAAGATACCAAGACGTTTATTAAAAAGTTAGTGTAACCGACTGACACGTTTACAAAATCCACAACGCAAAGTCGGCTGTCTGGCTCTTTGGAATATTCCAGCTTGTGGATTAGACAACTTTGTACAAAATGAGCAATAATGGCGACGTCTATGATCTGTAGTGCAATACTCTGTTGGGCCCCTATCTACAAAGATATTTATACAATACAAAGACCGGATACTGATTTAGGTTCGCGGTGACCTGGATTTTTTGTTCTAGTCAATAACACGTGTCCATTTCGTAATAATTACCTTCATCTTATGGCTATGTAAAGAGCATGATAAGTCAATAGCTATGGATGGCCGGCACATGACGAACTTAATGGTTCACGAAGTAAATAATCACGATATCAGGTAACCTATGTTACGAGTTACAGTGCAAGGGCGTGATACCTTACTATACTTTGTACCTAGTCAAACTCTTTCTGCTTCCGCAACTTAATAGCGACCGCCTCAAGTACCCTTAAATGTTAGGCTGACCTAGCTCTAAATAAGACACTGAACATCGTGTTTGAATACTTCCAAGCGCACATAAGGTTAGCCAACAAGTTGGTCCCAATGGCAGGCTGGTCTGGTTACTCGTATCACATTAACACATTTCACAATCCCTACGTCGGATTTCAACTACGTAGTGTTTACGACCCCGATTTCTAGGTCAATGTTTCCAGTGATACATACCTGAACGCGCAACAGATCCCTCCAATTGCAGCATGACGCTATAAACCAACCAATAGCGTAGCCAAGGTAGAGAAGTGACATTACACCATAGAACTAAAAGACAAAAGTTGAGAGAGTAAATGGACAATATTGCATTAATTAAAAAACGTGATCACTCTGAACTAAAAAATAAACACGAAGGGTACACAATAAAGATCTGCCACACGGACTAAGTGTGGGTAGATAACAAGTTAAGGAACTGTTGCCAATATAAACAATCCAAAACTAGGCAGTTAATAACTAAACCAGGATTGTACCAGGCTCCTTGGTATTTTATCTGGTTCAAATGTTTTATATAGGCCTGTCCGTGTCTTGAGACGAGTAAAAGCACTGTTCATAACAGTGATGCTACTTAATGCCTTTTAAAATAGTGTTTATCAATGCTGAAATTGTAATGTTGGGAAAACTAACACTGCAAGTAGTACGATTTTCGTGTGATCGGATCATTAACCTTCTACCAGGCTCCTTGCTATTTTTTCTAGTTCAAATGTTTTATATAGGCCTGTCCGTGTCCTGAGACGAGTAAAAGCACTGTTCATAACAGTGACGCTACTTAATGCCTTTTAAAATAGTGATTATCAATGCTGAAATTGTAATGTTGATAAAACTAACAATGCAAGTAGTACAATTTTCGTGTGATCGGATCATTAACCTTCTACTTACAACTTAATTGAACGAATATATACCATTAAAGACGAGGTGTAGAATTACCCAAGTCTGATAAAGTTGATTACGATAATGATAATGATGATAATGATGATGATAATGATGATGATGATGATGATGACGACGACGACGACGGCTACGACAATGACAATGACGATAGACTTGATGACGATGATGATGATGATGATGATGATGATGACGACGACGGCGACGACAATGACAATGACGATAGACTTGATGACGATGATGATGATGATGATAACGATAATGATAATTATGATTATTATAATGATGATGACGATGATTCTGATGATGGTGGTGATGCTGATGGTGATGTTGATGACGATGACGATGACGATGACCATGACCATGACCATGACAATGACAATGACGATGATGATGATGATGATCACGATGACGATGATAACGATAATGGTGATGGTAGTGCTACTGATGATGATAATGGTGCTGATGATGGTGCTGATGATAGTGATGATCCTAGTCTCGAAAATGGTGGCTTGATCATGTATACTAAAAGAACCAAAAGTACGTAAAAAGCGCACCAGAACACAGGCAAATATGACGACAGAACTAGAAGTGGCTAGAGAGCAATCGTGGGGGAGACGTACTCGGGCCTCTTAATCGCTGCTCTGAGGCAATAACTGATACACACGTCTACTAGCGTGTAACTTACCGGAAGGAGTGGCCACTCTGATGCTGAAAGATATCCATATTTCAGTCGAATTCTGTACCTCTGATTGGCTAACGTGTTAGGTCTTCCATGCAATTGGCTAACGTGCTAGGTCTTCCATGCAATTGGCTAACGTGCTAGGTCTTCCATGCAATTGGCTGATTTATACGAAATTTTAATATGGTGGTGCAAGTATCAGATTCAAATAGCGATAAAGCATACGATTTTCATCAAGTGATTCTATCGGTGTAAAACAGTTATTGGGCAACATTACATAAAAAGTCGACTGTTAGTAGGGACCTTTATTTCAGATATGTTACTGTGCAGTATCATATAGCATTTAAAAGATCATATTGTGAAGATTTGCTTATCTGAGGTAGGTATATCCTATTCATGATAAGCAAGTCATTTTAGCTGAATGGTACTCATGAAGTGTCAACATGATCTTTGGTAAGGGGTTGCTGCAAAAAATGTGTTTTGCATCGATGGAAATTTTTTGCTAGTGGAATTGTACCTAGAAATTTTTTTCCGTAAGAGATTATTTCAGTACGAGCTTTTCTGTAGTGGTTTTTTTTTGTTTGCATTTTTACCAACATGCTTATGTATTTTTTATTTGCGACTGTAAAGCAGACATTGCTAAGATAGTTTTCTGGGAATCTGAAACTGTTTCAACATTGGCGGTGAGGATGAAGAATAAAAGTTTCTTATAGAGCCTCTCCAATAAACACCATGTTGCCAAGGATTTTTTCCGCGACTATTTGAATTTTAGCAAAATATTTAAGCTGCGGGACCCATGAGCTCGGGACTAACATGGGAAAATGTAATCAATATAGTGTTATTCATGAAAGTATTTTACATAAATGCTATACCTGTATGCACTATTATCATGCCCCTGTATACTTTCAGTATCGTGTCAGGCACAACCCAGGCACATATTGCACAGCGTAGCCTCTCTGATGCCTCTGAGTCTGTATGCCATCAGTCTCTACTCAGTGAATTACTCTTGGGTGCCTAATAGACGCCCCCCCGCTGCTAATTAATTTGTCAAAAATTTTCCACCCAGGACATTCTTATTCCAACCCCCCGCCTATTAATTTTTACCTAATCCCCCACTCATGACAGTTTTTGAGGACGTACTTTGGCGGGGAAGTATAAAATACCATTATTAAAATATGAAATCACACATTAAAAGATGACGGTGGCCTTTTATGAGGACGAGGGGAACATTTTTAGAATCTTGGAAGGCATGTAGGAGACTGCCATGACTTCGAACAACTGGCTATTGTTTGTGTTGTATTACCTTACGTTTAGGGAGTGCAGTTGATTCGAAACATTGATTCTTGACTTCCTTTTTGGTCATTTTCCAACCCCCCGTCTATTCCAACCCCCCGTTTATTAAGTTTTTTGGATTCCCCCCCCGTTTATCCCCCCGTCTATTAGGCACCCAAGAGTACTCAGTTATGAGTTAATGTCGAGATTTTAATGTAGCGTGGTGGATGGGTCGTGAATGCAGCGTATTAGTACAGCGTTTAAATGATCATTGGGAAACCTTGAAGTCTCTGAGGTCTTTACAAGAATCATTTCTGAGAAGCCTGCTTCACAAATATTTAGGTTGCACGGGAGCGTACCATTCTTTGTGTGCCGTGTCATGAACTTGGCGATGTTTTTTATTTGACAAACATTCCAAATGTTTTAAGTACGATTCAACAGATTCCTTCATAGCCATGTGATCTTACATGTCTGGCAGCACCCCCCACCCCGTCCATGTTAGCCTTAGTCATAAAAAGCCTATGCTAGGTAGGTAAGCAGACAAATTCTGCAGTCCGTGAAAATCATTGATGTCAGGGATTTGTTGTCTTTTGTGCGTCAACGCTGGTCTCAATCTAATATTGCGTTTACACCTAAGCCGACAACGGAGGTGGTCTCACAACCATCTTAAAGAAATCTAAGGCGTGGAATTGTCAACATAAATGAAGGTTGGGGGCGGGTTAGAGCATAGGAGAAGTTTCTTACAAAAAACATACTTGTAATTTTGGCTTTGATTAATGAATGGATCTCAGGTTAAGCGATTCTGGGAAAGAAAATACAAAATTATTCTCCTCTGCTTGTAATTCTACTTGATGTTTAGAAAAGATTTTGTCTTTTTTTAAACAATTATGATTTGACTTTGGCATTTCTTTCCTTTTCCCCCGTCATTTTGAGTGGTCCTTTAGTTCTTTTCTTCGAGGTAAAGAAATACTAGGCAGAAAGTGGAAAACTCAAGTCCCAAAACCTTTTGCTCTTTCATAGCTACTCTGCCAAGGAAAATTGCAGATTATTTATTGAAGTACGAAAGACGTGTATATAATATTTAGAAGATTTTGGAACTATATGATAGTTTGCAATTCTGGAGCCAAAGGAAAATGTAACTTTTTTCTAATTTATCAATGAGTACTTTTGAGAGAGACATCATACAAATTCTTAAATAGAAATATGGAGCGAAGTATTCTTAACATCAAGAGAATAGATTAGATCCGAAATGAAATGATTAGAAGAAAAACCAAATGCAAATATATTATTGAAACAGCACAAAATATGATGAACAGTGGGCAGGGCATGTGGCACGAATGGATAGAAACAGATGGGCAAAGGTAACGAAAGACTGGGTGCCAACTGGAGGAAGTAGAAAAAGAGGAAGACCAAAGAGGAGGTGGAAAGACGACATCGAAGAACAGTGTGACATTGCACGACTGGATGAGTAAGGCACAGGACAGAGTCCCATGGAAGAAGATGTGGAGGCCGTCTGCCAGTAGTGGTGTGACAGGCTGAATAAGAAGAGGAAGAAGAACAAGAAGAAGAAGCAGAAGAAGAAGAAGAAGAAGAAGAAGAAGAAAAAGAAGAAGAAGAAGAAGAAGAAAAGAAGAAGAAGAAAGGAGTTGCTATTTAAACTTAGAAATTATTTATATTTTGTATGATTAAGTATGATGACGAGTATGTAATAGTTAGAACATTTTGGAACTATGTGATCGTTTGTGATTCTGGAGCCAAACAAAATGCAACTTTTCTTCTAATTGATCAATGAGTACTTTTTAGAGCAGTGGGGGATGTACTTTTGGTCGGTACCTAACCAAGAGGGGTCTTGGGTGTCGGAGAGGAAAGATAACGATTTGACAAAAAGTATCCAGCGTACTTTTGGCGTTCCAAATGTCAAACTTACACTTGCGATGTGTATGCCTTTCTCACTTATAACTCCACTTTTGTTGATCAAATACTTTCTTTGGGGTACAAAACAAGAATACTGCACGAAATAGCGAGAACATTGAGTACTGAAAAGCTTTTTTTGCCTGACACTCCTCAGAGTACTAATATCAGAATGACCGAAATGGAATGTGCAAAAGAGTATACCCAACTGATTGGTCAAAAAACACAAGCCATTCAGGCAGTCCAATTTCTGATTTTCTCCTTCCAAAGAAGCCTTTATGTACCGACTTTGATGCGGCCAACTATGCTGATAAAAAGACAGATGTATGCACATAAAAAGGAAGATGTACACGCACAAAAAGTGAGATGCATGCACATAAAAGTGAGATGCATGCACATAAAAAGGAAGATGTATGCAAATAGAAAGGAAGATGTACGCGCATAAAAAGTGAGATGGATGCACATAAAAGGAAGATAAATGCACATAAAAAAGAAGATGTACGCGCATAAAAAGTGAGATGGATGCACCAAAAAGTAAGATGTATGCACATAAATTGGAAGATGTATGCACGTAAAAAGGAAGATATATGCTAACAAAAAGGAATGTGTATGCATAACTTTACATCCCATACCTATATTCGACCAAGTCACCAAAACTAATGTATTAAGTGTGGCTTCAGCCTTGACGTTTTGTTGCACTTTAACAAAGAAGCACGAGTCTGTAGAATGCTATTTTCTATCAGTGTGTTCACAGGTCAACCTTTCTGATGAAACGGCATGGAAACTCAAACAACAGACATGTAGGGCCCACGGGTTAGGTCCAAAATTACACTAGTATAGGACTACTAACACATATATTTAGTTAGTCGATCATTTGGTTGCAATTATTATTTTCAGTAAAGTCTCGTCGACAAAGAAAGGCGACGTCTTCAAACCTTTGTTATTATGCTTAGCAAATGACGACATACGAGTCAACTGAACGTATTATGTAGTTGGATTGGCATCAAGTTCGGCACAAGAAAATGTCTGAACCTGACATTAGGGCCCTTATTGTACCTCTATCACCAAGGGGAATTCATACCTGAGGAAGAAACACCAAAAGCTATTTCACATTGCACTAACAACATGAGGCACACCACATTTCCTCTAATAAAGAATAATTCGTGATTTTAAAATTACAATGTTCTGATTGATGCTTATTGAGCACCCCGTCTTAATAATTTACCTTGGGAAGTCAAAACTGGTCTCTGTTTTTTAGCAGACTCTAAAGTGCGGTGCGTAGAAGGGTGCCGCTTGTTTGTGGTAATACGGCAGTTACAAAGGCCAGCTCTTGCTTGACATTGGGTTTAACTTCCCAAGGGTCACTGTCTTTACAATGTTAGAAGTAACTTGACCCCACTGGGACATCATTTTCATCTTCTTTTTCAAGCAACGCTGTCATTATATATTAGAGTATTCTTTGTGTTTTAAAGTCAATGCCAAACACAATGTTCAGTTAAAGCAAATGTTAGTTGTCACAAAGTTGGAATTATTTCGAATCACATGCATCGACTTCTGTCTTGAGTAGATTCAGAAGGCTTTAGCTCCATATAGCCTGATCCTGGTATTAAGGGAACTGGACTGTACCTTCTTTTTTACTTTAAACAAAACAAGGTCAAAGTTTAAAAACAAATTTTAATAGTAAACTCTCTTCAAAGATTCTTTGCATCTCTATAATTCTTTGTGGTCTACTAGTGCGACATCAAAAGCAAGCAATAAACGTGACTTATGAAACTGTACTAACTACCAACCTAAAATCTTACCTGGGAAATTTCCGCATGCTTCATCAAACTGTATAATCTTGTGTTCGAGAGGTATGTGTTGTAGGTATCCCATGTCTTTGGATACGTTCATGTGAATTTCTGAAGTGAAGGTACCTTTCTTTAAAATGGCTAAACAAATTGCAAGACATGGCAGGGCTGGTGGTAATATCATCATTAACCTAAGTACAAAACAACTAGGGCTTTTATATCAATACAATGGCCCTTACATAATCTCCCCTAAAAATTTAAATTTCAAATTTTCACAGATTTTAACAGCTACTTTCATCAGATGTAAGCTTAATAATAGCCTTACCATTAAGTGCTGCCTCCTGCTGAGGCATTTGATTTCCTACAGCTACTTTATTTGAGTTATCAAGTTTCCTGGTTACATCGGTGTTGCTTCTACTTCCAATGGGCACACTAGCTGTAATGGACGTTCAATTTTGTGTCCCCTATGGTGAAGCATAACACCTCAGATTCCTCCATCTCTTCCCTTAATTAACAGGTGAACAACGCCTTTTCCACAGTCCTTGATTTTTTCTTCTGCAACTATAAGGACAACTTCTCCAATCGAGGGGAGTCGATCCATTTTGCTGTTGATCCTGTGGTACTCCATCAGGCTCGTGATGTACTCCTTCCTCCACTTTCACCAGGCATGTTGCATCTTAAATATTTATTTTTTATTTGTCACGAATATTAATTACCTAAAATCTCCTGGCATTTAACAGTAATGATATTATCAACATAACATGGATAAAGTTAACCGTTGATCTTACCTGCCATAATTTCTTTAGAAGATGGCTCGAAATGCCACTTCCTCATCTTTACATGTTATCATGCTGAGCAAAACTAAATTTGGCCTTAATGTAGCAGACATAGCAACTAAATATATGCAATGCCAATCTATCGCTTCAAAATAAGTAAAAAAATTCTACAGAGCCAGACATAAAATCAATACATAATCTAACTAAGGACAACTTCATTCAATAAGACCACTTTTGAAGTAGCAGAGCCGTTGTCAAATAAATCCATGGCGTTAAAGATTCAAGATTAACAGCATGTCTGACTTTACTTTATTATCAATGATTTATAATCAAGGCACTAACTGCACAATACTTTAAGGAACACTTAACTTGCTTTCAAAACATCTGGCCAAAAATATTCACACTAAACAGTCTTCTGACACTAAAGAACCTCCGACTCTAGAAGAAACCTGATAGCAACCTACCCTTTGACTGTATAAACTCCTCAGCATGTCGTGTTTTGCTGCCCCTCCCACCTCAACCAAGGCGCTGTAACTAGAGAAATGATTCAATCATAAAAATGATATCTGACCTCCTTTTTTCGTCGAGACTTAACCTTTGCAAACATATCAGGCTATCAATCACCTTGCATTCACATGGTACCAGATCTTAGTCCCGACATGTTAATTAACTCAAGTGATACATTTTACGTACTGGAGCTAACAGTTGGCTTTAAGACTAATTTACAGAATAACGTCAAGAGAGAAAAAATATCGAAAATCATGATTTGTGTTAAGATTTAGAAATATTCCACAAAACAACCCTATTATGGTAAGTAAATCATTCCTAATAATGATGCAAGACCTTGGGTTTGAAAATAGAAATGATCTGTTATTCAAAATGATATGATGTGTAATAAGGTAACTTATACTTATATACTTATATAATAACTTATTTCACATTTAGCAATAAAAATTGTAATTGGCCAAATCAAGAGCTTCTTGCTTGGTAAAGATGTATATTATACCATGTAAATTCAATTTACCTATAACAAAATTAATTGATTGTATTGGCTAACAGCAATAAATATTTGAAGTTAAAGAAATTATTATTATCATTATTATTTCCGTGCTCTGTAGCATCCTCCTTGATGGCTGGACAAAGCGGAGGCAAGCACTGTGCAACTGCTTCTTGTACCTAAAGATAAAAGCAACAATGACATACATTAGAACGTACTGGTTAAGAAGTGCTTTGATAACGTAATAATTCGATATACCGCACCCCCTCGAAAAAGCGCACCCCTTGAATAAGCACACCCCTTCCGAGCAAAAATTTGCAATGAGCGCACTTCCTCGATTAAGCGCACCCCAGGTCATGCTTTTTGATCGTGATGATGACAACTCAGATGAAGAACTAGATCATAATCATCTAGTTCCATATGTTTTTTTCGTTCATTTGTTCAACACTGATTTTCCGACTTTTCTCTTGTGTACTATCTGTGTCGATACAATTTAAGTGAAGAATTTTGTCCCTAAAATTTGTAATAAGCGCACTCCTTCTATCAGCGCAACCCCTAAAAATTGGAAAAAATTAATAAGCGCACTGTGCGGATAATTGAATAATTACGGTATTACACAAATTACTATTTATCTCCGGTTCATGGTCAGGTCAGTTAGTAAGAATGGAGCAAAACGGGTATCACGGGTAGTCAAATGCAAAGACGGATAATATCTTAATTCACAGCAGCGATATTGAAATCATGTTCACTGACACTTCAGTTTCCTGTGTCATTGAAAAACAGCTAGTGCCATAAAATCGTTTACGTCACATGTTTCGGTATTAAAGAGTTTGAAGCAACCTTAAGACTTCTTTCCTTCTTTTCACTATCTCCATATAACTTTCATATTTTCATGGAAATATAACAAGGTCACAAAGGTATGCTTATATGCTGTTCAAGCCAGCAAGTACATTTGATCTGCAAAACCTACTTTACACTGCCTAACGTTACGACTGAAAAATAGATAAATTTCATACGGACATTTCATAAAATACACGCATTTTATAAGATTGACAGTGTTCCCCATCAAGTTCTCTGAGTAGAACGATCGAAGTCAGGATACGTTCCCTGAGGCCTCCAATTTATAACACCCTCAGTGTTTTTGAATACGTATGTTACAAAGGCCTTCATAATAAACATATCGGTGTAAATAAACAGGACATAAAATAAGAAATGAAAGCAACGAAGTGAGCAAGAGAGAACGAAAAAAGGAAACAAACAAACAGACAGACCACAAGGGGCAGAAAAGGTGAAAGAAAATGGGTAAAAAAAATTAATACACAAATGAAGACTACTAAGCAGCAAGTTAAACTGCAACAACATTAAACGATTTGTTACGTAACAGGATCAACATACTATAAAGTACATCAATTACACACCCACTTTGATACTGGAGCATCGTACTTGCTCACTTATCCTTACTAAAGTGAATGAAAATAAGTCAGTTATAAAACTAAAGGTTTTACCGAAATACGGTCTCGAAAATATTACAAGAAAACCATATATCCTGATAAGAATGGCAAGGTGCGAACCTGCTGCGACGGTGTCAACAATGTATCCATCAGCTTACCAAAAATTGGTTTGATCTGAAACAAAGGAAAGCAACTACAATTACAAGTTTTACTATTTGTGATTTGTTTTGCAAAAGGAAAATGTACGTTTTCAACGTTTAAAGCTTCCTTGTATTTGTAAGTAATCCGTGTATTCAAGTGGTTAATCTTGAAAGGTATTACTATTTAAACAGAGTAATGGGTGGAGATAATATCGGCTATTTACCTTTATTCCTCTAGTCACCACATTAGCTCCCAATCATCCAACGGTGGACATCGACATCCAGCTCCACGCCATTGGAAACCAGCCTCTCTGCGCAATGTGACTTTACCAAGGAAGAACTGCCATCCGGCCCGTCATCAATCCAAAGCCCATTAAAGTTAGAAAGTATCAGTGTTATTTTCAAAACTAACATTTCCAATCCTCTCTTCTCGATGATATAATCCTTTATGGATTGCCAGTTAATCGCTTTTTGATTGTTGAATCATTGTATTGTTACTTAATCTATACGAATCCTGTATTTGTTATTTGATTTAAATGCATTAAATGGTTTCTTAATAGACAATTCACAATTTGGACTTAATGATGAATCTTCTTCCGAAGTGTTCTTGCCAGCTGTTCAGCGAGTAGGTATTTAAAAAAGCCAAAAACTAAGCACTTGCATATAGCTTCTGTATAGCAAAACCAAAACCACCATTTAATACGTGTACTTATCACTTGTCTATAGAGGATACTCCAACTGCTATCGAACGTAGTGCAGCTCTCGGTATTGAGCTGGTAATCAGAGCAACAAAAATTACTCTTAAAATTAGGTTAAAAAGCGACTTCTACCTCGTTTACAGTCCATGTTAGAAGGTATTCAGGAATAAGGCATAGCTCTGGATGCTCATGTGCCAAATAGTTTGAAGATGATTGCGCATCAACATGGTAACAATGGTTTACGGAGTCTGGTTGGAGATTATTAATTTTCACGCACAAAACGTGACATAGTTTGTGAACGTGAAAGGAAACAAAACCGCTCTGCGTCGCTTTACTGCAGCAGATATTCCGTCCAATATGTTAGTACGGGCTGCGATAAAGCAAAGCATAAGTACACTGGCATTTTAAACACAAGGGAGATAACTACTATTATTTAGGCTTATTTTACTGTTACTACATATACAAAGCAAAGTTAAGTAAGGAGATGATAGTTACAGCTGATATTATGTTAAATGCAGTATTCCCATTCGATCTGAAAGTAAAAGAGGATATATTGATTGATTTTGGCAGTGATGTGCTTCGATGGCAAATACAGAATGCTATTTGCGTCCAGTAAAAAGCAAAGAGTTTAAGTCATATATTATCACTGTCTGCGACCACGTATCAGAATTTGCGGCAAATATTTGCAACAACAACCTTCCTGGAAAACACGTATGAACTGTTCCGAAACAACTTAAGATCTTTAGAAATTGTCTCCTTGCCCCTCCTTAGATAAAAAGAGAGTGTCATGGAAATATTTGGGAGCCTCCTTTAGCGCTATTGGTCAGAATCTTTGAAAGAGGAAGCTAATAAATGTCACAAGCAGCTTTTCATGAAGTATAGAACACACTAAAGCTCCTCATTTCAACTGTGGCCGCTCTTTCGGCACTCTTTAAATTGTTGATCAGAGTGGTTACCTATGGCCACGTAAATTCAATTTTAATGATACGAAATCCAGAGCCTTAAAAAGTGTTCCAAACTAGTATGGACTTTCTACCCGACTTAAAACACCTTACGCGCTAGCCAAACGACTGCATTTTCCATTCAAATTTTCACTATACAAAAGTCGAATGCAAAAATCTAGTCGTTTGGCCGGCTTTTATAGTGATGTAGAGTAATGTCGAATCTTGTAGAGTGCTGTAGAGTGGATTTTGCTTCTGGTTAAAAATTTGAATGAATTTCTATTATCGGGTTAGAGTTACTACATGGATCGTGGCTTCATACAATTTTGTTGGCGGACGGCCATTATGATATTGAAAGGATTTGAAGGTCGTAGTTTTCGAAGTAAGACCAGCTTTTGCTACAAAGGGAATTTTCGACGTTGAGCAGTTGCGTTTGCCTTTCAGGAACAGTTAAATGTGCTTATTCATAGTAATTGTGGGTTCAGAATGTTGATAGCATGAGGTCAGGTCAAGTTAAGTCAAGTCGAGTACACTGCTTTTACATAGAGTCCTCTCTCTGCTAGGTACATTAAAAGGGGCTTTACAACTGATAACACCGACGGGAGTGCAGACACATCGGCTTTTTGACAAGGAATGGATGTAGTATCTGTTGTCATTGATGACAGATTCTTTCAATAATTCGCGAGAGGCGGTCCTATTGGGCCGTTGAGTCTACCTCATGGCTTCCTTCTCTGCCCGGTAGCCTATATTGAGGTGCGTTGCCCTTGGACGTCCCAGCTGCGTCTCTTAGTTAGCCTGTTTGATAGTTTTTCTGTTTATTTAGGGTAGTTTCAATGTCGTGTCACTGCTCACCAGGGGTCTTTGAATAAGAGAGTGGAGACACATAGGAGCCACAAACGGCGTCTATGTTCCCTGTGACTAGTGGGGTTTTTGCCATCATAGCCACGTCCCAATTGTACATCTTGGTCCGAGTTCATATCTTGCTCAATGACAGGGGCAAGAACCTTTTAATCTCACAACCCTTGTCAGCCATTCTAACCACTCTGCATTCTGCACTAAAGCCTTGAAGCGACGAAGGCAAGCTGCAGTTAGAACCACTGAATAAAGATTGACCAAATCATGGGAGAACTTACTACTGTTAGAAATACATAATGTAAGCGTATGCTGCCGGACTAGTTGAACATGTGTACCCCAGGCCTTTTGTCGACAAAGTTAACTACCGAATGAATACAACCCAATATTTTGGTCGTTTGAAAGAATACACGGTATAGATAAACTTTAAAGGAGTGGAGGCAGATTTATTGGCAACAATTGTGTCTTGCTTTGTTTAAGCTCTGTTATGAAACCTTTCAGGTTAATGTATTCCTACCGTCAATTTCTTACAGGAACATGTCGGGGTAAGTTTTGACTTGACTTTTGCAGACGTAGGAAGTACGACTATTTTTCTGGGCTCTTGGTGAATCACTATCTAAATACGATAGGTCTATCCACGGAAAATTAAATATTTTAAATTATTTTATGCCAGTTTTTAAGAATTTTAAACGATGTATTATCCTGTTTTGATCTTATTTTCTACTAACGTGCGCTGACAATAGTTCCTTTAAAGGCACCACTAGAGCGGGATTCTTTATAACTCTTGGGTCTTAATAGTGATAACAATGATCACAATTTTTCCTAAAACCGTTAAAATTCTAATCCTAATAAGAAGGCGAAGAGTAGTGCCTGTAGGCTGCCTGCCAGCTCAACGCAATTGGAGACCAGCCTCTCTGCACCATGTGACTTGACCAAGGAAGAACTGCCCTCCGGTCCGTCATCAATCCAAAGCCCATTAAAGTCAGAGAGAAAGATCCCCGGTGGTGACATATTTTTTATTCCTCTAGTGTTCTTTTCAAAACTAACATGTCAAATCCTCACTTCTCGATGATACATTGATGACCATAACACAGCACCGACACCGAGTACCACTAGGCTGGTGGTTAGAAAGTGCTACTTGCTAACTACGCGCATGCGTTCAAAAACTTGCGTAGCAACTAACTGGCTATTGGCGTTTAATGAGTTAGGAGTTAAGGAGAACAGAATTTGCATGCTCTGTCAAGAAGGAAAAGTGGGAGGTTTTCTGGCTCAACACGAAACACATCCTGTATACCGTTTCTGAAAACAATATCGCTGGCATCTACGAGGGAGTAGTATCTCTTACACTAACTTCAAATTGCATAAAGAGAATATCCAACCAAATACTCTACCTTTTGTAGTTCAAGCCTTTGGAATGAATTCCATTTTCTTTTATAGCGCACCTCAACCAATGTGAGTAAAAATTCTGCACTCCTTAATTTTAATCCAAAAGATATTGACAGAAACTGCTCAAAGTCATGCTGAAAGCTCTTTATTGAGCCCCTCAATTACTTTCAAATGTAACAAATGAATTCTAAGGCCAGAAAATCATATAAAAAGACATAGTATAACTTATGGTGGAAACCAGGAATACAAACTGAAATTTTGTGGACCTTGCTATCCGCCATTTTAAAAATCGAAATTTTACTCGCTGAATTCTTGTTCGTAGAGGTATTTATATTCACCAACGTCTTTCACTTACGAACACAAATTTCATGAGAACGTATGCGATATTATCCTACCTTGCTAAAGAAGCTTAAGTATTGACGAACATCGAAATCAATATTTGGTCAGAGGTCAGCAGAGAGCTGTGGCTTCTATGGCGACTAAACTAACTGCCAACTTACATACTCACGTACCAAATAAGTAACTAAACCTAATCTAAATTGTTAGTCATTTATCGAGCTAGATAGTTTATTGGTTAATCATATGTCACGTGTATAGTATGTTAGTAAGTTAGGTAGTTTTTTGATGAGTCAGTCACTCTGGGAGTGAGTCAGTAGTTATAAAACTTTACTTTGTTCCCGTATGAAGGTGGGTAGATAGACACTAAAAACATATTCTCTTAAGATTCAAGTACTCTTTTAACAGTGACTGCCGGAAGCTATAAAAGCAAACACAAAGATATAAGTGTCATTGTATTGTACACGTTTACATTTGGACGTTTGACTTGTGTGACGCTCAGGTAACCATACAGTATATCGCATATCATGCAAATCTGTGCATAGCAGAAAATAAGAAAAGCGGGTTATGTCTTTACTTCAAATGCAAGGTAGCCGATTGTTAAGTATTATATTATTGGCTGAAATGAGACATCAGTGAGGGAGAAATATCGCAAAGTAGTCCACTGTTCGTTGGTCGAAAATTTCCCCCTGTGAGCAAAAAGCTAGATGTCACTATTCGTTGGATCCACAAAGTATGAGATGCCGATCTGTGGCCTACTAAATTTAATAAGCCCGCCAGCTCTAGTTATTTTGGTCCATGCTGTCATTAAAGATGCATCCTGCGGGACAGCTGAGGACACAAATACTCACATGTTCAGCTATGATAGTTAAATAAACCGTTTGTGAAGTCAAAATTGCTATACGACTTACGTATGTTGTAATCTCCTCCAAAACATCTGTTAAAATTGCCAGCTTGTGTACGTTGGCACTCCCTACGACAATATTTAGTCAAATTTTAAATTGCAACCGCTTCTGTTATTGAGTTACCTTTAATTAAATAGCTAATAAAGGGGACTTGAATTTTATGCAAAGTTGCTGTGTGTGATAACAAGAGCAAATAATAGGAAAGGGCATTAGGTCCACAATTGTGTGGTTTAGGTCGACAATTGTGTGGTTTAGCTGCCATTTTCTCAACATTAGCGTTCATTATGTTTCCCAAAAAAGTTTTCAAGGAGTGGCAATGTCCGTTACATGGTTAATACTTAGCAAAGGTCGCTGGTGCTTTATTCCAGCCTTCCTGATAGACATTGTTGATTCTACAGTTCGATTATTAATCATCTATATTGGGTGAAGGCTATTTACTTAAGATAACACGGTGACCACTTTTACAAATTTGACGAGATAGAAGGGATCTAGGGTTAATAAGTGGAATTGAAAGACAGTGGTCGCCTATACTTTAAAGTGCCAAAATCCTTTCCAAATCTATTTTATGTACCTGTTGAATTACTAGCCCATTGTCCGTCAACTAACATAAGTATACTTGATTCAACAAATTTGTTGGAAAGTCCATAACCCCAAAAAGCTAGTAGTACGTATTCTGATATTCCATTTCCATTGGTAAAATATATCAATTAAAACTACTTCTATACCATTCTCTTGTAGGGATGCCTAACTACCAAAATGATTATAATACCAGTTAGTCGAAAAGAGTAGGGGTGTGCCTAAAAAGAAATCAAGACACTAAAAAAATCTATTTATCTATCTATCTATCTATCTATCTATCTATCTATCTATCTATCTATCTATCTATCTATCTATCTATCTTTGGATTGTTCATCTATTTATCTATCTATCTATCTATCTATCTATCTATCTATCTATCTATCTATTTATCTTTGTCTTAATTTTAAACGCTCTAGCCCTTTTACAGGCTATTATTGTACGATAGACGGTCATTCGATAATCTTTAATCTGTCAATTTATCATACAAGTTAACACAACGTTAAGACAAATGCTTTCTGTTCCTTCAAAACGTCAACAACGTTGATAGTTTCGACAACAGTTTTATTCTTGACTTTTAATAAATAACTGCTGAATATGTATTATTCAGGCGTCATTTAAACTTATTGTATAAAATTATTAGTTATAGCGTTTGACATGACCCACGAATTTTCAGTACCGTTAATCAATGACGCTATAAATTTCGGTTGTTAACTTCTACACATTCCCATTCTACATGAGGGATAGCAGTGGCGGAATTACTTAAAACAGATTATAAATGGCCGTTAAAAGGCTTGCAAATACGAATATATGTTATAATACACACTATAGTTACAATTAGCCTTCTATTAGTGCCTAGTCGGCTTCAACAGTTTGATTGATTTTTAACTTAATAAACGTGGCGCCTACAATTACCTAATGAAGTATTTTCTCGTAGTCTTAGGTTGTGTTGGTATAAATACTTAGAAGATAGACATACGCATTGTCATTAGAAAAGCTTTCCATTTATATCGCACCACCCACAGTGTCTTGTAACAGCACCAAATGTTTAACTTAGGATGTCTGAAAATAAGTTTTACAAAGTTAATTAATAGAGAATACCGCTTCAAATGTCGTCCTGATACTAGTAATTCACATAATGAATTCATATCTACACAGCTGTGCAACGTTATCCACTGGGGAAAGAACGGACGTCTGTTACAGCGAGAAGATGAAATTACATTTATTTCAAATTATAATAGTATGGAAAAGATAATTTATATTTCATAATATCAAATGTCATTGCCTGAAGAGGATTTACGATGTACGTTAAATATGAATCCTTTAATTAGTAAAACTGTGGCATAGTCAAGTGATCAACAACAATGGAGGTTCACTGTTTGATCAATGAGCAATAAAACTCTGTCTGGACCACGTCGTAGTCTAGAAATCGCTAGGCTGGGGTTTAAAAGGCAGCAGACCTTCGCGAAAGCACTAGTTTCAAAACATATCTTCGCTTTAGTCCATTAAATGTAATTTTTCGCTATTTTTCTTTCGTAAAATACAATACACGCAGGTAGCCTCTTACCCCCTCCCCCCTATTAACTGGGTATAAATGACATTTTTCAGTAGTATGAATCACTTCCTTTTTGAAAGGGGTACTGACAAGTAGTGCGACTTTCTTTAATACATTTTAGCAAATCATAGATTACCGAAACTGGATGTGTAGATGCAGAACCATTGTCTATACTCGTGAATAGTCCCTCTCCCTTAGAGGAAAAGGTAACGTAGTCATCTGTGCCGTTCTAAAAGAAACATGAGACAGCAGTTTCATAATTACCTTGCCTTTATGCCTCCCAACAAGAAGAATTAAGATGGTGCCTGGGGTGATAGAATTCCTCAATTTGCAAGGCCTTGGTTTCTTTCTTGCAAGGCGTGGCTTTGGCCTGTCTTCTGTCGGGTAGAACCTTGGCTGCAATAAACAAAATCCAAAACGTACTGGATGTAAGTTAAACAATTGATATTGATAGCTAGGAGAAATTTATCATCAGAATGTATTCTGTTGAAAAATTGCAGCTGTACTGTATTGGCAATAAATCTCAATTGGTAAAACTGGACAAAGGTACAAAAATTTGACTAGTTGACGGAAGAGCTTTACTCACAATCACATGATAATGCCTTCTAGGGATGTATATTATTCTGATATCACCGTAAAGGCTTTTGGGCTCCAAAACATTGGGGTGTCAACCTACGTTTTTGAATGCTAAACAGAACTTATGATACAAGTATTTTGAATTTCTGTTACATCACTCTTGTATCACTACAAGTCTATAACACCCAAAAAATTCAAAAATAATCACAAATGCAATTAATTCATTGAAACTACTTCTAAATATCATCAAAAACAATGAACTTAGTGCCAAAAGCAAGCTAGGTTTCAAACATTAACATCAAATTTTTAGACCGCAAGCTACTGTTCCTTTAGTTCTAGAGCCATTATTCACACTCCTCAACAAAGTAGGTATAAAAGAAAACTAAAATCCACACAATTTCAGTCTTACTGCACATGGCATTTTAGAGAAATTTACAGAAGAAAATGATGGGGTTACCTCCCGGTAAGAATGGGGTTAAGTTGCAAATGTGTGAAACAGGTGCAATTTTCCATTACGTTAGATATCACTCCTTGATGTGGTTTCTTGTATAATAATGGGGTCATTCCGAGGATGTCCTTCTCCTGAGACATGACTTGGAGCACAACCGTTTAAAGACGTTTGAGAAATGCTTAACATAGTTTGGTTCTGAAAGTTAACAAGTCATTATGCCAGAATGCATACTTTTTACTACAACTTTCAGTGTACATCTTGTTTTCCACATATATACATATACCGACCACCGGTACTAGGTGCGGAATCTTAAGATGGCTGCTTTCATAGTACGAGGGGGTGCCTGACCGCCATCTGTCATGCGGCGGGACCCTTGCAGCATCGGTTTCCCTACTTAATTAAGGGCAGTACCTTGATGGCGCTATCACCCTCCCCACAGGGGCGGGGGCCTCATGTACATTTCCAGTCCACCTATACAACAAAAATGTCAACCCTAACACAATGCTTAACAATCTAAACGAATTTATTGTAACCTTGAGCTTGAGCAGGTTCAAAATTTTGAATGGCATAAAACGTAAAGTGTAAAATAGATCTCAAGAAAAATATTGGGCTAGCTAGGCCAACTTTTTGGATCCATAAAGAACTGAAATCTTTTAACCTAGGCATAAAATTCAAAACTGAGGATTCTAAGATTGTTAATTCTTCCTTTGATCACGCACAGATCAAAATGTTGGAAAATAAGCAAGGAAGTGATTAAAAGGATTTATGAGTTTGAAATGTGGTGTTATAGACGGGCATTAAGAGTTAGCTGGAAGGAAAGAGTAACCAACAAAAATATTCTGCTGAAATTCTATGTAAAGGAAAGATGAGCAGATATTATCAGAAAGACAAAATTGAAATTTGCCGGAAACATTCTACGGGGTTCTGCGAGTGATGTTTACACCTTGATATTAGAAAGAGACGTAGGTGGACAGAAAAACATGGATGGACAATATCAAGGATTGGATGGATGTAACATGCTACGGTGGCATCAAAAGGAGAGCAAGGGAAAGGAACAAGTGGCAGGATAGGATGCCGATGCTAGGGAGCTGATTCGAAACTAGCAGGAACTGTGGTGTAAACATTCTATCTAGAGAAACCACTTTTTCTGCTCGATTTAGCTAATAAAGGTAGGCTTGACATCTTTGAGCATGCTCTAGCAGTAACTGTTATTGAATGGTCCCAGAGCAAAGATGTAGACAGAGGAAAACACACCTGACAGTAACGGTTGTATACCTAAAGAAAAGTCCGAGCAACATCATTCATATAACCAGAAACAGAATGATATAGCGCATTATGTCCTCCCAATATTTGCTAAGGGCGTGAAACGCAGAAGAAAGAAGAAGAAGAAAAAGACAAAGAAGAAAAATACCACTTGCCGAGAAAGATGCTAAATTTTCTTTCTCTAATCCCACATTATCCCAGTAACACAAACAATGGCAGCTCTATCAAACTGACAAAGTCCATACAAAGCTCAAAAAGTTTCCTTTTTAAGACAGTATAGAAGTAGCATAAAACTCAAAGAGGTTTAAGAACTCAGAAATCTATCCAATCTTTTCCCTTCGATTAGTCGAGGAAAAATGGATAACAATGTAGAAGGTACCATTGTAGCCTACATGTTTTGGTGTCTTTGTCAAAGAAGAGTTATTATATACTAGTATCACTGCTGTTATAATAATGTGTTGAAATACAAGTTCTATAGTACGCTTACTAAACAGTATTACTGACTCTTGTTGACATTTTGCAGGGATACTGAAAGGGTGCACTCTTGTTCTTTAATTGTTTATTATTGAAATAGACGTCGCCTAAACGGCGTGTATAGTGATACCTTCATATCCTACACTAACAAATCACAAAGCTTCTAATACCTAGATGAGATCTATACTAACACTGACCGTGCTAAAGATCTGGTAAGTCATATGAACAATTTGAAGAAAGATAGAATGCTCCTCCGGAGAGTCGGAAAAGTCTAATGGAAAAATAGGACAAGTTATAAATTTCTCTCAAAGAAGTAGGTGAGTTATAATCTTTCGTAAGAAAATTTTATTGCTAGTCATCGCTCTAGAGGAGTTTTAAATTTGGTTTACCTAGAAGAAGTTCTTATCCTAAAAGTATAGAATCCAGATAGTTCTATGTTGAAGCTTATGACACATGTCTACTCTTTGCCTCCAAATCTTAATGAATCGAACATAACAGTATATATAAATATACATTTTTATAAAGACATTAAGAAAATATCATTGATGTAATTACAGATGAGCTTCACCTTACTGCATTGGCCTCTTTGTGTTTCTGCGCAAAATAAATGTCATAAGAGCTCTAATGTTATATCTTCAGCACTAAAGAAGGGTCATGGACAAGAGACAAATTACATAACCTTCTCAATTGTCTATCAAAATACTCTTGGGTGCCTAATGGTAAGGGGGGGGGGGGATTTTAGAAATTAAATACGGGGGTTTAGAAATTATTTGTAAAATGCATGTTTGCCATATTGAAATATCACCACATATTATAGTTGGAATTCACTGATAATGGAGCACTTTAAAGTACACATTCAAGCTGCAGCAATAATGGTACACTTTACCAATGTGAAACAATGTCCCAATTTCAATCCTAAATGCTAAGTGCTTGATGCATATGTTAACCACTGTGCCATGAGTAGATAGTGTGCATTCAAACAAACAGAATCAGTGAATATACATCACATGCGATAGGATATGCTGACATAAAATTCAATTGTATGAAACTGTATTTGCCAAAGTTAATAAGCGTTGTTCATTTGTTTGATTTCTGGCTACAAAAACAATTTTAAACTCTTTAAATCTTTGTAAATAACTTTAAAAGTCTTTGAACATAATTAGTAGACAACATTGATGTGGAATTGCATGAGAAAACGGACAATTTCAAGGAATTAATCAGGAGTTATGACATTGTATGATAAGACTGACAACTGGTATTTGGAACCAAGGTGATCACAATCTATTTTTTCAAGCAAGAAAAGCTGAACCCATTGTACCAGCGTACTCAGATTTTAGTATTCTAGACTATTTTCTGATGGAAGGAGCTTGTATCTTTGCCCCCAAAGATTGTTTGATTACCAAAGCAAACAAAGCAAGGGAACATGATAACAGTCATGACTCCATGTGCTCAATGAGCTCCAGATTGGACTGCTTTGTTGTTTCTGCTACTCAATTTCTCCTATGCCATTTATTTTTGAAAATTATAATTCATATGTGTTACTCGCATGTTACCAGTGATTACGGTAAAAAAATATACGGATATCAATCCATTACAATACACAGAGCAAAGAACACAGTCATTATTGCAGCCAAACTTGACTATTTGCAGACACCAGAGTATAAACATGCGAGTCAGTTTTAGAACACTCGAATTTAAGAACACTCGAGTTGTACACCTATTTACTTATGTAAGGGCATCGAGATCCACTCTTTGCATTAAAGAAGGCTTCTCATGTCAAACCAATACTTGCTACTGATAAGACAAAGTAAAGGAGTGTAGGCATGGTGTTTGTAGAGAAAAATAAATGTTTTGCCGTAGGTCTCCCCTCCAAAACAAGAGGTATAAGCCTGCATAGTTGTGTGGATTGGCCTCCATAAAGAAGAACCTGGTTTGTAAGTACCATAAGTTTGGTCCTTAAAAGGTTAAATAAACAGGGAATGTATGGTATTTCTCCTGATTGGTTCATCTCTTAAAAATATATTTGGTTATATCCAATTGCCACTTTCTCAAGGAAAAAGTGGTTCTAGTAGCTCTCCCATAATCAAAAGGTTGGATATCCTGTTGTATTATATATAATATCAATTAATTACAAGATATGAAACACGTTCGGTTGAGACCGTAACATAAACAATAGAATACATTAACAACTAACAAGAGGCATACTAGAAGAGGGAGACGGGAATTGAACTTTTGTTTACGTTAAGTGAATAGGCGTGTTTAGACAAAAGAAGACTTTCTTTCAGAAGAAGTTCGAATTCAGAAGAAGCAGGGGTGAACTTTTTTCAGTTTAAGGATCGAACCCCGAAATTACTGCGCTCAGGCGATAAGGCTCTCGATAAGGAGCGTGCTTTTTTTCTGGCCACTTTGGGCTACCGACTAATACGTGGTTTCATCCAGCTTTTCAGGTCCCCCCATAAATTCTAGGTCCCCCCAAAATTTTAGGTCCCCCCATGGATAAAATGTTCTCAGGTCCCCCCATAATTTGGTGCACCATGAAAATTTGAGTTTCTCTTATAAATCAGTGTGGACCCAAAAAAGCAAAAGTCTGTGTTCTCGTAATGAGACGAGAATGACCAAAACTAATGCAACAGTTGAATCTGAATGACGGCAATTGGTAACAAGAATAAATATTGGGAATTTGATTTCACATTAGTACTCAAGTCTTTACATCATCATAACATCACAAAAACAACCAAAATACTTCGCATCCAATGATGATACAGTCAACCTGAATTCAATTGAATTGCTTTCTCAAATGGATGGTCATGTTTATCTCAACCAAGGGATAAGAGTAATTTTCTTCATTCAAAGCAGTAAAAATAGGTTCAAGACATTGTGCAAATCTAACATCTGCTCATTCTGTAATGGTTTTGAGCACAATGTTCCAACCCTTCATAAACCCAAAGGAATTCAAATCAGAGAGGAGTCTGGTTCGGTGCTAATTTCATCATTTTGGACTTCAGCTTACAACGAAGCTGTAAACTGCGCAGCAGTGCCTTTAAAAGTTTCTCCCTGAGATTGTCTTTGGTGGATTTAGCATTGTTCTTGCTCCTGGACTCTTTTCTGATCAAATTAAGCACTACTCCCACACATTTTCAGGTTCCGACACATTTAAGTTTTAGAAGAATTAAGTTTCTTTGAAGCCATAATTTCAAGCTTATGTCAGGGCAAATTAAATTTTTAAATCAAAGAAAAATCAGCAAAAACTGATGCAGATGTGACTGCATAAAAATATAATAACTGACAAAGTTAACAAAGCTTTCAGAAATCAGAAAATCAGAAAATTGTGACAAGAAAATCATTTTTCCAAAAGTTACTGCGCTTTCATAAAGAGCTCTTTCTTGTTCAAATCCTTAATTTTGTGCATGGCCAACAAATACTATGTCATGAGTTTCTTTGTTTGTATTTTGTTTCTACCATTATAACAAATTTTGGTCAGCTTGCTGTACGATCTCTCCAATGGACTCGTGTTTGGTGAGGCTGACCTTAGAATGAGCAACATTTCACATATGTTTGGAAAGCTGTTTATGTAATTACTGATTATGTGCTGCAAAATGTTATGCATCGCACCAGGCTGGCATTAGAATTGTCCCCAACTTTAATTGAAGACTGGCCACAAACTGTGAAATTCAGGGATGAATTCCTCTTCAGTGCATGCTAACTTTGGACTGTACTTGATCGTGACAGTCCATGCAGTGAAACAGGAATCATGTTCCTCAGTGACCCAATCAGTCACAAAAGTGTGCTTGAATTGTTGGTTGCACAACATTGAGAAATATGTTCCTGAAGGACCCATACAATTATTAAAAAATTAATAACTGTCTTGAAATTTTTCTGACAAAATTTAAAAGTCGCGGGAATTAACTGTCGCGATGCGAACGGACCAAAAACAAACTGTCGCGGGAAGAAACTGTCGCGGAAGTCGCGAGATTTGTCTCGTGACAGTTTCTTCCCGCGACAGTTTCTTCCTTTAAAGTATTTTCTATTTCTCTGGTCTTCTTTTCAAAACACTGAAATAGTTCTTTATTAAAAAAATTACTGTACATAAGTACCCACAGTAATTATTGAATCCCTGTGTATTCATAATTAAAATGTTTGGTTTGTAATCGAATCGATGGTTATCTTTTTCTCTATCCTCGTACGCCTGTGCCAAGAACAACTACTAGACTACTGGCATCGGAGCTCCGACTATCAATAACACACAAGCTCATATATACTAGGGAACAACCTTATTTTTCAATGCCAAGTTAGCTAAATACAACCATCAATTCACAGTCACCTTAGATTTCGCGGTTCTGGCCTTGACTGAATTCTGATTTGAAAGCCACCATTGCTTCATTCCATATGGAAATAGAACACATTGCGACATTTTATCGTGCTTGTCAAAAGAACTTTTGCTCTGCAATCCTTTTTAAAGTTGAGAACTCAACTTAAAGTCGTGTGTAAATATATTTCATGGCGCACTCCTGCCAGTCATTGTAAGAGAAATTGGGAGTCAGAAGTTAGACAATCGTACCGATGAATGGTATTTGTATACCAGTGGTTCCAGAAGTGAGTGATACTGTCCTCCTAAGAAACGTCAGGAGGTGGTGTAAGAAGCCGGGCGAATGGTTAAAGATGACAAGTAAACAAAATTTGAATATTGCCTTCTGTAACGGATTCGTTTTGCTTACCGTTTTTGTCAGACACTGGTCACAACAGTCCCCTAGAGTAAAGTAGAATCAAGAATTTCTTGGAAGGAAGAGAATTAAGACAAGCCATGGAAAATGATAAGCACTTAAACCACACTTGTCGAGTCTCACCAATTTAAGAATCTATTAGTTGTCGATGCAGGTCAAAAAATTGCTTCTTAGACTTCAGGGGCAACAAGTAAACAAAAATTAGTCCAGTATGTAATTTTGCGATAAAATAATTTGCAAGTATTACCCTGGAAAGCTGAAGACGCCTTTATCCTTATATCCCACGCCCCTCTTTTTCAAAATTAAGCGTCAGTTTACATTTCTTAAATTTGTAGGTCTACTTGTCTAGTTTAAGGTGGGGTTTTTTTACTCGCAAAATTTTTAAACTTTTGGAAATACTGATTTGGTCCGCTCTTTCTGACCCGTACAACTTCATTCTGAGACTGTTAACAGGTAGGCAGGTTCTGTGTTTGATGCTCCACATCCTTACGAGTTCGTTGGTTGGCAGTTAGAAGCTCTTCGAATTCATAGGTAAATGCGCGTGAAGCTGGATGGAACATGCAAAAGAGTACGCTATCAACGCTGGAGATCCTTAATGTTCGATTCTTTGCCCTACACTCTTCCTTGTCTACATCAACGACCTTCCTGGATCAATTAATTGAATAATTAATGCTGATTACACAATCTTGTAGTCTGTGGAACGAAGGAATCCAAATAAAACCGGTCAAGATCAAGAAAATAGAGAACTACTATTCGATTATGTCACTCGATCTTTATCCTATTATCCAATGCTGGAACCTACGACTGGAGGAGCACAGTTGTTTAAGTCCATACTTGTAAAGGAGGAGGTTAAGGCAGACGGTACGTTGGGGTTAGTTTAGGCAACGTGTAGGTAACAGCAGGTGATTGGAAACTAGATATTCATATAGGCAAAGGCTTAATGTACCTACCAGCAACTGAAGGTAAGGGATATAGGTTTAAGCAGCCCTTTCAAGAGTTGATATCATTGTCCAAATGCATCTGTTATGTTGTTTTAGCTGGCTGAAATTATAGTTTAAAAGGCCGTTACACGTAGACAGTAAGGGGTGGGGCGTGTCCGTCCATTCATCGCATGATCAGAAGTAATATCGAAGTGTCTTTCTTTATAACACAACAATGTACCCATAGGAACACCCAACCTCACGCCCTTTAAAGTACAAGATTAATGGTCACAATATACATCGATCATCTGGCCCTTGCATCAGGAGAAAAGTTGTACTTTTTATTGTGTAAATCGGATCAAACAACATTGTACAATAAACTGTCTACTTACACTCATGTTTGTGGATACAATGCCAAATTTCTGCTTTCTCAAAGTGCTACCTGGGCTTGCCACTGAGGAGTCGTCTTCGAACGTGCTTTCCTCGTCTTCAGTCTCCCTAAAGCAGCTACTTCCTGAATCACTATCGTAGTGTACAGGAGCTTGAAGATAAACGCCTGCAACGAAAGAAAAGCAAAATATCAAAGAAAGTACCAAGAGGACAAATGCCCATGGATCTAAAACTTAATTTTAGTACATCTGATTTATAATTATAAGGCGCGACCAGTTGCTTTCCGTCAGTGGGGTGCTGAGAGCGGTCGTAGTGCCATGCCCCCCTCTTAGATATCTTGACCTACGAAGCCAAATTTATGACCTATGGGGATAATCATGATATGTACGACTTTTGTCATGAAGGAATGAATGTTTACAAGAAAACTACAAGTGGGAGCAGACAAGGGGCCTTTCGGAGATGCTATGTTCGCCTAAAATCCTGCGTACACCAATACTACTCGTGCTACAGACCACTTGAATATCTCTAAGAGTATTCAACTGCTCAACTGAAGAACTAAACTCCTGCGTGCACCAATGCTACTCGTGCTACAGACCACTTGAATATCTCAAAGAGTACTCAACTGCTCAACTGACGAACTGAACTCCTGCGTATACCAATACTACTCGTGATACGGACCACTTGAATATCTCAAAGAGCATTCAACAGCATAACTGAAGGGCTTAACTCATAAAAGATGCGTTTTCTAAAGAATTCGTACATGATTCACCAATTTTTTTGGAGGGAAAAAATCGGATACTTATCCATCTAAAATTATCCGGCTAAAAAAAACGCTTGAAAAGATTTCGATTAAGTAAAGTTTACAGCCTCACTAAGGAATGCTTAACTGAAATTGGAATATCAAGTTGAACTAATAGTAACCTAGTGTATATGTCAACAAGGATCAGTCATTTGTCATGACTTCCGACTCTCTTCCATCTATTTCAATAATGGCTTTAGAAATCCAAACTTTTTAAAGAGAATCTACAAGAGTGCGTATTTCAAGCTCTAAATGTTCCATGTGATACCTTAAATAATACAGATAACTATTACAACCATGATCCGGCACCTTTCAAGTTGTGATCTATTTCAATGCATGTACTTGCACAAAGCGGTACATGTGCTTCCCATTAAGTAAACAGGTACCTAATGAATAGCAAGCTATAGGAAGAGGAGACAAATCTTTGGTGGAACACGACGCCGTTTCTCGCAACTATGTTAAAATTCTCAAATTTTGGAGTAGAATGAGGTTACTTAGGTGGAAAATTCAACATTTATCGGATATAAATTACAGTTTGGTAGGTAATTTGCTTGTTTAATGTCTATATATCGGCTGTTTTCTCGTGAAATATTTGTTGAGAGCATTGCTTCTGTTTACATCTTTGCCGAGTTAGCCTCGTTTTCGGTTATGATGATGCAACCTAATTAAGAAGGGTCTATTACAGTGTCGTTTACAAAAGATAAAATATGTGGATCTACTAATACAAGATATAATCTTAAACATTAAATATTCAGCATTAGGAATATTAAGTTCATTTAGCTTCAACTAAAAATCTTGACTTTCCCTTGCCATACCACCTATGACACTCATGCTCCAATTAATAAACTTTACACTCTCATAATGGGACTCTAAATCATTGCATGATATTACATACTTCATATATTTGCGCTCAATTTTTGTTCTATTTGTTTTAAACACTACATGGAGCTCGAGATTTGATATAGCTTGCCTTGAGATTTGATATCTAGATATGGGTGAAGTTCAGGAGCAGTAATGATAGATGGAGATTGACATCCAAGTACTCAAGCAAATATTTCAATGCCGGTAATAGATGAAGAAATGAAATCAGGTATAATTATGAAAACAGTTTCTTGCCTCCAATTATATAGACCTTGGTTGAGATGTGAAAGGCAGCCTGAAACAACTAGTTGAATTGTTTGACGATTCTAGCAGTCATGCCAAGGATCCATTATTAGACTTTTTCCAAAGATGAAGATTTTTTGAGAGTAGGAAGAGTACTATTAAGATATCTGCAAGTGAAACTGTAAGTTTTTAGGAAGGCGGCTCACTGCTTTTTGTGATTTCTTTTTGCCAGTTGGTTAGATGTTCCTTAAATTATAGTTCTGTTAGCGCCTTGATAATATAACCTTGAGATGTACGATCTGAGGTAACTCTGGATTCTTTGGCAGTCTAAATTTCTTTAGCTACAGCTCCGCTGTTTTAGAAGTTATAATATTGAATGAATTTATCTCTAGTTAAGTGATAAATTTCTTTGATGCCTGTTTAATCAGAGCTTATCAATTTATTTCTACTGACAGTATGTGAATTGGGTAGATATATCAAGAACATTTTGACCGAATTTACATTTGCTTAACATTATTATGTCAAGGAACAATATAGCCATCGTCAGAAATTATCATAACAGATAAAATTCAAATTTTGCTTAATCCATGTAATATTTAGAGCAAAAATTGTTGAATACTACGGAATCTTAGGTAATAAATATATATGGTAAGGAAGAAACTTACAACGTGGGTACATTGGCAACGAATTAACTTTATTGATAATTTCATTGACAGAATCAAGTACAATACTTTTATCATCAATATTGTCCACTTCAAAATCAAAATAACGACCAAGATAATGGAAAGAGTAATCAAGAGGGAGAGGAGGAACACTTTTACTGTTTATGACAAGTTTAGGTAGCATTTGTTAGAATGAAGTATTTGATTTTATCATACCAAAAGATTTACATAATGATAATAATAGTTTTTTTTGTTTTTTTTTTAAACTTCGGATGTTTTTTTTTCTTCTCATTGTTATACAATTTAGATAATCACTTTACAGGCATATCTAAATACTCGCAATTTTCCCAACACATATCAACTAAATACAATCACACACTTACAACTATTAGGAATGAATGACTGATTAGAATACAAAACTTCTAGTTCAAAAAGGGTAAACAGCACCCTAACCCGATTTCAAAAAAATAATAATGATGATAGCAATAATAATGATGATGACAATAATAATGATGATAATAATAATAATAATTTTTTTAAATTATACTACGCTAGGTTTTGTAATAAGATACATTAAGAGAATGCTGGGAATACACTTGATATAGATATAAAGTAACAGAGTAGCCAAAAAACTAGATTACTAAAGCGATGGCGCAACGAAAACATTTCTTCAAGGAATACGAATTATACCTATATCAATATACACCATAATACAAAATGCCTGTATAGATAATATAACTTTTAAATCTCTTATGAACTGCGAGATACGGCTGTTTAGATTTGAAGGAAACCTAAAGAAATCTGTGTTAATTCTACTCAGCTAATATCATCATTAACTGAGTTCAAAGAACAAGGTTTGAATAGAGCGTATTTAGACAGCTTCTCAGAGTGATTGTTTTTAAATTCGGACAGGTTATCTATATCAATAAGAAAAATACAACAAGAGCAAGAAGTCAAACTTCTGACATATACAAAAAATATTGAGTCATACTTTAATACTGTATTGTATAGAAAGGCAAGTGCCAGAGCATATCGGTGACTTAAGGTAGGCGAAAGCAAAACAATAGAGAGCAGATCTGTGGAAAACTTAAGACTTAGGTAATCACGCTCTACGTTTTGTAGGCCCGAATGGATAAACCTTTGCATCCATTATTTAAAAATTTAACCGCAATTGTTACAGCTTATTCGATGCAGGTTTTTAGAATGTTGGTGAGAAATAGTTTCCTGTAGGATTATCACTATTTGAGAGGTCTGTTGCATTAATTTGCAAAATTATTTCATAAACACAAGGCCAATGGTTTGTAATAAGATATTGATTTTTGTCTTAATAAAGAATTTGGTAAGTTACTCGTTGCGTTTTTTAAGACTTGAGATTAAAATGAGAATTGGATGGAGAAGATAACGAGCCGTGAAAAGTTTTTTGACAGCATCCCTGCTAATTATTGCAAAGTGTAATGTGATCTGAAATAAGAAATATGGAATAAAAAATGTATGACATAATAATTTTTTCTTGAAACTTCACCTTATTCATGTCTTGATTAGCATACAACCCCAGTAATCACTTACAATAAGGCATACTGGAAAGGGTATGGTATACATCTCTTACCATGACAAAAGTTCTGGATCAAACCATTTCTTGTTACTATTACAAAATATCTAGTATGTCGCTCTTATAGAGTACTAAGGTGATGACGTCACAAAAAAACTTTTTCGAGGAATCGCAGTTATAACTATAGCACAGTGTTAACCTTGTCACCAAATGCCCGTACACAAAATATCGCGTTCAAATCTCTTCTCAGCTGCGAGAAACGGCTGCTTGAATTAGGAAAAGTGCTTAAGGAAATTCTGTTAATTTTGCTCAGTTCATAAAATTATGAACTGGGCTATATTTAATAAGGTTTTGATAGGCATGATTTAAAGTTTGAAGGGGTGTGTCTTAAGAATTTCTCAAGGTATGGTTCTCAAATTTGCACAGGTTGTCTATATCAACAATAAGGAGGCAATCAGTTTATAATATTATTAAATTTCTGATATTCCCTTCTCCTTCTCCTTCTCCTTCTCCTTCTCCTTCTCCTTCTCCTTCTCCTTCTCCTTCTCCTTCTCCTTCTCCGTCGCCTTCGCCTTCGCCTTCTCCTTCTTTTTCCCCCTACATTTTCCCCCTACATTTTCCCCCTACATTTGCTCTCGTCGTCCTATTGCCATTTCTTTTCCATTTAGCTCCTCGTGGTACACTACTCAGGGCTTTCCGATTATGCAAATCTACATTCACCATGTGCCAAAACAGTGCTCCTCTGTCTAATATTGATGACATTATATGTTTTGTATTATGATTGACGTTTAATGTGTATTTGGTCCATATTTATAGTTTGATTAATGTTGTTTGTTTTAGTCATGTGTCACAGCCATGGATAACACATGGCATCCGGAGCACTTCGTTTGTGCACAGTGTGGGAAACAGTTCGGAGAAAGTGGTTATCATGAAAAGGATGGCAAGCCCTACTGCCGAGATGATTACTTCAATCTTTTTGCTCCCAAATGCAGTGGTTGCAATCAGGCCATCCTTGATAACTACATTTCTGCTCTTAATGGTCATTGGCACCCAGAATGCTTTGTTTGTATGGTAAGATCAGTAAATATATCGTGTTTTAATATTTATTGCTGTTGTGGTGGTGCTTGTGCATATTCAAATGATTTAGGTTTTTTCTCACAAGTTGAAATGACAAATAGAAGGGGAGGGGTGAGATTGCAGCAAAATAGTTTGTTAGGGTAAGGAAACTGTGAATGAATGACATTTCAATTGCATATTGATGGAGAGGTCTAGCATGAACTGCATAGATCGCGTTTCAGATGTTCACAAACTTTAGAGTGTGTCCCCAATGGTCAGAAACTTTCTGATATTTTGTTCGTTTAGTCTCAAGGAATCGAACTGCTATTTTTGTTTTCGCCGTACGCACACCTGTTAGTTAATCTACGCAAGTCTTAATAGTCCGCAATATCGGCACAAGAACAGTTTGATTGCGCGTAGAAGAAAAACAAAACAAAATGGCAGACAAAGCAACCACTGGCTGTATGTACAAAGCGGGTTAGAAGGTTTGGGGGACTATTTTTGAAATTTTGGGAGCTGGACATTGCAACTGTTTAAGTAAAGTTAGGAAAGTCATACATGTTTCAATCTTGACATGAGTCTTTTTGGTAAGGGGTTAATGAAAGTCTACAAGAATCCTAAGAAAGACAGGTAGATATTTGAGTGACTCTTCTAATACAGTATTAAAAATGTCAATTACCTTTTGGTGCGTGTATTGATAGCAAGGGTGGTGGATATTCTGGCACACTTCTTAATCAGGGTATTATAATTTAAGGGAAGGTAAGTGGGTAATTCATTTCTAAAATTTACGCTCACACAGCTATAAATTTTATCAATTTTCCTGTGGTCATGTAAGGCACGAAGTCAGAACCTGTTTGGCAGTGATTATCGAAATACAACATCGCAGTTTATTTGATGGATATTGATGAGGGCGTCGAAACAAAAAACTTCCTTTGGCAGCTGCTTGTCAGTAATTTTACATTTCGGCATATGTCAGCAAGGCTATTTATATCGATGTAGAATTGATATAACTTACAGGACATCAGAAAATTGTTAATATAAACAATAAGCTATCTATCATACGGCTAGACTGTAGGATTATGAAAATGGCCACCAAATCGCTACTTCGCCGTACGATTTGCAAAATCACGACAACATACATACATACATACATACATACATACATACATACATACATACATACATACATACATACATACATACTTACATAGGGAATTGTCTGAAGTTGTATCCTTAAAGGAACATTTTTGTACTCGCGAAGGCAAACTCTCGAAGAATTTACAAATCCTACTGAATAATTTTCAATATTTCTTGGGATGAAAATCTGTCTCCTCGAAATTTTCGTTGATAAAGTATAAGATATATGTTCCTCAAACTAAATTTCATTTTTTATCATAGTGTCTATCAGTATATATTACGATACATATAACCACAGTAGAACCTAGTGTCTACTGACTGGACGAGAAAAGATTATAAAACACAGTAGAATTATCAGGGATGTGTTTGCGCGCGTGTGTATGGGCGGGGGATGGGAGGTTGTCACATAGGCGGGGGGAGTGGGCAACGGACGATTGTGAGTAAAAGTAACTTCTTCGATTTATATCTTAACCTAATTTCCACGTCCACTAACATGCTACTTGTTAATGCACTTTACACAGTAACACAGTAATACAGTAACAAGAATATATTTTCTCTGAGTGGAGTACTTATACCATTTGATGGGATCTGTCAGGGTACTGATTCTTTTCTGAGAGCGCCCCCTATGAGCAATTCACTATGACCTGAAGACACACTTCCAAAATTTTACATTTAAAAATACCTAGTACATGCGTATACAGTAGACGCAAAAGTTTTTAGAGTTAGAGGTCTAAAACAATCATATGATACACTTGCCCTAGAAATCTCTCGCGACTCCCATAAAAAATGCCACCCCCCAGTTTGACCCCTGGGTTAGTGCATAATACGTACTATTAAGGTTATATCAATCAGAAGTTCTTACAGGTCTTAGTTTGTCCGCAATCGGATAGCTACACCCACAATTATAATCAACAAACTTATCTGCTAATGAATAAGGAGGTGCCGTAATCAGCTAATTAAGAAAACATGCAAATAAAAAGAGAAAATGCCGGACCAAAACAATTTGTGTCTGGTATCAAGACATCTAGAGATGTGAGCTTTTCACTATGATAGGGTTTACTGTAAATAAATCACGGTCGTGTTCATGTTAGATGAAGCATAATACATAACGAAGACCGATCCTAAATAAAATCTCATTAGTGTCGAATTATATTCACCTGGCTTAAATAATAAATGAAATCAGGTAGTTAAATAAGAAAAACTGACTAATTAATTCTTCTATAACTTTCCGCCTTAAACCCCATTGGCCGTGAAAATGTACAGACTTTAAAATATTAATGAAATATAAAATGTGGAGAAGATTCTTGTGTAAAAGGTTGACTATATACGAAAAAGGTCTCTTGAACGGATACTGTACGGCAGTGACATCTTTACAAATGTCCCATATTCTTCCAGACCCTCTCTGAAATTCGATAAGCCTGGGTACTGGAGTGCCGAATAAACGGGGGATCTGAATAAACCGGGGGTCATCATTACGGTCTAAAGTTAATAAGCGGGGGAATCTAAGTAAATGGGGTGGGTGGGTGGTGGTCTAAACTCCAGTCTCAATTTCGTGAAAGTGTTAAATAAGGACGACACACGAGGACAAAAATCGTACTAATTGACTAATTAGCAACTGTTCCAGGGTCAAATGTTGCATGGGAACTTATTCAAGTGTTTTCAGATATCATTTACATTTTGACTACTGGGGAAATTCCTAGTAGTAGTAGTAGTAGTAGTAGTAGTGGTAGTAGTAGTAGTAGTAGTAGTAGTAGTAGTAGTAGTAGTAGTAGTATATTTACACAATCATTGTAGTGATTCAAATTTGGAGTAGACATAAACTTATTGATTTCAATGAGGGATGTAGTTTAGGCAAGAGTAACAAGGCAAATAAATAAAAAATAACAATTCCGTCAAAAGAAACACAGCCTTACTTTTAAAGCAGTAATCCAACTGCTGTGACAATAGTAAATAATAAGATAAAGGTTACCCAATACATAACTAATAAAAGGGGTTTTTCTCATGGATCTCTCTTCTTTTCTGCAGTCGGTCGAAACAACAATGACTATTTACGAAGGCTTAATTTTTTCTGTCCATGACGTCCTGTCGGTTGCCACTAGTTGCCAAGAGCTGTTGTTGATGCTTCGATGTTTCATGTTTCTCTTCATGATATCTTTAAATCTCAATTTTGGTCGACCCCGTTTCCTAGAGACGTTTTTGAGTTGCAAATATAAAAGCTGTCTTGGAAGTCGATCTGGTTCTATTCTGTGGACGTGCCCTAGCCATCTAAGCCCTTTTTCGATCAAGACGTCTGGCATTGAAGGTAGTCCGACTCTGGTAAGAATTTCAATGTTTGTTATCTTGTCCCTCCATGTGATGCCTATGATTTGTCTCAAATGACGCATTATATAGACATGCAGTTTTCTGACTTGATGGCGTTATATCGTCCACGTTTCTGCCCCAAAGAGCAGAGAAGACAGTACTACTGCACGGTAGACATTGTATTGAATGGAAACGGGGCGTGTCTGTTTTCCACAGCCTTTCTTGGAATTTTGCAAAGGCGCGACTGGCGTTTTTCATTCTGTTTGAAATCTCCTTATCCAGCTTGTTATTGTTTGTCACCGTGCTACCCAGCTATTTGAATTTGGTGCGTGCTGTGACAGATTTTCAATCGATGGTGATAATTTCGGGTGTTGCATTTACATGATCGACTGTTTGGTAACGGCATTCAGTCTTCTTGATGTTGATTTTAAGACCAAACTGAGAGGCGGCTATAGCAAAGCTCTTTAACAGGTTTTGCAAGTCCTCTGAGTCACACGGGCACTGTCATCTGCAGTGGCATTTCTCTTACAAGTTTTAAGATTGTGCGGGTTTGAGAATTAAACTGTGATACTTGGAATAGTTTTGCGTTTTCCCTTGTCCGTATGTAGATCTCTTCGCGGGTGTCCTTGACGGAAATCGCCAGTATGGCTGTCAGATACAGTGCGAAGAGAAGGAGTGCCAGCACACAACCTTGTTTTGCACAATTTGTGACATCAAACTTAATGGAGAAGTCGCTTCCATAAGAGGTTTGGGCTTGCATTTTATCGTGGAATGACATAATCAGGTTGATGATTTTGTCAGTACATCGAAATTTTCGGAGTACGATCTAGAGTCCCTCTCTGGGGACAGTGTCGAATACCATGGTAAAATCTATGAATACAGCATATGATGTGTTCCATATATTTTTCCTGAATCTGGCAAAGGCTGAAAAGCAGTAGCAGAAGCAAAAGCAAGCATGCCTCATAATGAAAGATGCTGTCCCGAATCAAGCAAAAACCGGATGTCAAGCGGACGAGATTCTGCACGACTTCAAGGTATTTTCCTACAGCGATTTCTTTGTTTGTATGGACCTTGTGATTGGTTTCTTGTTTCTTGACAACGAAATTGCTCCAATCTAATACTGACAAATACACAAAATATTATACTTTCATTGCCCCTTACCATTGCCACCTATGGACCTTTTTTACTGTTGAGTAGTTAAAGTTACTAACGGCTCAAGCGTGCTGTTAATGTGCGTCTTCATTCAGTTGACGAAAAGAGTATTTTGCCGTAACTTGGTGCCAGGCAGTAACTCGATCCGAAATATAAAAAATCGAAATAGTATGAGTTGCAAGGAACTATGGTCGAATTGTCCAATACGAAGCCATCTTAAAACTAGGTCTTATTATGGCTATGTTTATTATGGCTTCGTTCATCCTGATGAGAGCCTCCACAAATTGACGATAAAGAATTGTTGAGATACGCAAAACAATTGACAACAACTCACCTATAACCCTACTGCATGTACAACAGGTAATCAAAGATGCACAAAAATAACGCTAGATAGCAACGCTACAGAAGCATACTGCAGAGATCAACGAATCAAAGTAGCAAAAACCCTAGAGTCTCTTAATCGAACAACAAAAAGGATTACCCTATCTATAAAGATTTCCGTGAGCTGGTCCAGATGCAATATGATGGTTGAAAACATAATACTTTAGCTGTAATTATCATTTTAAATTCCGTTTACGTAACTTCGTTTCCAGTTCTTTACACTTCCGTATAGAGCACTATAGTAACGGATGTCATAGACACTGCATCACCATTATATATAGAGAAAAACGGCCAAATGCCTACGCCCCCCTATGCGAATAAATATAATATAAAATTCCCAAAATTGACATTTTCTTCAGCATTCCGATATTATATTTCAAAAACTAAAAAGTAGGCCTACCTGAATCTAATACAGTTTGTTGAGCAGCCTGTTGTAATTGCGATGTTATGTGTTGTCGCACTGCCCCCATCACTGCCGCAACTTCTTGGCGAATGGCTCTCTGCACGTCGAGTTGCACCTCCACATTCATTTGCATCACCCGTCGCATCTCATCGACTTGCACCTTTAGTGAGCGCAGCTCTGTGTAAAGGTCGTCATCTGCTCCTCGACTGCGATGCGAACTGTTCTGCCGTGGTAGATTTGACGAGGTGCTGCGAGCAAGAGAGCGTATGAAGTCTTGCACTGCTGCACCATTTCCGACTCGATCCACTCCACGCTGAAATTAAAAAAAAATTGAGTTTCTAGAGGTTTGGAGTTGGTCGATGGCAAAAGTCAGAGAATAACAAGTGAAAGGCTAGGATAAGGGGGGGGGGGGGGGGGGGGTGAATACCTTTTTTAATACAGTTGCGATCGTAAAAACATATGAACTCCTCTTTTGACCCCTTAC
>JAAAKM020073195.1:34560165-34754245 GCA_010016025.2 Alatinidae sp. Z8VKAUB7J3 | reverse complement strand
GAGGGGGGGGGGAAAAAAAAGCAGAGAGAAAGAAGGGGGAGGGGGGGGGGGGGGGGGGGGGAGGGGTGTAGCTGATCACTCTTTTAATACAGTTGGATACGTAATATCATATGAACTCCTCATTTAGACACGTAACGCCATAATTGAGCTACGAACAAACCCACCTCTTACTCGCAAAGCAATAATCTTCTGCTCTCGGAAGAGAGTTGATACATAACATTTTCCTCTTTGGTTGTAATCTCTCAAGCTGAAGCTTGGCAGTGTACCTACAAGGCTGGCATGCACTTCTTCTAAATAGTAATGAAAGGCGAGGGTGATAAACAAAGAGCCTTTTCAATGTATAACTAATGTGCTTTCCCTAGTTTACGGTCTGAGCGTCATGCAGAAGAGATTATACACTAACAGATACTGTGAGAACTCAGAGAAAGAAAGTACAACAAAGCAAAGACGTAAATGAGCTTTATAGATAACGGCCTGGAAGATACACAAATACCGACTCCTAGTAAGTAATCAGAACCCTTCTAATAACTAGAGTAGACAGGATTAGATGTGTAAATTCCAATGAACGTCCCAGAGGTTGAGCGAAGTATTTACAGCGGGTAATTCGGAATTTTTGGGGTAGGGGATGTCTTATCAAATCAGGGCATACCAGTGGGCATCAACTTTTTCATTATTGGAGCATGCTCTTAAAATCATCCTTTCACTTTGTTATAGTTCCACATAAATATGAAAAGCTTGTTAGGTTAATCAGAAGTCGAGGAGAGCATGAAAGATTTTGAGAATGAGAAATTCCATTCTGCAGAATTTTAGGGTACAAAGCTTCTGGCCTGGATGTGGATGGGGGAGGCATCTAAACACCTTAATTTTACTCTAGCTTCGTGCCTGTGCTTAAAAATGTGGGCCATGGGTGGGCAACAAGGGACAATGATGCTACTTTTTGTATTCTCCCCTTCCGAAAAAAAACGATTCGAAAATTTTAGTTTTTAACTTTTCAAAAATAAGCATAGTTGAGTAGAAACAGCAGTAATGAAAGTACGCTAAATATATTGTTGAGCTTCTTCCAATTAGATGAAAGGGTAAAGAAGATGGGAAGGATTTTCATTCTTTTGACATAGTGTGAGTGTTTTGACTTCGAAAGACATGTCAATGAAAGGTATAACGAAACCGGTTTTAAAAATGTATAACAGCAGTTGCGAGAGGACATCAACGTTACTTTTAAAGCCATTTTACGAATAAGCTCCACTTCATTATCATCATCATCATCATTTCAGCCGTTCATGCCACTGCAGGCAGATGGCCTCCACAAGCTCTTCCATATTCTCCTGTTCTGTGCTACTCTCATACATGTTATCTCAGCTTTGTTTTCGATATCATCCCTCCAACTCCTTTTTGGTCTTCCTCTCCTTTTTGTTCTTCCTTTAGCTCCACTTAGATCCCGAAAAATTTACAAAAAGCGCTGTATGACCACTCAACCCTAGACAGAATGTCCGGTACAGCTCACAGAAAGTCTTTACAATTTTTACAGGAGCAGATCCCTTCATGCACAGTGTTCCATATGATCTTCAATTGTGTGGCAGAACTGTAAATGTAATTTGTTACAAGGTTACTCAGCAAACGTTGTTTAGACATCCAAAGCGGCATCCTCATATACAGTGGCAGTTTTAAGGACTGCGGGGCCGGGGGCCGAAAGCATCTGCGGGGTTCTTTTTGAAAAGTCGTTTTTCAACAGAGTTCTGTAGCGCTCTATTTCTTCATTGAAAGCACTTCGGTTAGTCTTCGTTTGCAGCACGTTTTTCCATTAAAGGAGATGTAAAAGATTTTTGTGAACAATGTAAATCAATGGTACAACCCGTGCGTGTGACTGGTTCAATGTTTTTCATGGAAGAATGCCGCAACCTTTAGTTTCATTTCGTTTCGTATGAGTGTTGCGGTTTATTCTGATGCTATAGTCAATGAATCAAAAAACACAGTTGTTTAATAAAATAAATCTCGAAAATAGATGCCGGTATGCCTCGCAGAAAGTATTTTATGCTGAAAAACTCTTTCAGGGTGTCTGCCAAATCTGGAAGACGGATATCTTCTGGGTTATAGGTAATATAAACTGGATGGTACTAAGTGAAATTATAATCTGAACGATGGAGAGAAAAAATAATTATCTAAAGTTAACACTACTTTGTAGCATTACTATGTAAACAAACGCATTGACGAAGGAAACGTTTTGGTTTTTGTTTGACGAAACGTTAGAATAGTTTTTAATAAAAGGAAAAAATATAACAACATGTCTCTTTCGTTAAAGATATTTAGCCTGGCTGTAATTTTTATAAGCAGATTGCGTTTTGCGTCTGGCATTTCACTTGTTACAATATTAGTGTTGTTATTATTCATAAATATATATATTTAAAGTTATCGTAGACTGATTGTCAAATACCTATACTCTCAATTCTCTTGATTTGTAAATCGTGCAAACATCATATTATACATTTCAGTTTTATAAAATTGTTGCGATTTAATATTTAATCAAGCTTGCCAGTTTTCTCATAGTGAAGTTCTGGCAACTACAAATGGCAAGGCAATTGAATCTTGTCGTCAGAATCGGCGATCTCATCAACCTTTTCACTACTCTGGAGTGCCGAATAAACGGGGGGTTTTGAATAAACTGGGGGTTATCATTATAGTCTAACGTTAATAAACGGGATGTCCAATGAAACGGGGAAGTCTGAACTCCAGTCTCAATTTTGTGAAAGTTTTCAATAAGGATACACACACGAGGACAAAGTCGTACTAATTGACTAACTAGCAACTGTTTTAGGGTAAAACGTTGCATTGGAAATTATTCAATTGTTTCCAGACATCAGTTACATTCTGAGTACTGGGAAATTCCTTTAAATTAATAAGCGGGGGGTCTTAATAAGGAGTGAGTGGGTTTGTAAATGTCAAAAAATTAATAAGCGGGGAGGGAGGTACGATTATTTGGCACTCGAGAGTAGTTGGGCAATCAGAAAAGTTTACTCTGCTGTGGAAGTTGTTGCAGAGTTGAAAGCTAATAGTAGCTGGCTTAAAGTGTAGGCCTTCCTTCAATTCAGTTGAGTTCAGGATGTGTTATAGCATAGAACTTCACCCTACTTCAACCTACAACTTACGTCAAAGATCCCTAGTCATACGTATTATGTGTTTGAGAAGATCCACAAATCATCCGACTTTTTTTGGGAACATGACATTTTACAACTTTGCTTACAACGCTACTATAGGGTGCCTACTAAACAGGGGACGTTTATTAATTTCAATTTTTTTTCCAATCACCGCCTCTTATTAAGTCTCGCCCTGTTTATTAATTTTGGCGAAATAGTGTCCAAGGCTCAATATGATTTTTATACGAAATTTTGTTCGAATGAAAAGAAGTCATCGCAGTGTACTCGTAACCTAATTGGAGTGTTTTATCTTAAAAAAACAGTTAAAGAAAAAGTTCTTTTTGTCAAAAGTATAAAATGCACTTTTCTCCGTTAATAGCATAAAAACCCGTCTTTTTACGAATTTCTGACTCCCCTATTATCAATTTCTTTAAAAAATTTCCACCCTCCCCGTTAAGATCAAGCTAGTATTAGATTCCCGAGAGTAGTAACTTTGTATTCAGATCATTGTCATAGATTTTGATACGCAATTTCATATACTTCTTTTAACTTTGATTACACTTTCTTAAAATGATGTTAGGATACAATGTGACATCAATATTGTGTACAAAGAAGAATATGAAGCCCTTGCTGTGCTTCTGTTACTCAAAAAAACCAGTATGGGTATAGTAGGTGTATGAGGCAGTTATTACCTAAACTACTTACATTTTGAATTTAACTTTCCAGCTCTTTTCAAAATAATATTTTCTAAACAGTGCGTAATAATTCCCCTCCGTGACTGTAATACAAGGTGTGGAGAACTTGCGAGGATGAATAAAGCATGGATATTCTGTTTGCAAGCAAAAACCGTATTAAAGCAAAAGCACTGGGTGCAGTCATCTTTTTCTACGATATAATTACTTTGAATTTCTGGGTACTTCTCGCTGAGTGCTACTAATATAATTATATTTCTGAGAACCACTAATATCATTGTATTTCTGAGTACTGCTGAGTACTACCTTTTCTTCTCAGCCGCGGGGCCCCGTTCTGACCACGAAAAGCGCGGGGCCTGGGGCCATGGCCCCTCTGGCCCCCCTTAAAACCGCCACTGATTGCCGTGGAATTTGACATGTTGACTAAGCCATGATTTGTTTGTTTTGTGAAACGAGCTGTAAACGTGAGTCAGACTGGATCTATCATTGATCAGCTTGCTTGAATGATGATGCTGCACCAGAACCAAAGACATCAGAGCGCGCTAATTTCCCAACAGAAAAACTAGCTTAAACAAAGTCACTGTTGTAGCTGTTGAAAGGTGTTTCATGGGGGGGGGGGGGTATCAGGGACTCTATAAGAAAGGGCCACTAGTGATCATGCATGGCGCCAAAAAAGACCGTAATAAATTTCTATCCAAATTGTCAATTTACATGTATTCAGAAAGTAAGCTTAAACGTGACAATACATAAGTAATTATCGCAAATTTTACGATTTTTGTTAAATTACTGAGGGCAACTTCATTTTCGAAGAAATATCAAGGAAAATACTCCTCCCCAGTTTCGACAGCCTTGTTTTGCAGTTGTAAAGAAGCTTGTTTTCGACTTACAGGAAATGACATTCTTAAAATAAGAAACAAGGCAAACTATCAAAGGGACGGGGGGCAGAGGGGGCATACCCCCAAGATCTGCCAAATCTCAATTATTTCCACTGTTCATCTTTATCAAACTTGAAATTGATTGTGACAGACATTGAGTCACATTCACACCAAGATATGCATATCAGAAACACCCCTTTCCATACAATGATCAAAGGTACCTTAGTGGAATGTGAAAAAATAAATTTGAATCCAACCTACTTGCGGAATGCAAGGGGTTTGAACCATTTTAGAAAATCTTACATCGGGAGGAGGTGGTGGGATAAACAGGATGTTGGCAAAAGTTAATAACGACCATTGCGAAGCAAGCGACATTTTTCCTGTTGTAATTGTAACAAAAATAATAACGTTGACTGTCTATTCTCATTTTAAAAAGTCTGGGAGTCAATCTTGCGTATAAAATGATATGCTTAAATTTATCTTGACTTATCCTTAGTCAATACTGTGACGAACAGCAAATCAAAACGCCACAACTTTAATTAGTTGAGGGGGAATGATATAGCGTATGTGTGTGCGTGTGTGTGTGTGTGTGAGGGGGGGCTGTTAAGAGTATGAGGTGGAGCATTTTCCTTAACGTATTGAAGTGGCGATAGTATAAAAGAGAACAGCTTACGTGAATTCGTAATAAATATTGAAACAACAGCCATAACAATTATTAAAAATTATGCAAAATAGTTGGTACAAATTACATCACATTTGCCAGCCCCTGTATTGCAAGCGTTAGAGCTTTTGTAGGACTGACACTCTTCAGAGTACAATCGTCAGAAATTATAAAATTGTAGAGAAGGAAAAATAAAACAAACTATATTTTTTTAGAGAACCAACACATTAGCTCCCATTCATACAAGGGTAGACATCAACATCCAGCTCAACGCAATTGGAGACCAACATCTGAGCTCCACGTGACTTTACCAAGGAAGGATTGCCATCTGGCCCGTCATACTGTCCAAATCCCATTGAAAGTAGAAATTATCACCGAGAACAGAAGATTTGAAATGCCAGTTTAGAAATATGTTAGAAAAATACATATATGTCACCACGAGGGGTCGAATTCTTCACCTATGCTTTCCCGGCGTATGCTCTATGAACTGAGCTAGGCGACCTCCGGTGTTAGCATACTCTATTTGTCCAGTCACTACATTAGCTCCCAACTATCGACATCGACATCCAGTTAAACGCATCTGGATACAAACATCCTACACAAAGTTGACTTGACCAAGGAAGAACTGCAATCCGGGTCGTCTATCTGACCAAAGATTTCAAATGTCAGTTTTGATAATATGTTTTAACTTTCAATGGGCTATACCGGTCTAATACTAGTCCTTAATTGGTCAAGTTACATGGCACAGAGAGCTTGACTGTGTGTCGATATCCACCGATGGATGGTTTGGAGCTAATGTGGTGACTAGAGTAACAGAGAATGTTAACATTGGAGCTTAGATGGCTCAGTTGGTAGACAACATGCCGCGAAATCACTGTTCAAAGGTTCTATCCCGGGTGGTGACATATTTGTATTCCCCTAGTATCTTTTCTAAATTGACATTTCAAGTCTTCTCTTCTCTATAATACTTTCAAACGTTCAATAGTCTGTGGGCAGATAGAGCGGCCTAATGCTAAACCCTTCCTGGCGACTAGAGAAGTAGAGTATGTTAACATCGGAGGTCGCCTAGCTCGTTTGATAAAGCGCACACCGCCATAGCTTGGGTCAAGGTTTCGCTGCTTTTTGGTGACATTTTTTCTATTTCTCTTGTGTCTTTGTAAAACTGACACATCAAATTCTCTCTTCGCTATGAGTTTTGTTAATATAAATCTGACAATGGTCTAGTCGCGGACTGGAATTACGTTTCATAATTCTCATGTCTCTTGAATAACGTACAGTGGTCAAGCAATTTTTTATTGAAGTTGTATTGAGTGAATTTTGTGACATTTACAATGAATAAGTTAAAAGTTTTTTGGTAATAGCTCTATTATTTGTGACCTGTTCCCCTTGTTTCATTTCCACGATGTTTTCTATTGAGCTTAAATGGAGCTGCAATAAGGCACCAACAGATGACCCGATCAACTAACGACCAATATGCCTACTACTTAAGGATTCCTTTATCTTAAAACAATAATAAATACAATTGGTCATATTTTTCAAAGATGTGTTCCAACGATCTTAAATCAATATGCATGCAAAACGCGCCCTCGACAATTAACTTAAACTCTTATTAACTTAAATCTCTTATTAACTAATCCATCTTACACGAGTCAAGATTTGGGCAATTGTATTTCAACTATAAACACTCATCAACTAAATAAGTTTCATATTTACTTACTTCATCTAATGTAGAGCACGACGATATATGAGGATGACAAATAACTGGCGCCATCCACTGTGGTCTAATAAAGTCACTACCAGCGTTGTCCATAAGCTCCATCCAACGGTTGCTCACCCAATCTAGGACTACTATCTTTAATTCCTTTTTCGTGAAACGACAAACAATTTGTATCACCTAAGCATTTATTGCTTCTACAAGATTTCTGTTATGGAGTTCCGTTTTGCAAAGCAAGATTAAGCTTTTTGCTATATCTGCATTGACCCCATTATAAACCTTTTCAGTTTTAATGCCAACTGCCTATTCTACACTAAGAGATTCCTATGTGTTACTATTCTCAGCATCTATTATTTTCATTTTCTCTTTAAGCTCTTGCAACTCATCACCCTTAAGCTCATTTCCAAGTTTAGACACTAACTCTATGAGACCCCGTAACATGAGCCTGTGTGGTAATTGGCTTGTGTTATCGTCTCATTTATTACTTTTAAACTGTTATGATTTCCCTAATAGACCTTACGTTCATCTATGAAAAGACTCTGAATACGTTTTATTTCCCGTTTCCTGGTTTTCCAGTTATATATCCGTTCAAGTTTTCAATCATTTTGCATATCAATGCTTCCTTAAGATAGAAACAAAGCCGGGAAAAGCTGTCTCTTTTACAAAATCCGCACATAATTCGTACCTATTCTCTGTCTTGTATCCATCAGTCCAAATTTCTAATTTCTTCCACACTTTCACATTGGCTGGCGCATGCGCATACATTTTATGAGAGCATTTATTCCCATCTATCCATTGAATCTCAAGATGCAATAATGATAAACTTTTTCATAGCCTTTCCGTCCTTTTGACCACGAGCATTACCTTCATTAGATAGTTCATATTATGATTTGTGAAAGTTACTAATGTGTATAATTTTTTAGAATTAGATTAAACTTTCCAGATCTCCAAGCTATCCTCCCAGGCCACGCTTGTAGAGGTGATCTCCCTTTGTTAAATGTAGCTATAGAGCATGCTGTACTCTTACGACAAAAAAGTGAAAGATATTAGAATGGAAATTCATCTAGTCATTTGATAATTGCGACGTATCACAGTGCTATACACATGATAATCATGAAGAATCACGCAACTCTTGTTGAATCCGCTTTGATCGACAGCAGTCACTTCATTACTATTTACTAAGTAAGTCATTCATCTGATCCAACAACTATTTGCTTAAAGATTGACATTAATCTTGGGTAAGGGTGCAGCAGCGTTGAAAGGAGAATTAGAGAGGCATTGGTGTCAAATTTGCTTTTTATCATATGCCGATTTACTTAAGAGGTCAAAATACGAAGTCAACTGCCCCCTGCTCCGTCGCACATAGTCATAGGTACCATTATTATGATAATATTTATACCGAAAGTCTTTGAATATTTAAAAACATTGTAACAGTCAGGATATCGAATGATGAGCTACGTAGAAAAGCTATAGAATATAGAATATGTGTTCATTAAATTCAACATAATGGAATTTGAAAGCTATACCTCTAGTGTCTACTGTAGTTTAACACAGCAACTAATTCCGGATTTAAGGGAGAATAGGGGTCTGAACCACCTCAATGTATTAGACTGGGCTTCATAATTTGTGTTAAAATGTTAAAAATGTGTCATGGTTTGCCAGAAGGTAATTTCTTATTCTTCCGGAAGTACTTAATGGCATTAAAATGTGCGAACTTAAAAATTTTGGGAGGTTAATCATTTTTCTTAACGCTAATTACTCAGTAGCTGTCTGAATACTGATGAATATAGATAGATAGATAGATAGATAGACTAACTCCCCCCCCCCCCCCACACACACACCCCCTCACTTACTCGCTTACTCACTTACTCATTTACTCTCTCACTGAGCTCTTTACTCCATCATTGACTCGTAAATTTGATTACTCGTTCAATCTTTACTCCGTTTCTTCTGTTACACATGTGTTGTGTAGTGCCCCAGTTCCTTTTTTGAAGTCCTTTAAATGCCACGTTTAACCATGTTCTGTTGCAGGATACCTGGACAACTCAATGATCGGCGCACGCCACTTGGAGAATTAAATTGGATATTCACTGCAGTGACTGATACAATCGCTTGGAATACTCTACCAAGAGGTTTGACTTACTAATAACTTACGTTGTAATTGATAGATCAGGTGAAAATGTTCTTAGAGGAAATTTGGAAAGGTAGACAAAGGTAAAGATGAATGTGTGGAATTGGCAAAGATGTGAGACAGTTGGAACTCGATGACACTGACACAACTTACAGAAAAATCTTAGTACAATGTACCTACTCCACACGGTGGGGGATCCTTTTAAAGAAGGCTCTCTCCATAGGGTTTACCTTGCGCCATTTTCGGTCTTTAAACATCTCAGTACGTTACACATTCCTTTTTCTCCTTCCAACGTAAATGAGTACGTTTGGGAAGTAGTAATATGCGTAGTATCGATTTTGATATCCAACAATAAAGAAAACAGAATGGCTTGCAGTAAGACACATAAAGAAATTCCACTGCAAAATAACCTGTGGTGGGAACGTCGTGCCCTCTATGTTATGATCTACCCACGGTGAAGATGAGATTACCTTTCCATCTGCTCTAATTTTGTAGCTTCGCTATCTTTTCTGATTTGCTAATGAATCGTGTTTTCCCCTTCGTTATTGCAACAGAACTCTTCCAAAAGTTGTTTCGTCAAGACTTACTGGTTGCATCTTTATTCCGTAATTTTCTTTTGGCGGAAAGAGTAATGAGATCCTACAATTGCACGCCAGTCTCAAGCCCAAAGCTGCCACCAACGTATCACCATCCAATGTGGTAAGGAAAGTGATGCAAATATTAAGTTTCGTTTTAACCTTGCATTTTGATACTGCCTGTGAAACAGTATTTGATCGTAACACATAATTCATCCATACTACCCGAACATTTTTTCAGGGCAGGGGGTTGGTTCAAGCTCACAGTGGAGGTATTTTCTTCCTGTTTTTGTGTAACATTTTCCTTCACTGTAGGCTTGCGTTTTGTTTGATAATAGCAGTATCAATATCCTTTCCATATATATTTATTTTGTAACCCGCCCTACTCTTTCTAAACGAAGTGAAACTGGTAGGATAGATGTATTGAACCAATGATTCGATAAATAGCTAATTATTTAATTTTTTTAAGTTTTGGTAAGTAACAGATAATCCACTGTTGGTAATTAACTGTTCACTGTGACCTTTTAGCTGATCAGAGTAGATTAATGAATTAATGAAGATAATGGTCTCTTTCATTTGCAATTAATTTTAAAATATTGAAGACTAGGCTAGAAAACTTGCCAACTAGGGCTGCCTTTTATGAGTTTTTTTCTTCGAAACGGCCGCCGTTTAAGCAAAGCTATGCGGGTGTTACGTATGTTCTTTAGCACCAATTTAGTGACAAAGGTCATTTGGCAACATATTAAAATATTAAAAGACCTTTTCCATTTTATCAGGACCTTTGGTGACTTGCCGACACTCACTGCGTGCCCAGCACAAAGCGCTTAGGTGAAACATAATAACAAAACGTAATATGATGAGCTTTCGGTGTATTCTACCACCATGCAAAGTCTTCTCTGATAATAGATTGCTCAAAAAAACTTGTCTTGGGATAGGAGTGCCCCCTACCCCTACCATTGTAGTAGTAAAAGCTAAAGAAAGAGGGACATTTTTGTTGCTTCCGACTGCGGTCGACCATCATCTTTTTCTATAGATTGGGAAAAGGCGAAACCTTTCATTTCATCGAAACCCCTTACTTTTGCCTTTGTGATGCCGCGCCTGCTATAGATCAATTTGAAATACATGGTAAAGTAATCTACATGTTAAGGTAACTTCAGTCAAAGCTGGAATAGACAATCCGTCATCGAGTTCAACCATAAATAGGAGTCAACAGTTCAAACTAAATATATATTTTGGGAATGCATTTCAAATGGCCGACAGGAATGTGACTTAATCAACCAGCTTGTCTTTCTTACTGATAATGTAGGGACATCTCACAGATGTGCCCAATGCGTTAATAACTGCAAATTTAACTTATATTTGTGAACAATTCCTATGAAAAATACAAAAGTTATTTTAGATAAATGAGATAGTTCAAACCTGTATGACCTGAAAAAAATAGTTGAAATTTTAAGCTTTTAATAAAACCATAAATATACAATATGGCATCAGCGAAATTCAACATGAATTCTTTGATACCATATGCATTTCAGGCTGGCCTTAAAAATTAAATGGAGAAGTTTTAGGAACTCATCTTCCGATTTCCTTTGATACATACATTCCTTTTATAAATGTGTTTAAAGGACGTTCCAAAAACATTAGTAAATCCATGGACTTTAAGGACATTTCCTAAAGAGTAATCTGACCCTACCACAAAACAAACACCACACAAACATGTTTTAATATCAAAGATGACAGTTAACTATTGGAGACCCAGGCAAACTCACCTTCAAAATACCTTATTACGTCATATTAAGCCGCGTATGTAATGAAGCCGCATTAAATTAAGCCGCGCTTTAATTGAGCCGCACTTGACAAAAATTAGCATTTTAGGGGGGTTAATTAGGCCGCAGGAGTCAACGGACAGTTTCAGATATAATGCTTTTAAAAAATATTCCCTATATTTTCTCTTCAACGCCACTTTTAAAATCTCTGCAAATGGGTTCAATGACAGTTTCTCTTCGTTCCTTGCTTTCCTTGAAATAAATGAAGCTGCGTTTTTATAAGCCGCGCCATTAATCAAGCCGCGTTTTTATTAGGCCGCATTTTTGAAGGTGCGCCCTATTTAAGTACGCGGCTTAATTTGACCTATTAAGGTAATCAGAGAGCAATCATGTGTTTTGTTTTAAGTGACAGAATTTTCTGTATTTCCTATAAATTTTGAAATTTGCAAATAGAATAGAAAGCAAGTTGTTGAATATCTGATATGGCAACCTGATGAAAGGTCATTTCGAAATAACAGAGAAAGAAAATTTATTGACATTGACATTGCAGACAGTGTGTAAAAATATCGGAATCTTCTACGAGTTTTTTTGAAAATATAAGTCCCAGAATTAATAGTACCTTCTAGGACCTGTATCAATCTTATTAAGAAATTTATGAAGTGGAATACATAACATCGCTTGTGACGTCATTCTACCAAAGGCCATATATATGCCATAGAGTGGCAATCCTTACTTGGTCAATTCACACTATCAGGGAACATAATATTTCTCCAGCTTGCAGCCATACAACCATCATATATTCCGAAGTCGGTCCCAAATGATATTTTCGACTATTGCATCATCACACATAAAAGAGAATGTCTCTTTTAACCTCATGCTTTCAACAATATAACAGGTGATCTTTTGATGGCTTGTGTCCAAAGGTAACTACATAAAGGTTTCTCCTTACCTTGAAATTGCATTTCTAACTGGATCACTCGTCCTATCCCCTGCTTCATGTGCTGCTTGCCTGCTTATCTGGTAGTTGGCAGTCTGGTAGAAAAAGTGTAAAGGAATAAAATGGATTTGTTATGAAAGTGAAATATGCAAAAAAATATCGTCATCATCATTATCATCATCATCATCATCATCATCATCATCATCATCATCATTATCATCAAAATCATCATCATCATTATCATCATCATTATAATCATCACCATTCTCCTCCTCCTCATCATTATCATCATCATCATCATCATCATCATTATCATCATCACCATCATAATGGTGGTGCATTATAATTCTTCATCGTTTAGATACCTTGAAAAGGCTGTTCATTTTAAGCAGAAAAATAACCATCATAAAACACTGAAAGAACAGAATATTGCACGAAATAGCAAAAACATTGTGTACTTAAAAGCTTTTTTTGTCTGACAGTCCTCAGAGTACTAACGTCAGAATGGCCGAAATGTGAAAGAGTATAACCAGCTGTATTTTTGAAACACCCAATCAGAAATTGAACTGTCTTAATGGCTTGTGTTTTTGGACCACTTAGCATCCACTAAAACATAATTATATAATTGAATAGGCCTTTTGAGGAAACGAATTGTTTTGGTCTGCATAGCAAAGGTTCTGACTCCAGAACGGCCAAATGAAATGGAGATCTAGCCTTTCCTATGACACGGAAGGAATCATCCGTGCGGCCAACATAGCCAGCTTCATACTGAAGGAACCGACTAACTACCACCTTTGCTTCATACCACTCACCATCATCATCAATATTATCATCATTATCTTTATCATCATTATCATTACTATCATTATCATTACCATCATTATCATCATCATTATCATTACCATCATCATCATCATCATTATCATCATCGTCACAAAAATGGTGGTGGTGAGAAAGAACAAACTCATTGGTGGTATGTGGGAATAAAACTTTTGATAGATTTTTTCATTTTACATTACCTCTTCAAGTTTCTCCTTTTCCTTCATCTGAACTTTCCTCAGAATTTTGCTAGCTTCACATTCATTGTGTTCTATAAGCAATGCCTCGATTTCTTTTACTTCATCTGATAGTTTACAAAAGATCTGTGTGATAAAGTGAGTGGCCTCTTTGAACCTAGTGAAGTTGTAGTTTGGTCCGGAAGCTAAGAAAGTATTATAGTCACTGGAAAGGAAATTCAAACATGATATTGTTACATGATTATACCTCCATATTAAACACACTGTAAAGCATGATTCTTTAAGGTCTAAAAGAATAGAAAAGGAACAATACATTGTTTCAAAATATAATGACACACAATATTTATTTGTGGAATTATAAAATGACAGAGAAGTACATTCTAAATAAACCTTGCAATGAGTGAACAGTATATTTCCAATATTTAATATTTTATTCATAAATTTCAAAACAAGGATAACTTGGAAAAGACATTTCATCAAGCAATGGTGAATCTGTTTTTTACTACCAAAGTGTCTATATTTCATTTTCGGCCGCCTGTTTGGAAAGAAAGAGGCGCACTCAGAATGATATTTCTGTAAACGGTCGCAAAAACCATAAAAACGCATGTAACTACTGTGCATATTTTAATTATTATCAAAAGTTTACTTTAACGTACCCTGTTTTTCCCCTTTCAAATAATTTTTTAAACATAAGTCATTCACGCAAAATTTAAAAACTATGTGTCCAATGCCGTCTTTACGAGATCATGTGATCAAAATTTTGAAGAAAGCAGCACTTTATCTTTAGTAATCTTTGATAATTTGACTTCCGGAGTGCGGGTCATTTTTACTTTCAACCCCTCGTCGGTGAACCCAAACCACTCGCCAGCAGTCTGGCCTTAAACGTCTCCGGTTGCAGACTTCTTCACATTTTTGCCTATAGTTAGTGATTCACTGTCTATGATCCGTTGTCAACAGCTTCACTTGCAAAGTTGTGTTCCTTTCTTGTGTGCCTTTCCCGTTCTCGCTGGTTTGTGATTCACTGTCTATCATGCGTTGTCAACAGCTTCACTTGCAAATTTCTGTGGCTTTCTTGTGCGCCTTTCCAGTTCTCGCTGACTGTCAGTTGCACCTTATTTGATCCGAGAATAGATAGGCAATGGATTTTGATTTCAAATGTATTGATTTCGGAGGCTGGCAGTGGAGTTGCCATAAACTATTTTGCAAAGAATGTTTAAATTGAGGACCCGGAAATATCCTTCTTCATCAACTAGGGAGCGTTTTCCCTCCATTCTTACTAAGATATTCACTCCATCCCACTGTAAAATATCTCCCTTGGCTTGCAGCCTGCTTCTTCCTCGCCGACGATACATAAGAAGAAAGAAAATGTAGAAAATGTTTCAGGTGGGAAACAGGCTAGACAAGTAGCACAAAAGGAAGAAGATGATGCCAAGGTTCAAGAAATAATTAATGATCCTGAAATCCAGGAGATATTCAAAGATACAAGAATTCAGGAACTGTTTGCCAGTCTTCGGCAAAGTTCACCCGACACTGAAAGGTTTGAATTTATAATATGTCTTCCAGTGCTGTTACATATTTGAGTAGTGTTATCATGCGATTTAAATGAGCATGCGTAACATAAAAGGGACGCGAAAATATCATGTGCGAAAATATCATGCACTGAAAGGTTTGAATTTATAATATGTCTTCCAGTGCTGTTACATATTTGAGTAGTGTTATCATGCGATTTAAATGAGCATGCGTAACATAAAAGGGACGCGAAAATATCATGTGCTCCCAAACGATCTACGGTATAGGAAGGCAATTAAGGAAGCAAGTAAGAGGAAGGGCTATGACCCGAGATAGGCTCCTTCAATATCCTAAGAGCGATGGAAGTGTTGCTTTGACAGACGTGTTGTGGTCAATACGTGAGACCCGGTTTACGCGGGTACGGATAATAAGGCCAAAAAATTATTGTGTGAAAATACAACCAATCTCTATGTAACAAAACAAGTAACTAACCAGACGGGGAAATGCTTGCAAGGCCAGACGGGGAGATGTTTGCCTTCTGCGTGAGCTCCACGATCTTTTCTTGGCAGTTGGGCATAAGGGACTAGAAGAGAACGCGGAAGTTATACTAATAGACAAGACTGATCCGCGAGATCTGAAGCGCAGAAAAAGGTTCTGGATTGACACACTTAACATTATTGCCCCCTTTTAATGTGAAGGATTCAGAATGGAATGTTACCATGGCGGTGTTACATGTTTCTTATTAATGTAGCCAGGAGTTCTATGGTTACTCGCTCAGCTTCCATTTCGCGCGTCTTTTGAAGTGTCCTGCTGAAAGTGACAAATGAACCCAACGCTTGATCTTTTAACTGCAAAAGCCTTATCGAGAAAATGTTCTCAGTCGTTTAGCACAACGCCTACTTTTCATTCATTCATCATTGATATTTGTTCATATGAGGTTTTGTGGCCCTACCGTAAACAGGGTCAAGCAACTCCCCCAATTGGCATTAACCTTGACTTTCATTTTAAGGACTTACTTTATCAACTTATCAATGAACATTGTACGTTAAGTATTATTTTGTTTCTTTTGCTATATGCAGATATTTTGCTTACACGGAGGCTTATCGCCGTCGATCGATACGTTAGATCACATCAGAGCTCTTGACAGACTCCAGGAAGTGCCACATGAGGTGGGTATTATTATGTTGCAACTTGTGTCGAAATTTTCATGTTAGTAGTAGATTGAACGCAAAGCAATCCACTGAAGTCGTTATGTTTTAGTGAAGCCGATTATTGGTTAAAAAGAACATTTTTTGTACAACGTGCGTAATTTTTGAGTCCAAAGCACTTAACCTCGTACAGCATTTGTTATGAGAATACTATTCATTGGACTTCGGTAAGGAATAACCGCTGCAAGAGACTGGAAAATCAATTGCGTAAACGGATTTTGCTGGCAGGGTTGTAGTTTGAAGTCTATCAGATTGCACTGAAAATTACACGATGCCTCCGCCGGTAAAATTCCATATGAAACTTCCGTTTTCTTAGTTGGAAAACCTCGTAGTTATCTCATTTGCCCTACAACATACAACGGTTGTGCATTACACGGTACATCGCGCAGCGAGATACATCCTGGTTTAATAGTCCAGGAGTGCCAATTTATGCGAAAAATCATGTAAGAATTCATTAGCCTCTTATTGTATCTGGTAGGAACCCGATATAGAGACCGGGTGCAATAGAAACGCATCGCCGGTGGTTACAACCCCAGATGGAGAGAGCTACTGAAATAGTACTAAGCAGAACTCCAGTGTGCATACTCCCCGATGTAAAGCTAGATTTGGCGAAGGTTACCCAATGATTATATCGACAACAAATCTGATACAACCATCAGATGACGTTCTGCAATAATGAGGGTGCACCTGAAGAAATAAGTTTTTCTCTTGATATTGTTTCTTACTTTAAAACTAATAGGATTCAACTGATTAATCTCAATAACCTATCTCAGATTTACATATTCTGTCGATTTTGATTTTGTTATGCGGCTTGTTCAAGAAGTATAGTAGGCGTTTCTGAGCTTTCACCCGTCCCACCCTTTGTACAGTAGGTGTACTCACAAGCTTTCCGTATGTAGTCAAATTTCTTATACTAGTCGTCCAGTGTCACAGCTCTGTAATTTTTGCTGCGCGTAGGAGTCCAGGCGCATTAACAGAATAGAATTACTTAAATGTATATCACCATCTGGTACGCCAGATCCAATTGATGGCAAGTGTCGCCTATGGAAAGTTGTTACCTTAGAAGCTACTAAACACCCTATCCGTAACGTATTTCAGCAGATTAAACAATGAAAGAGATACCTAGGTTAAATAGGGTATTTTTTAAGCATGGAGGCATGAAACTCCTGTACGGAATCTCCTGGGTCATTAAAGGGTTGCTTTGTCTAGGTCGGAAGATTTGTATTATAACAGTAAATTGATTGCCCGTATGATGTAGTAGGTAGAAGGTTTTCTGGTGATAACTGTCACAGGTTCTATTCTTGTACAATGATAAATGCCCTTATTGGTAGAAATGCATGTGCAAAGGATGCCCGTATGCGTTGCTATGTGGTGATGTCGTCGATGATGTCGATTCCCCAAGATCCTCAACATAAATCTTAATTGAAACTTCGTCGACATTGTTTTGAAGAATAAGAATTTTCATCTTTGGGGAACGGTAGAAGGAAGTATACAACTCTTTATAGCAAGCTAGGGCTCAATAAACGTGACCCACGGTCAAAAGGGGTTTAATAGCCAGTCAGTAAAAACACGATCAAGACTTTTCCTGAAACTGTAAGGGACCTAAGCGACTTCCACCGCAACATGGGTTCGTTAGTAGTGGAACCTTGACAGAAAGAGCCCATGCAATGTACTAAAAATTATGAGCCAAACTCCGTACCCTTAACTTTTGAAGTTGTTTATTGTGCAGTCCGTGTTCAAAAACATTGTACCTTCAAAGTACTCCAGTATTTTTAATGCTTTTGACCTCAAAAGTTGGGGCTGAGATGTGAAAAAAGTTTCTCGTTTATTCTTTTCGATCATCAGAGAAGATTTTGCATCTTTTAACAAATAAGAGATGACAAAGGACTATTTTTTCGTATTTTCTGTCTTGTTTAAACGTTGTCGTTGTTCTCTTTACCAGAAAGAGACACTATTTAGCAGAAAATTGGAGGGGGTCAACCCCACAGGCGCTCCGGTGGCGCCACCACTGAGAAATAGAATTTTTGCTCGATTCTCTCTTGTAGGAAAATGTTTAAATAACCTTTTTTATTTTGAAATTTTAGAGAGGTCGTGACATACAGTATCTACCACAGGGCAGCAACTGAATACTTGAAATATGCTGATGCTAATCAGTGCCAGGTTTGTAGCATCTTGTATGATCCTGGTAACTTTAAAACTTCATACAGTTTCTTGTTAAGTTACTGATCCCCTCCCCGTGAAATATCCCTACAGGCTACCGTACGTTGCTCCTGCACATCCTTCCCTTTCGTTGTATATGAATGGGGCATGACAGAAATGGTCCGTAGGTGCCTCTCTTTCGTTTGAGGTAATGATGAACACTTTTAAACCTTCTTCACACGTTGGTTACACACAAATCGTCATTAAGGGGGGAGGGGGAACATTTGCATAATAAGCAGTAGGCCTATAATACTGTTGCTGGTAATTTGTACGGGCTACTTATTCTTCTTAGTTTTGAAGAAAAGGTATGGGGGCGGCCAACGGGGCCCTCGCCCACTCATGTATCCGCCACTGACTGGAGAAACATTTCTGTAAAAGACGGAGAACAGTTTGGCCTTGGTACAACTTATATGATGACGTATGGCCAAGCTACTCCACATACTCTCCACGCAAGAATAGAAGAAGATAAAGTTGTGAGCTAAGAGGAGCAATTTTAAATAGATTAAAGAAAATGTCTGAAATCACTTACTAAAAAGACTCAAATAAAAGTAGAAAATACTACAACACCGTAGCGAGAACCGGTCACCTACGCTATCGCGGCGTGTGCTCAACCAACTGAGCTAGGATGTTAACATTCTCAATTTCCCAAGGATATCGAGATCCTGCTTCTACGTAATTGGAGACCCAAACAATACCAAGCTGCTTCTTGGCATTATAATGGTACTTGTGTCTGTATTCTTCTTGTCTTCAAAACCAATACTGTATCCTTCTTGCACTTTCAAAGAATACTGTAGAAAACAGAAAGAAATACCATGAGCTACTAGAACAACTTGTTATACTGTTGTCCTTTGTATATTCGAAGTCATTACTGAAAGCTAAAAACCCTGCTTAGTTTTAGATGTTGGATATAACCAAGGTTCTTTCATAATATAATGAAGTAAAATATTAATGATCTTTTCTCAACATCGCAGTGTCAGTTGCCCCATTTGAAATTTACGGTTATGTAACAGTTCACCGAAAAAGTTGATTATATAAATGTCAAATTCTATTGAGTTGAGTCACCACTACTCTTTCGTGCTTAATTGTAGGGGGATCATATTGCATTTTTTGAAAATGTTCACCCCCATAGCATTTTATAACGACCCCCAGTTTTATGAAAACATGAAAGCATAGCCTACCCCACCATTTTATTATCAACCCCATATTAGGCTTTTTAAAAAACAAAAACCACTTAGTGCCAGAGAGAGCTCTTTCTTGGAACAAAAATTCAGAACAAATACAAAGTAGAACAAATTGTCACTTGTTGAAAATGTCTAAATCAAATTGTCCTTCATTGTCAAAAATGCGAAAAGCGTTCTTGCTATCATCCTTATTGGCATTGTTATGACCTCAGTTTGTTTTCTTGCTTTTCTTTCTCAAGCTTTACCACTCTGTTGGCCATCATGTTTCCAACTCTGACCAAAAATGGTATAAGGTTGGCAGAGCTACTGTCCTTCTCAGAGTTAATAGCCGATTCAATCCTACTGCAACAACCAGGTCAGCTTTAACTTACAGATCAACAGAGACTTCTGGGCGTAGGTTCATTCCATTCTCTAGTGGCGGCACATCACTCACTGGTAATACATTCTCTACTTCATCATCACTGTCACAAACATTTTCATTGTCATTTTCATCTCTTTCTATAGTAAATATATGTGTAATAACAAATATCCACCCTTCCACTTTATTTTCACTCATTCTAAGGGTTTATTTTCAATTTTCCCCGTAGATCACTTTATTATGACCTCTCCACCCCCTCCTTATTCCCCCCCTTATAATTAAGCGCAAAAAAATAGTTCAACAAACCTTCCCTTCCAATGGTCATGCTAAATGGGATGATTCTTTTTGCATCCCGCCAGAAGTCAACTTGCCCTCAGACTAGACCTCATCATTTTTAAGCACTGTTCAATTTTCCAACTTCACAGTGGATACAAGCTACAGTTATTGGCCCGCCTGCGATATGCCCTACCTCCACAAAATCTCCAAAACTTTAAGCTCCATTACACTCAAACATAAGAGATGACAAAAGCCATCCTTTAATTAAAAAAACCACCAAAGCTCCTTCCTCAAAATCGTGCTACATATCCACGAGTAACACTGTTCAATCTGTCCAATTTCTTATCTTCTATTATCAAATAGTCCCCTCGCTCAATCTGCACTACCCCAACAGTCTCTGACGCTTCCAAAAAGAATCATACTCCAACATATGCAGCTTCATGATATAAACCATCCTCCAGTTAAAACTTTCCTTCAATATTCTCTACCGCCAAAATGTGCCCCACATTCATGTATATACACTGTTCAATTTGTCCAATTTCTTATCTTCTATTATCAAACAGTCCCCTCCCGTCATGCTGACAATAACCATAGTGGGCAATCCACCCAATTTCTTTTCAAAATGGCTTCCCTTTAGGTGGTCAAAGTTCCTAATTTTACTGGAGTAACTTTGACCACCCTTGTTTATTTCAGAGGCAGTTTGTGCTCTTTTTGTAGTAATTTGACTTCACTCCTTCACATTAGTGCACAACACTATTCATTTTGTCATCTTTTTGTTCAAACCTCAGCAACATTTGAAATCACACTTTTTCAGTGTGAATTTAGAAGCTTGACATTTAGTGAATTTCTGCTGATATGGAGATGCTTGGGGATGGTTTGGCAGTATTATACTTGAGAGCAAGGATTGTTTCCTTGGAAGAACCGAAATTTACTAAATTTTATCAGCTTGACGTAAAAAGGCAACATACCAAACAAAAATTTTGAAATCGGTCAATGTTACCCCCGGGTTCAAAGTTACCCCAGCTTACGGTACCTACCATCCTACCTGTATGTTGTTAAATGTTCAGAAGCCACATTAGCAGATAGGACACCTGCATTTTGTATTACCTTGTTGGATTTAAGGCAAATTTGAAATTCATTGTTGGCTTAAGGCAGGCAGGCTTTTATTGGCATCTATTTCTTTGTCTGACATGATAGTCAAGGTGACTGATATGTTTTACCCATTTTTGTACAGGAGTGGGCTGGCCAGGTGGAAATCTATGCATTGTCATTACTTTACAAGTAAGTTATGTGCTCTGTAGTCCTAGGAAACATGATGCATTTCATGTTCATTGATACTTATCACTAATAGAATGACACTTAACTGATTAATAATAGAGGAAGAGGTGTGGCAAGGTACCAATCTGGTTCTTGTTTTAAGTCTTGTATTCCCAAAAAGTGACCTATAGTTCTGAATGTTGGATGATCAAAGTATCAGTGGCTGGAGATTAAGGCCTTTGACATATGGCACTGCCAGTCTGAAAATTTTTCAGCATGCGAGGGTATGAAAAGAGGGACACATCTGTTGAAAGTATAACAAAGCAGAAGCTTGTTTTTGTTGAACACATTGGATCATGAAAAGAATATTCTTTGTAGAGCTGTCTACAACAAAAGAATGCAAGGAGATCAAATGTGCATGTCTGTGGTAAAGTAACGGACATACATGAGTTGAACGTGGTAAATATGACACGACTTGGTAGAGATGTTTAGTGGTATCTCTTTGAAGGTACCATAGAAGCCTGTTGATTTATTCCTGTCTATTGACAATGATGAGTGTGCTTGTTTGTTATTTTACCTATTTTTATTTTGTACTACAGCCATGTTTTGGTAGTCTTGTGGGGGGTTGATTTGTCACTAATTTTTTTCCTGTACGTCAATAGCCTTTCCTGTTGTAACACTTGTGCCTTCTGTCTACCAGTCCTCTTTGTGCTTGATAGATTAGATTGGATTTTAGATTAACGGAGTTCAGACAACTGTAGCATCCGATCTCCCTCTTGATTACACCTCTTCTTCACATTGGGCTCTTTCCAACATTAAATGATGAGTGTATTATTTTTCTCACCAGTATGATGCTGCCAATGTCAGCTGCACAACTTTGGGTCAATGAAAATATACAGTGTGTTCTATCTTTCACCTGTATTAACAAGTGAAAGGTTGCAGCCATCTTTGATTTCAAAATACAAAAATACTATTAGTAATGTAGCTCTGTAATAGGGCAGCATTTGTACATGTTCTTTGGCCTGGTTCCTTTCGTCTCTGCCTTTGCTGGTGAGTCAGTAGCCTTTTGATATTATGATAATTATTTAGCAACATGCTAAAAATGCTTACGAATCTCTATAAGCCCGGGGCTTATATTCGGGATTATATGGTATTTGGTGAATCAGTGATATGCAAGCTGGGCATGACATCCTTGCATTCGTGACACCAGTTGCAGTGCTTCCCAATGAGGCTATAAACGTTAAGAGAACCATAATGCACCAATTTGTCTATAACTTCTCTCTTACGCAACATGCGCCATTCGAACACCGGTTGTCATCCCCATAGACGGCCAAAGGCACAGGTATATCATTTTATCTTAGTAGTACTATAAAATGTTACTATTGATCAGTGAAGGCCTCAAATATTTCGTTGATTGCTAAACTAATTTGGCGTTTGGGCAGGGGTCTGGGTCTAGTAATTTCCTCCAAATTTCGCTGAGTTTCGTACCACCGAGGGAAACCTTTCAAAATACTTTTTTGTTGAAATCCATGAAAACCCCTGTGTTACCCATTGCCTGTTGCATTATACTAAAAGAACTATACAGTACAGATTTACTAAAAGAAGAAACTGTTCCTAATCCATGAACTTCTAGATACAATTTTAACTATTTCAAGGCCATGAGCAATAAAGACCTCAGAATGGTTTTAACTTTATTTACGATATAGGTCAAGCCTGATCTACCATGTCTTGGTAGTATCCGTCTAGAAATTGCCCTTCCATTGTCCACAGGAAATTTTTCTCACAATATGTTGTGTCTTTCAACCATTTGATCTTGGAGCCCGACGTATACTCAGGGGTAACAATACATTTTCGACCGGACAAGTCACAGCGACAATGATCTACGCATACCACATCAATATTTTGTTGGAGCACAGCGTGAAAAATGATAATATCGGAACATCTGTATAAACATCAGCTATGAGGCTATTTAATTCTGTTGTGAAGTTGGTTTTAATAGCAGAGCAGGTCTGATTGGCTGCATATTATCTTTGCACGACCAGGGGCGTGTCAGCAACTATACAGGTTTTTCTTCTCTCTTTTTCTGGTTATGATTCTTAGAAACGTATTAATTATTTTAGTGTTGTAGTATTGAAAACAACACTAGAATAAAAGAAAATATGTCACCACCGGGGGTCGAACCCGTGATCCACGCTTTCCTGGCGTGCGCTCTAGCAACTGAGCTAGGTGACCTCTTTAGAAGATGAAGAGGAAAACAGAGAGGTTGTGGAAACGGATGCCATGGACCTGCCAATTGGCAGAGATTTAAAGAGGATCCACACAACATTATTAAAAGATGGAACTGGGGTTCCATGAACATACAACAGGGGAGGCATACCCTTTGAGAATGATATTGTTAGCAGTAAATTTGTCGCTGCAGACCGATGCAGCGTGGATACGTGACCTACTGGTCCCCTGTGTTTAATTCAAAGTAGGTGTTTTTATCATTACGTAGACTTAGTTTAGAGTGACCCCAGCCCGTGTCGTACGGAAAGATATTACCGGGAGACTTCAAAGTGGTAGGAAAAGATTTTAGAATTTCTTATCGTTTAGACATAAGTTGTAGTAGTAGCAGTAGTAGTAGAGGTAGTAGCAGTAGAAGTAGTAGTAGTAATAGTAGTAGTAGTAGTAGTAGTAGTAGTAGTAGTAGCAGTAATAGTAGTAGTAGTAGTAGTAGTAGAAATAAGGAATACCATTGAAAATAACTAAATCAGAATCATGCTAACGGTGGAGAGTTTTTGGTTATGACGAGTTTTTGATAACCATCCAAAGTATCATTATGAACACAAATATTGGATTGAGTTTGGCTAAGATAATTGTATTGCATGTTCATTGAACGCTAGCCCAAGGGTTTTCTTTGATTCTGCAGTAAAAAAAATCAATTTATATTAATCTGTTACGCAAGAATCCAAGTAAGCAAAGCTATGTTTGATTCAATATAAAAACCCCCGTAGATTTGGAAAGAAACAAAAATAGCGACAGAGAAAACAATGTATTCCTTCTCCATCCAATTGCTTGTTAAAAAGCAACTTGGTTGAAACACACTGACTGCAAGTTGGTTAATAGTGCTTTGCATTTCATCCGATTGCGCCAAACCCGAACATTTGTATAAGAAACTGCTTACCAATGTGTATCTTACATTTGGCAACAAGCCTTTCAACATCACGAAGTAGGACTAAAAATGTGTACATAAGTGGACAACAAGAATGATCAGACAAACTAAACAAAGTTTTTTATAACAAAGCATTCGATTTCAATTAAATTACAAAATAAATACTAAGGTCCACCTTGGACTTCATTTTAGAAAACACAAATATTCCTGTCATTAAATAAAAAATGACATCTATTACTCAAATATGGATAGCTTAAAGCTTGATGTGCTGCACTAACAATAGCTACTATTGAAAAAACGTTATGTGAACGCACTTTTCTTCCTTCAAACCCACACTTTTGAAATTATGAGGCATATTACTTTAAAATGTACGTCATAAACTGCTAAAGCCTTCAGATTGCTATAAAACTGCTAAGACTATTTTGCACTGTCGTCGTAGTGTGTGCAATGTCCGTCTTTCCCTTCAGTAAATCAAATAATTACACTCATTTCGGTGATCATCTTAAGTGATGTAAATATTCGAAAACTATCTGAGTTTGATCATAACTGGTTCGATTCGAACTTACTATTCGATTATTACGTCAATGTATTCACAGTCAAGATACAATTCCTTACAACAACATGGTTAGGATGCTACTTGCTTCTTGTGTTGGTGGGAGAGGAAGGTGGTGTGACACTGGGGTAAGGGTAAGGGGATATAGTAGTTCCCTCTAGCCGTTATAGTGCTCACATTTTTGCTTCGTTATCAGTAGCGCACATTTAAATCCATGACGGATTTCTACAATACACATAAAGTATTCCTACAGAGACTACCTTGACTATCTTAGATTCCTTCTGCCGTAACTAATGTACAGCTTGACACGTGACTATAGACAAACTTCATACAATATGAACCATTGGGCCCACACAACAAGAAACGATTCTGAAATGTTTATCTAATCAAAATAATAAATAACTAATGACCTTTCGTTCTATTAAATTGTGCATAATCTGCCTAAGGCGTAGAAAGCGAATAATGTTGAAATCCTGCGGTACTAATACCTTGATATTACGGTATTACCATATTACTGTTAAAGTAGACGTAGACGTAGAAACATGACAGTAATGCATATGCAATACAATAAATATCAGTTAATAATGAGTGATATGTTTTCAAAGCGAACGGAAAACAAATTAAAGAAAATAGTATGAAAGTTGGAAACCCAACGATAGTTGAACCAAGCTAAAAATAAACAACTGGTTGATGGTATGACCATCTCTAACAACGCAAAAAATTTGAGGAAAAGTCACAAAATTTCATGTCATTCCGGCCATGCTTCAAAAAGTTATGAGCTGAAATGTGTAGCCACGGGCCTACTAGGCCCCCATGTAAGATAAGGTTAAGGCTTCTCATCCCACGACATCAAGGTGTGAACAGATCCAGAAGAGGAAACTGCTTTGCAAAACAACCTTTTAAAGGCAACGATTAGAAAATATAGAGATCATTCTCAAAACTGTATGTATTGTTTTGAGTTTTAGAAATTGTTTCATTTGGAGACCAGTACAGAGTCGAGTCAGCAGTGTGTATTCCTTCTTTGCTTTAGGTCTGTGTTACGGTAGTAGGTTGACTTGGTCAACTTATATGGGAGTATCATCATCACATGGAAGACTTTTTCCCAAAAGAGCCTTAAAAATTATTAGGAATAAACCATCATCATTAAAGCATTCCGTTCTGTAATCTGCGTTTTAATATTATCATTCCCCAAGGTTTGTCAGACACTCAGGTCACAAGACACCTTATCAGAAATGAAGGATATTGGTTTGAGGTTAGCCCAGAATCACTTTGTAATTGTTGGTAAATTTCGGACTCGGTATAAATGAGGACTTAAGGAGAGTTTTTACATTAATCATATCAAGTCCCTTATCAAGAGCAAATTGTTGCAAAAAGAAAGCAAGTTTCATTCCTTGCTTTAATTTAGCCTAACTTATCATTTCTTTCGTTTTATTCTTTGTATTCGTGTAAGTTTTGGTATACCTTCAAAACTACCCATGGAAATATTTTATTGTCAAATTTCCGCATGAAAGAGGTAATGCGGAATTTGTTATCATCATCACTGATGATAAGAAATGATGTCTTTGAAACATTTATGGTTATAATAACATAAACATTGTCGTAATTTGTTTTGTATTTATACTTAAGATAGTGCTACTGTTTTTATACTATTGTAAAAAAATAGTAAACATGGTACTGCATTAGGAATATAATTGTTGTCTTCTTTGTGTTGCGTTTTGAAGTGCACAATATTTTACACGTAGAGAAATAACTTTGGCCCTATCAAATGTGTACTGCAGCAACTAATACTTCAGGCAAAACTCAAATTCTAAGTTAGAAACTTCAATCGACAAATAAATTTTGAATCAAATAAAAAGGTAAAATCTGTTTTCAGCAAGACCTTACTATACAGGCCTTACTATTTTACAGTTGTGGCTGGCACACTTTTGAAAAATCATACTTCACTCGACCTTTAAAGTTTTTGTTGACATAGAACAAGGTGATGCTGCCCATCCCATCTGGCAAATTGGAACTTGGCACTCTTTTAACAGATCAACTTCAATACTAAAATGGTGATTTTTAATCAACGTTTCTGTTTTTATCAGTCCTTTAGATTGCAGTGAAACATTTTTTATTATCGCTTTATACTGATATTACCAAGTTTAGATTACATACAATTTTGAAGACAGGCAGGTCATGAGGAACTTTGCTATGGAAATGAAAATGTGTTTGTTCTTAGTGCCCTCGCTGTATCACTCAAATTTAATGTCGATCTTCAAAGACATTTTATGAAGCCAACCTTTCCTTATTTCTGTGAAAGGTGGAGAACAAGAAACGTCTGCTAGACACCCAAAATATATTCCTTATATCTTTTTTGCTTATGTAACCTACACAAGACCATATTTACTTGAATCAAGACGTGCACAAAAGTATTAGGAAACTATACAGGTCAAAGCAAAGCGAAGAGGCAGATCAGAATGTGCTCCACTATGTCAAACCCTATCTTTCACAACGGTCTATCCAAGGAATCACATGTGCATACTTAGTTGATAGGCATTGTTAAGTTTATTGCACACATCCAATCTTTCTCTGTCTGGCAACATATATCAAGCAATTTTAGACGCTGGGTTTGTTTTCGAAAGTAAGAACCATGCTAACGTTTACAATGAAAATGGCAAAGAGAGCAGCCAAAATATCCCAAATCTACAGTAACTAGGGCAGGATGTAAAACCTGTGGTGCTGAATTGCCATCAACATTAGGCATTTTGGGGGCTAAAAATGACTACACCACGAGGCCTGTTTGGCGCCCCCAATCAACTAACCTAAACAAAGAAAGCCCAATGCATTCCAACGTAGACGCTAGAGCATTGAATAACTTGTACATTCTACAAAGAGCCAACCAAATTACCTGATTTACTTAGCTTATTTACTCCAAATTTTTCTTGTTCTGGGGATGTGGGGACGTGCTTGCCCCACTGTTGCTTAGCAAAAGGGCCTGGGGCCTAGCGCGGCCCTTTGTGTGACGTCATCCATATTTACTATAAGAAAACTGTCATCTTTATCGGCAGCTTCATATCAACAAGGAGCAGCACCAGGTGGGTCACGTTTTGGCACCCTGAAGATCAAGGCACAATTAACTTTAACATGGACGATTGCTGCACTCTACAACAGGAGCTACTTGCACCTTTACCATTTCTGCATCAACGTTAGCAGGGAAAAGAGTAGTAAGCACAAGCCTAATTGCAAACTTATCGATGCTATGCCTTGTAATCTGAATGCCCTCATCGGAGATACCGTACTCATTTAATAATTCAATTACAAAAAGCTGATCTTTTATGAGATAACTGGTTAATTTGCAAAGGTATTTACATATCTCAAAGAAAAACTCACCCACTTGTCTACATTATCCTTCGGCCGCTCAATAACGGTAGGGAAAGTCATTTTCGTTGTGATCAATATTGCATGTAGCACATCCATTTAAATAAGCTAAAATAGCCTACTGCCATATCCCTACTAACCTGTTACTGTAGACACCTTTGCTTTGCTGATTTTCCTCTCTCTTTCAATTCTGCATTGTTCATTTTGGCTAGCTATCCCAAATTGTACATGTAAACAGCATCTTTGCCGAGTTTTACTCTTCATAGCAGGCCTTCATTTGATCAATGCCTCTGCAATGTAATAAATACACACGAGATTTCATTAGCGCCATTGTCCCTTTTCTGTCATCAGACGACTTTAAGCAAGCCTCTTACAAATTCCAAACCTATTTAAACAACAAGTAATTTTGCTTATAGTGTACCAAAAACATTAATTGCTATAGTTCGAAATTTGTCTACAGAATCGATTAACTGTGCCGCAGGGGCAGCACAAACGATAAATGCGAGATCAAAGCCGAGAAAGAATACTTATTCACTTATGCCTACCCTCCACGTACCTATCTGTCTGATTTCATTACACGCTACTCATCCTGCTAAGATTCTCATACTTGATCAAAACTGCTCTTTGCTTTGGCTGCAAACCATAAAACTCAAGAACAAAAGAGTCAAGGCTGACACAAATCCTCTCACACAACTACCAAAATCATGAATAGTAAAGCACCACAACACCTATGCTAATATACAGTAGCAAGTACAAATCACAAATGCACAAAATATTCATTTTCAGTCACTGACAGCTCAGGTTGAATTTTAATATCTTTCATGGATATACTTTTTTTTAAAGGTAAGTTTGCATATAATGGCTCCGAATCAGAGGACAACCAAACTTTTTCATACCGTGATACTGGATTTTTCGAGTCGTTTAAACACGAATCTTTTAAAAAAATATCACCAACAGAGGCATAATTTCCACTCTTAGGACTAGATCCATACTTAACTTGTAATACAACAGGTACTGATATCTCTTCTCCCAGTTTTTTCCTTCTCTCATCTTTGTCTCTTTTTTCCTCTTCCATTATTCCCTCTCCTAAATCACCTTTCCTCGCGTTCGTCGTCACTTTAACTGGGATTTGAGTTTTTTGAGCATTTCTTGATTTTGAAACATCTGGCGTTTTATAATTCGCTTGAAAAGTAGTGCTTGTATTTATGTGACAAATCAGTGGTTTAATATCAGATGATTGTTTCTCCCCATTCAAAAGTTTTGAGGAGTCACTTGTCCTATCAATAGAGCCAACAAGGCCAGCTAAGTGAGAACTTCCTTCACTAAGATTAGAATGCGATTTCCGAAATTCTCTTGATCTTTCAAGGCTAACAGTTGCAAACTCATTTGATTGTAAATCTGAAGATTTCCTTGACAAAAAAGGAGACAGAGACATCTTCTTTTTTGTTGTAGGAACGTTTTCTTCAAAAGGCTTTGGTAGAAGATTTGGACTAACTGATGATATTTTTTTATTCCGAGCAGATATTAAATTCGGTACTGAAACCTGTTTGGGGAAACAATGCATCTGAACAGGACGAATAGATACCGTCTCTACCTCACAATCCCGAGACTCATACGCGTCACTATCTTTTATCAAACTGACATAGAATCGACTATCACTGCCATCTTTAGGTTGAGGACGGACAAAAACACGTTCAGGCACAACCTCAGAAACGTCAGGTACAAGATAACGCCTCTCTAATACTGGACTAGTTGGCCTCACTTTAATATCAGATATGCTGGATGGCACTTTCAGGGATTTACTTCGTTTGATTGCCGCACTGATTTTGCCACCTTTAGCTTTGGCTTTTATATCTGATGGCTTAGTTCTTGAATGTTTTGGCTCTGGACTTGATGACAATAAGTTTCGCCTAAAGAAACTTTGAGCCACATTCTGGCTATCAGCATGTTCTGGGCCACTATTCTTTTCGCTTTTGAGTGCAATTGCCGTCAACTCTTCATAAGAACTACCTGGCGTTCTGTTAACAGGAGATACTGAACTTACACTCTTGCTATGACTATCTACACTGTTATTTCTCGAATGTCTGGGAGTACATTCTAAACTATTTGAAAAAGATTTCATCAAAGGAGAAAAGTTCTCTCGTCTCCTCTCGGGCAAAGGAGGAGGTACTAATGATTCATTCTTTCCTGTCAAATCATTTCCTACTTCTTTCTTGCTCCCTGAAAGATAGGAACCATTAATTTTTTTTTCATAGAAAAACTAATTAAAAATAGCTTCTGCAAAAGGACTGCAAGCACTGCAAGAGAACTGCAAGAAGTGTAAAATTTGCAAGGAGAAATTATATACACAAAAGTAAAATTGTCACAAGTCAAAAAAATAAGCTACCTTTGACTTAAGCTGTAATTATTCAGTACTTATTTATTCTATATTTATTTTCTATTTAGATTATATGTACATTTTTTATACGGGCAAGTGTCCCCTCTACCCCCCTCTAGAACTGTTTCTGGTTTTGAGAAAGTGGCTTTGTATACATAAATATTAAGTATATAATTTTATGACAGGTGGTGCTCAAGACTACAATTATATATGGGGAGGCTGTCTAGAAATCACGATTGAAATGAGCTGCTGCAAATACCCACCAGCTGCTGAGCTACCTGCCCATTGGGAGGATCATAGACTAGTAAGTGTTTCAAGCATCAACTTTCTCAAATTTCTATGCACCAAACCAGATTGAAAGCCTCTTTTGTGCTGTATTTCAATCTTGAGTATTCTGTGTAGTAAGTTTGAGGAATTATTTTTTTTCCCAGTCTACAAAGATAAAAATTTGGGGAATGGAAATCAGTTCACACAGTTTTACAGAGGAAGCTTTTCCTCAATTTCTAACTCACTTGGTAAAAACTTTAAGGTACACTCAAGTTTCGGTCCCCCCCCCCCCCCCCCCCCCCTATTCAAGAAGTACAGTAGAATTATTGTCAAAATTTATACTCATTAGACAGTAATGTGGGAAACTAATCTGAAATCAAGCAAAATTAAAACACAGACCTCTGAGTAGCTGAATAGATGAATAGAACCACTGACACCTGCCAGGTCAAAGACTTAAGCAGTCCAATTACAAGTCTCTCAGAAATACTATGACGATAGCCCTAGGAAGAACTGGGAGGAAGAGGAAAAGTATAGGTTTGTGATGACCAATAGCTTGCAATTTGTGGAAATGTCACGTAATTTACAAGAATAGGTCTGCAGCCTGAAATAGGGCCTGGTGATGTGTTTTCAGTAGCCCAAATCCAGCCCCTTCCTTATTTGTAAGACCTGCAAGATTCTTTGAAAATCTGGTATGCTACTTGTTAAAAAGTCACTCAATCTGTATGTTACCTTCTGAAGGTTATTGAGGGATTCACCATTTGATCCCAATCTCAAGCGACTATCTATCCACGGTTAGACTCTAAAACTATTTATTTTAAAATTATCTTCAAAGGTAAAGTTTTAATGTACACATAAGAGCGATTAAACTGAGAATGAGCAAAAGTTAGACCTCATTACGTTTCTATTGGGGGGGAGGGGTGAGTCCAGGGTATACGCAGGAAGACAACGAGGTCTATCCGTCCCCCCTGACTCCCAAATGTTGCCAATATCAAGATGCTTATCATTAAAATTATCATATAAAACTTAAGAAAAATCATTATTGCCCCCCCCTAAAAAAAAATCTTGCGTGTCTACATAAACTGAAGGGATACTGGCTTCCCTCTAATCTTTGTCAATTATTTGCGCATTTAGAATTGAACCACTCTATAAAAGCTTTCGTTTATATTTTATTTTTAAATAGGCATACGCTTTCTGAAGATTTTGTTTGTCTGGCATTTAATGTCATAAATGATAGTGGTATGTGTGTCTTCGTATGTGTAGCACAGTGGAGAAGCAAACTCTTGCTTACAGTTTCATCAAACTCGCGTTTGGAGTAACTGTAACACAAAGTTTGATCAAATACCCTATGACGCTACATGGCAGATAATGTCTTGATCTATATTTCCTGATTCTACTTCATCCTCTTATTATATACGTTAACCTTTGGTGAATTTTTTTGAATTGTACTAAATTTCATTTGTTTACTTTTTGGAGTTACGAAATGTTTATCTACCCAATTTTTGTTTTGTTCCTTCTCCTTATATTTTGGAGGAATTCAAGTCATCTGACGTACAATTCGATTTCAAAACCGATTACTTGTTCTTTTCGAGCAGACTTGTTTTCGGGAATACTCACAAGAAGGAAAACAGTCGTCGCATTCATTCAACACTGGCGGGTGAGACACTGGTGGCAATTTGTCACAAACAAAATGATCCCTGGCCTGATTTAAGGCTGAATTGCAATAGCGAATTTGGATTTGCATGTAGCGGACGTTGTATAACACAAAATATGTGGCTACAACTTTGCATCTGGCAAGGACCTTTCTTCGAAACATACAAGAAATCTGACTAACAGACTCGAACTAGAGAACTAGAGGTAAGAGAGCAAACGTAAAGCAAAAACCAGCTTTTGTAGAGAATGATGTGGTTCTTTGAGACGAATGATTACAAACAGTTAAAAGTTTTTGATTTAGTCAAAGCGACGAGTGAGTTTCTCGGTGATTCACAAGAGTCTGTGTATAGCGAGGTTTACATAAGGATCCTCGTCAAGAAGAGGTTTGGCGATGAAGTAGTGATTAAAAAGATCAACGGTCAGGCTAGGGTGTCACATTAAAGCCCACAGCTCATGACAAAGCCTACTACAAAACTTCTACACCCAGCCAAATGATAGGAACGAAAACCAGAAGAACATGAAGAATATTAGTGCGTCTCTTCAGTTGTTGAAGAATGAGATAAAATGTATTACACAAGATATGAATGAGTATTTTAATACAGGCGATCTGAAAAATCCCAAAGAAAATTTTAACTACCTACCAAGTTCTTTCTGGAGAACTTAATCGTGGGCAAAGATACTAAACTGAAGATAGAGGCCATTGGTCAGAGCATTATGCAAGCCACTTGACTTAGAATGGTTAAATCTCGTGTTCGAGCAGGACTTGCCATGAAGTTTCTTCACCAACAAGGAAGCCGCAGCCTAGTTGATACTCTCAGAAGTATCAGAAGTATTACGGGCTTAAGCTCATCCTACTACGAGACTACTTTATTTCAGCGAAATTCTCCAGTGGCTACAAACATCGAAATACAGTGTTTGCAAGGCAAGCTCTGTATGCATCACGTTGCTGACAAAGCAGATTACACCGTAAGATCGATCGAAGGAGTATTCCTAATATTTATGATTATATTTTTTATAATTATTAATATTTTTCCATTCGGAGTCAACTCACTGAAAACTGAAAGCCGTCTAAGGGATATATTGCAAGCAAAATTGGAACTCGGTGACGGTGTTTGCGACTAAATTCATTTCCTCCCTACCTTTCACGCACAAGCGTTAAAACATTTTTGGTGATCAAGTAGAGTGTCAACTGGATCCTCTGGATTTCGGCTTGATTATGTGGCAAGGAGAGTTACCACCTGATTATTCGAATAGAACTTACATCTTCACACTTCACCTTCAGTTCTCTCAGTATTTCACTGAAACTGTAAGGGCAAGTATTTGATGCTGTCATGTTCTCGCAAAAAGCATGGGTTAAAATGAACCTGGGCTTGTGGTAATTATAAAAGAAAAAGCCGTTAAAATTGCGAAACAGTTGCCGCTGAAACCTTGAAGACGATGGTAGCGTACAAGAGGGCATATTTTTGAATAGCTTTACAATGATCCGACGAGTCTCTCTGCTAATGTGATATTTATCTTCCTTACATAATTGGTCTCTGTGTTACAGAATATGAGCGTGTTGATCTCCTATTTGAAAACTTCGTGGGTCAGGATTTTGTAACCGAAGGCGTCGCCGTGGCGGCCACCTACCGGGAGACTGAACAGTGATTGGCATCGTCGACTGGGCTGCCGGCCGCGCCCGGATGGTCCTCGCATTCATCGCGATCTCGCTGCTTGTCGGCGGCTTCGCGTACTCGATGCTGCCCAAGGAGGGCGAGCCGGACATCGAGATCCCCGCCCTGTTTATCTCGGTCCCCTTCCCCGGCATCTCCGCCGAGGACGCCGAATCCCTGATGGTCAAGGTGATGGAGACCGAGCTTGCCGACCTGGACGGGCTCGACAAGATGACCTCCACCGCCGCCGAGGGCTATGCCGGCGTCGCGCTGGAGTTCGAGTTCGGCTGGGACAAGACCGCGGTGATGGCGGACGTGCGCGACGCGATGGACAAGGCCGAGGCCGAGTTCCCCGAGGGCGCTGAGAAATACACCATCAACGAGATCAACTTCTCCGAATTCCCGATTGTCATCGTGAACCTCACCGGCGCCGTGCCGGAACGCACGATGGCGCGCATTGCCAAGGACTTGCAGGACGACCTTGAGGCGCTTGACGCGGTGCTGGAGGCAGGCATTGCAGGCAACCGCGACGAGATGGTCGAGGTGCTGATCGACCCGCTGCGGCTGGAGGCCTACAACGTCACAGCACTTGAGCTGATCACTGTTGTGCAGAACAACAACCAGCTGATTGCAGCGGGTGAGGTCGAGACCAGCCAAGGCGCGTTTTCGGTCAAGATCCCCTCTTCTTTCGATGAAGTGAAGGACATCTACCAGCTGCCGGTTAAGACCAACGGCGACCGCGTGGTTACCCTGGGAGAGCTGGCGCAGATCAACTTCACCTTCGAGGACCGCGAAGGCACCGCCCGCTTCAACGGCGAGGACACGGTCGCCCTGCAGGTGGTCAAGCGCAAGGGCTACAACCTGATCGACACCGTCGACCTGGTGAAGGCGACCGTGGAAGACTCCAAGTCCAAATGGCCGCCGGAACTGCAGGCCGCGGTTGAGGTCGGCACATCCAACGACCAGAGCCGCGTGGTCGGTTCAATGGTCAGCCAGCTCGAAGGTTCGGTTCTGACCGCCATCGCGCTGGTGATGATCGTCGTGCTCTCCGCGCTTGGCAGCCGCGCTGCTCTGCTGGTGGGCTTTGCGATCCCGACCTCCTTCCTGCTGTGCTTTGCCTTCCTCGCCCTGATGGGTGTCACCATTTCCAACATGGTGATGTTCGGTCTGATCCTGGCCGTGGGCATGCTGGTCGATGGTGCCATTGTGATCGTGGAGTATGCCGACAAGCGCATCAAGGAGGGCACCGGCCCGATGCACGCTTATGTCGAGGCGGCGCAGCGGATGTTCTGGCCGGTGGTGTCTTCCACCGCGACCACGCTCTGCGCCTTCCTGCCCCTGTTGTTCTGGCCTGGTGTGCCCGGGGAATTCATGGGCATGCTGCCGGTCACCATGATCTTCGTGCTGTCCGCCTCGCTGGTGGTGGCGCTGATCTATCTGCCGGTCATGGGCGGCGTCACCGGCCGCATCAGCCGCACGTTTGAGGGCGCCTCCCGCGCGCTGCGCATGGCCGCCCCCTGGTGGCTGCGCGCTGCCCTGGTTCCGGTGGCGATGTGGGGCATGTTCGCAGGCGCCATGCAGATGCTGAATCCGGCCTACCTGCTGGGCGAAGGCGCAGGCGGTATCGGCGCTCGCTCGCAGCCGCGCTGCCTTCGTTTGCCGACAATGCAGCAGTCAGCGCCTGTTCCACCTCTTCCGCCGATGGACCCTGACCGGCCACAACTTCTTCCTCACGGCGTTTCTTACGATCTTTATGATCGGTGAGACCAGTGCCTGACGGAATCAGACGCCCAACCACGCCATTTTCTTTCAACCCGCGCTGCCAGTCATTCTTGCCGGTTACCGCCGCTTCGGTCAGTACCCGGGTTGTTTCCTGGAAGGACGCCGCTGAAATAAACGACTCTGTTGCCAGCGAAGCCTTGGTAATACCCAGAAGAATGCGCTGGAACCCTGCGGGTTCTTTACCTTCTTCCGCCAGCGCCTCATTGATCGCGCGAATCTTGGTGAACTCCAACTGCTCACCGCGGATCAATTCAGACTCACCGGAGCTTTGCACTTCAACCTTGCGCAGCATCTGCCGCACAATCACCTCAATGTGCTTGTCGTTAATGGTTACACCCTGCAGCCGGTACACTTCCTGAATTTCATTCACGATGTACTTAGCCAGCTCAGGCACGCCCTTCAGGCGCAGAATGTCATGGGCGCTGGGCGGACCTTCGCACACCACTTCACCACGCTCGACCTGCTCACCGTCAAACACACCGATGTTGCGCCACTTCGGAATCAGGGTTTCGACCGGGTCACCCTCTGGTGGCGTAATAACCAAGCGGCGCTTGCCCTTGGTTTCCTTGCCGAAGCTGACGGCACCAGTAGCCTCAGCCAGAATGGCCGGCTCTTTGGGCTTGCGCGCCTCGAACAGGTCAGCAACGCGCGGCAGACCACCAACAATGTCACGCGTCTTGGAACCTTCCTGCGGAACCCGTGCAATAACGTCACCGATGCCGATGTGCGCATTGTCCTCAAGGCTGAGAATGGCGCTGTTCGGCAGGTAGTAGTTAGCCGGCACGTCAGTGCCAGGCAGGTTCACCTGGTTACCCTTGCCGTCAAACAAACGTACCGCCGGACGCAGATCTTTGGCTGCAATGCTGCGATCTTTAGGATCCAACACACTGATGTTGGTTAGCCCTGTCAATTCGTCTGTCTGCTGTTTAACGGACAAGCCTTCTTCCATTTCATGGAACTGCACCACCCCGGCTACTTCAGCAACAATCGGGTGTGTATGGGGATCCCATTGCGCAATCACCTGACCCGCTTCTACCGCGTCATCTTCGGAGACCGAAATCACCGCACCGTAGGGCAGCTTGTAACGCTCGCGCTCACGACCGTGATCATCAGCAACCGCAATTTCTCCAGATCGAGAGACTGCTACCAGCTCGCCGGATTCACGCTCAACAGTTTTCAGGTTGTGCAGGCGAACCGTGCCGCCATGTTTCACCTGAATGTTGTCTACCGCCGTCGCTCGAGATGCTGCACCACCAATGTGGAAGGTACGCATCGTCAACTGGGTACCGGGCTCGCCAATGGACTGTGCGGCGATCACACCAACACTTTCACCTACGTTCACTTCATGGCCGCGTGCTAGATCACGCCCGTAACACTTGGCGCAGACTCCGTAAGACACATCACAGGTAATTGCGCTGCGCACAATCATTTCGTCCACAACCAGCTCTTCCAACTGGTCCACCCAGGCCTCATCAATCATGGTGCCCTGTGGAGTCATTGGTGAAAACGCAATACTCGTTGCATGATGGAATGAAGTAGTTTTGTTTACAAAGTTGTTTCTATTAACATTCATCACTAGATTACCGTCGTCTTTCATAGCTCTATTCTTATAGTAATTAAAAAAAATGTTGCGATGCCGCAGATTAATAGATCTGATGCTGCGACGCAACCTGAAAAACGAGATTCTGCGGCGTATTAATTTGGGATCTGAGAGAAGAGGAAAAAGGAAATTTGTTTTTTGATTTTCTTGTTGTATTCTTGCTCGCGCCTGACGGAGCAAACCGTCGACTAATTAGAGGTTAGAATCATGAACACACAGACCAAAGGGCCTGCTGTGGACATGGCTTCGCGTCCGCGCGTCAAGCCCGATGATCCACGCTTTTCTTCCGGCCCCTGTAAGAAACATCCCGGGTGGGATCCCTCCCATTTTTCCCTTGAGTATTTAGGCCGATCACACCGTGCACCGGAACCGAAGGCACGTTTGAACGAAGCCATCACCCGTTCTTATGCATTACTCGATCTACCTGAAGATTGGCAGTTAGGTATTGTCCCGGCTTCCGATACCGGCGCCTTTGAACTGGCTATGTGGTCGATGTTGGGTGAACGAGGTGTTGATGTCTTCGTTTGGGAAAGTTTTTCCAATGACTGGGCTAATGATATTCAAAACCAGTTAAAACTTTGTGATGTAAATCTTTATAAGGCCAGTTACGGCGAGTTGCCTGATTTGTCACTGGCTAAAGCTGATCGCGATATCGTCTTTGTTTATAACGGCACGACTTCAGGAGTGCGTGTCCCCAACCTGGACTGGATTGCTGAAGACCGCGAAGGCGTAGTCTTTTGTGATGCCACCTCGGCCGCCTTCGCTATGGAAATAGACTATAGAAAAGTCGATGTGATGACCTGGTCCTGGCAAAAGGTACTGGGCAGTGAAGGGGGCTTCGGCATGTTGGCCTTGAGTCCCCGTGCAGTTAAACGTCTGGAATCCTTTCAACCTCAACGCCCCTTACCCAAGATCTTTCGTATCACTAAAAAAGGTGCGCTGGATAAAGGCGTGTTCAAGGGTGCCACTTTAAACACACCAAGCATGTTGGCATTGGAAGATTTTCATTCGGCCTTGAGTTGGGCGGAATCCATTGGTGGTTTACCTTCGTTGATAAAACGTTGTGATGAAAACTTTAAAGCCGTTAATGAATGGGTGAAACAAACTGATTGGATCGACTGGTTACCTAATGATGAAGAAACTTTATCCTCAACTTCTATGTGTTTGAAGATCGTCTCCAATGAATTTACAAACCTGAGCGATGAGGAACAACAAGCGGCAGTCAAGCAGATGTGTCAGTGGCTGGAAGATGAAGAGGCCGCCTATGACATTGCCGCTTATCGTGCCGCGCCCGTCGGTTTTCGTCTCTGGGGTGGGGCAACAGTGGATGCATCGGACCTTGAAACATTAATGCCTTGGTTGGATTGGGTTTATGCACGTTGGTTGAATGAAGCAACAAAAGTTGGAGAAGTAGGCGAGTACATGGCAATGTTATGGATGCCTCCAAATCCAGATCACATAAAAATTCAACAAATTACCAAAGTTGAACAAGTAGAACCTGAAGGAATGATCGGATTATGGAAAGGAGTATCCAAAGACGATATCGACACTATCCCATTAGAGTAGGTCAGCTAAATCCAGCACCAAACTCATTACCTTTTTCTAAAACATCTCCAGAATCAGAGTTTTTCAGTTTTCTGTAAAGTAATGTTTCCAGTTTTTTTTTCTGGTTTGCCCTAGAACTACCTTGGCACAAGAATGATATGGCTTTAGAGCTGATGTGAAACAAATCCACCATCCCGCTCTCTCAGGCCCCGTTTTCCGATGAATCGACATCTTTTTCAGTTTTCATTTTCTACATTACTGTCCCTTCCCGTCCCCTAATGACTCTGAATATGGGTTTGAAGCCAATCAAAAAAAAAAAAATCCTGTGTTTGAGGATTTCGTATACTGAAACTTAAGCTTTATTGTAAATTAAGATCCCATAACCCGGGAACGTCAACCTTAAAAAAAAAAAAAAAAAAAAACGTTGGCTCTTTTTCTGCCCTTCTCGGGCGCCTTAAATCAAATTGATTCCACATAAAATAAAATATGAGCAAAATCAGTTGCATACTGAGATATTTCTTTGCCACTTTTACAACCAAATGGTATGTACAGTGATCAGGATATCTTTTTATCATATCAGATAGGCTTACATCTTGCACCTGAAATTTATTTCTGATTAGAACCTATCTTTCAAAATTTTAACCTATGCTTTTTGCGAAACGCGTTTCAATAGAAAAGTTGAAATTTTCCTTTTTCCAGCAACCTGTCATACTGAGCGAGAGGTTGTCATGTGACGGATGAATCTTGACGGATCACCCAAAAATAGCCTTTTTGCATGAAAACGGAGTGATGTCCACCATGGGTGGCGACCTCTCCCCTCGTGTTACAAAAGTTGGAGCTCTCATTGACTCAGGGAACGATCATTGAAAGTTGCCAGCCGATCGGACAGTCAGGAAAATTATACCGGACTATTTTTCTACTATAAAAACTATCTGTGTTCATTCCACAATTTGCCTATTCTTGTGCCCTTACTTTGCCATAGTGGGTCACCGTAGGCAAACGGTCTTTTTCCAATGGTCTTATTCACTTCCCCCGGTTTAAGAACAATAAATAAATGATAAAAAGTAAAAAAAACCTTGGGTACTATTATCCTTCATCTACTAGTCACATTTACTTCTTTCTATCAACTTAGAAGGAATTAGGAAAACCAAACACTCAAATTATCCAATTAAAGAAAGTATCATCATAGCCAAAATTACAAGACATGTTGACACATTCTTAAAAAATATTTGATCAACAAGAAAGATGGCTCTACAGAGTTTGTATCCACTAGTCATATTTACATCTCCCAGTATAAAAGGAATTAAGAAAATAAACAACACGAACTATATTACAACAACTACTATTCAAGAACATAATACAACACAACTACACCACCCCAATTAAACATATTGTCGTCACACATAAAAAGAAACCCAATGACATAGATCTTGCAAAATAGATCTTCTGCTTAATTGAAGTACAACAAAATTGTTTTCAGCTTCACAACTTTGCTCAGTCCCAATTTATAAGCTTTTAAAGATATGCAAATACATTTCCTAAAGTTTGAAAAAAAAAACATTAATAAGGCTCAGAACTTTACTCAAATAACAGGAATTGCATTTTCAGAACTAAAGGCAGAGAAAAGGCAATTGGTAACTGAAAATTAAGGTAAAATGTTGTTTTGTCAAAATTTCAATAGGTATAAATAGACCTGTCATGTAGGCGAATTTCAGGGCCCTCTAGAGGGAGAAGGAGTGGAGGTGGGTACTTCAAAATACCTTTCCGGGACAAACTTTAGACTCATCCCTGAAAGTTTTATTTTTCTAACCTCCGCGTTCTCTACGCTGCCGTAACGCTTCCCGTCTCCGATCTTGTTCGCCCTGTTCTCGAAGCGATGGAAGCCGACTGATGGCCTTCCCCTTCGCCCTTCGTCTTCCGAAACTGTTTCGGGCCAGTCCGCCGACCGCCCGTCGCATGATCGACGCGGCGGCGGGCGGTCGGCGTGGCAAGGGCTTTGACACCTTCGGACCGATCAATCCCGAAGTCGCGGCGGGGGCGACGCTCACGCGGTCCCGCGCACGGTATCTGGCGACGAACAATCCCTTCCTGTCGAACGGCGTGGATAACTGGTCCGCCGCGCTGGTGGGTTCGGGCATTCGTCCGACTCCCCGCGCCGAAGACGCCGACACCCGTCGCGCCGCAAGCCATGCCTTCGAAGCCTGGGCGGATGACGCCGACGCGGCGGGGCGAACGGACTTCTGGGGGCTTCAGCGCGACATTGCCCGCCATCTAATTGTGGACGGGGAAGCCTTGGTCATCGTCCATGACGACGCCGAAGGAATCCGCCTTCAGGTGGTAGCCCCGGAACAACTGGACGAGGCGAAGACCGCCGAATTGGGCGGCGGGCGGATGATCGTTTCCGGCGTGGAATTCGACGCCCAGGGTCGCCGAGTCGCTTATTGGCTCTTGCCGCACCGCCCGCATTCGACCTTCACCGATTACGCCCCGTCGATCCGCTTCGACGCTGCCGACGTGCTGCAAATCATGCGCCCCCTGGGCGCGGGGCAAGTTCGCGGCCTGTCTTGGCTTGCTCCGGCGGTCCTTTCCGCGTCCAAACTGGACCAGCTTATGGACGCCCTTCTGGTGGGGGCGAAGACCAGCGCCATGTTCGCGGGTTTCCTCACCGATCTGAACGCCACGGGCGGGCTACCCTTTGACGGGAACCAGACGGGCGGCATTCTCGACACGGGCCTGGAACCGGGAACGCTGAAGGTGTTACCCGCCGGGATCGACGTGAAATTCAGCGCCCCTGATGCAGCCAAGGACTCGCCCGCTTTCCTGCGGATGAACCTTCAGGCACTCGCCGCCGCCTTGGGGCTGCCGGAACACCTGCTATCCGGCGACCTGACAAATGCCAACTACTCCAGTCTTCGCGCGGGCCTACTGCCCTTCCGGGCGCGTGTGGAGCAAACCCAATACGGCACCCTTGTTCCTCAATTCCTGCGGCCTGTCTGGCGACGCTGGATCGTCTCCGAAGTCCTGTCTGGGCGTCTCGATCTGTCCCCTGACTTGGCCGCCGAATGGATCATGCCGCGCCCGATGCAGGTGGACCCGCAAAAGGACCTCGCCGCCGTGAAGGAGGCATTGGCCCTGGGGCTGACCAGTCGAACGAAGGCCATCAATGAAATGGGCTGGAACGCCGACGACCTGGACGAAGAGATCGCCGCCGACCGCGCCCGCGAACGCGACCGGGGGCTTACCTTCGGCACCAGCGCCACGGAGTCCTCGAATGACGACTGACACCCTGACACGGGGCGCGGAGACGCGCCCGACGACCTGGAACCCTGAAACCCGAACGGTTTCGGCGGATGTTGTGACGACAACGCCTGTTGCCCGCCGCGACGCGCGTGGGCCTTCTCTCTAAATCCTAACGGCGGACACCCTGGACTTGTCCGCGTCGCAAGACATTCCCGGCCTCGACTCACATCGGACTCAGTCGGTTCGAGATATGCTTGGACGGGTCCAGTCCATCGCTTTGATTCTTCGAGATTAAAGAAAAGGGAGATGTTAGCAAAAGTCATAGTGAAATAGGAGAAGATAAGAAAATAATAAACATAAAGACAAAAAGCTAAAAATAATGTCAACGATATATTTGTAATTTTCTCTATTCAAAAAAAAGGAGTCTACTGCTCTCTAGGGCCCCCCGCCCAGGCCATTCAGCATGTGCTTATGGGAACGCCCCAAAAGGGGGGAACTTGTCCCTGGGAGACTGTGGTACCCTCGCATAGCGTGTCTACACGGCCGGTGATTTACAAACCTTCTCCCAATAATGGGTTAAATTGCATGGTGATGCAGAACACTATCGTGGGAAGATCCTCTATAGAAGGGCAACAGCGGCAGGGTGTAATATCAAGATCTATGGACAACGACCTCTGCAAAGGACTCTCTCGACCCTTTTGGGGTACCTGCAAGACTGGAGACCTTGCGGTCAACTCTATTCCCACTGGAGGAATGGCGCCCCTCAGGGAAATATTAGCCTAGTAACCGATACAGCATTTGCACAGGATTCTGATTAATAGATAATTCTTTTAGACTTGGTCTGTTTTGACGGGCGTTTTCGGCTTTACGATCGCTTATTTTAATTTCTGTTCGTCTTGGGTTTCATCGTTTTGAGTTGGAATTATTATAGGAATTTATTTCTGCTGGTCTTCAGTTAAAATGGCTCTCTTTATTTTTCTTTGAAAAACTTCTTTTTCGGAAAGTTTTTTTTAATTAATAACACATAGAGCCCATTTCGCTCTTTACTCTTTCCGCTGCCTAGATTATAGAGAATAAAGGAGTTATTTATTTGTGGAATCTTGCATTTTTAAATAAAACATGCAAAATAAACAATTATTAGACTTCGATTTTTTGTATAATAACTTCGATATACCGCAGCACCCTACTTTAACGCAGTAAAAGAAAACTTTTTAACCGTTTTTTTTTTTAAAGTTACTGGCTTAAATTGGGAATAAAACAAAAATATTATGACACTTTCAGCCTTTTCCCTTGAGGTTCGACAGTATCTTCAGTATCTCCACAAGGAATTGCTCTTACAAAGCAAAATCCTTTGACAGTTTTTCTTAAATGAGAATTTGCAATGACCTTCTGTGTAATCTTTGTATTGGAAGCTTTTGCCTGTTCTTCTGATAAATTAAGGAGTGCACACATGTGATGAACATCTATAAGACTTCGAAGATCCCAAGGGGTATCCGATGCACTTGACAATATAATATTCTGAAAGAATTGTAATAAAATATAACTAAAAACAATTTCTCGAAACAACAAGAACAGCCTAACCTTACAAATAAATAATAAATAAAGAGGAAAGAATAACAACACTTTTTGTAAATCTCTATTTTCTGAAACCACAGTTTTATTTCAGCAATACTAAGAAAAACTAATTTTCTTGCTGTTTTTGTACACCAACAGACCCGACTTGATCTGTAATCGCTTCCGTTACATTTCTTTTTTTCTTTTTTTTTCTTTTCTTTTTACAGAAAAGGATCAATGAATACTGACTTTCGGACAGCTGACCTATGCTTTTTTACTTTGAGCAAAAAGAGGCACAATATTAATATTTATATTCAAAATAGCATGGGACCGAGAAAGGATACACAATACCAAATAATGTGGGACAAAGCAGCGCATTAGTAGGGGGAGGGGTGTTAGGGGTTCAGTCTCTTTGAAATTTCATTCAAAAAAAAAAAAAATCCGAAAGAATATTGTGACGGTAGAACTTAATATGCACACATTTACAGGGTGGAGGATATAAAACAAATTTTTATGAGAATCTGAGAAGGTTTTCCATTTCATTGTCCCTACAATGTTCCAGTGAGTCCCCAGTGCTTGGGAAAAAGAGGAAGAAAAAGAAGACAAATTCGGGCATCAAACACTTTTTCGTAGTTTCCAAGAATTTGTTTTGTAATTAATTCTAGTGTTGAAATGAAAATGAATAGCTTCTATCATTAACAGATCAACTCGGTAAGTTTTTTTCATATCTTCTTTTTTTCTTTTCTGTTGAAAAGGTGACTAGGAAGAGAAGTATTCAAGAGGAGGGGTGGATAAACACCAAGAGGGGGATTTTATGAGTTTTTTGGTTATGGGAATTTCAATGGTAGAACTTCTACGGATTCAATTCTTAACTCTCCAAAAATGATGCTAACATTGGATTTTGGTGCCATAAGGCATTTTATGATGTGCGATGTAGCGTGTAAGTGTGATTAATAGATCTCAAGTAACATTAAACAGTTTTTTACGATATTTTATTGCCTATCAGCACTGGAGAAATAGAACAGTAAAGGGAAACTTATCAGTGTTTCCGTCTCTTTTTACAAGTTCCCAGTAATTACCAGTTCCAAGTTTTTTTTTAAATATCTTTAAGATTTTGGCTACTATGGACTCTCTGTACTAGGGTACATCTATTGCTGCAGCCATGACTTTCAAGTGTGTTCAAGCCCTGGGCATAAAAATCTCTGTTAATTTTAAAGTATATTGGATATAAGGATAAATTTTTGTTTTTTAGACGGGGGAGGGAGTACTTTTACATCGAAGCAGTATAAGAGAATTAAGCAGCAAATTAACAAGTAGTGATGCCTCAATCTATTTAAATGAACCCATAGCCACTTATCTTTTCTTCCTTAATTGTTTAAGATCCTAAAGAAGTTTAACGGCGATTCCCTGTAAATTTATTCAGGGTGTAAGTGTTTGTTATGTAATATGAGTTGGGTGACTTGTTAAATTTATTGAGGGTGACGTAATCTTCCGTGACTTGTCTGATCTTACGATTCGCTTCAGTATTATTTGTGCATCGGAAGATTAAACATCTACATCTTATCATTTTAAAAATGAAGATGAAATATTCCAGACAGGTATGTGTATATGATAGCGTTGAAGCAGCATTGAATGCCAAAAATAGACAAATATTTGAACTATGGAAGAAGTGACAATGGTAGTACTATTGGATGTGTATGCGTGCATTGTCATGACAGTGAGGAGTTAAATTTCTTTGGAGTACCGAAAAATTCAAGTGTTATAGTGATGGATATTCAAGAGTAGACCCCGACGATCCGGCTTCCGTCTTGCGGTCAGTTTTCGAGCTCATCGAAATGGCTGGTGAATTCGAGAAACCGATTTATGTCGACTATAATGCCGAAACCTGTGCCCATGGTCGGTCGCAAAAGGCCGGTTGCAACAAATGTCTCGATGTCTGTCCGGCAGGTGCAATTACGGATGCGGGAGATATAGTTGATATCGACAGCGGCATATGTGGTGGTTGCGGTTCTTGCCATGCGGTTTGCCCAACCGGTTCAATATCCTATCAGTACCCGAGTATGAATGACGGGATTGCACGGGTTCAAAAGCTTCTGGATAGCTACCGCGATGCGGGCGGTAAAAATCTAAAGATTTCAGAACGAATAAATTCTCTATGATGCAAACAAAAATAGAAGGGGAGGGAGAGGGATTGATTTTCAGGATTTAACAGAAAAGATTGAGAAAAAAAACAAAATTTAATCTTCTTTCACGATGAAAAACTCCATTTTTTTACAGATAAGAAATTTGCATAAAAAGTTTTCGATTAAGGAAAAAAAAAATCCAATCATCATTTCTTTTAGCAAAATCTCAATTTCACAGGTCGCGCTGCAGTGTGATGACAACGTAATGCACTTACAGTGTCTGTATTTTCAAATATTTAAACTATTTAAAATGAGAGCGAGAATCGGAATTCCTTAAGTATCTTCTTGATCACTCCCTTCCAAACTTCCATCTAATGCCGTATCACCATTACAAATAAATACACCATTTTCAAAATGAGGATCACTATTGTTTCCATTCCCAGTACTTGCCCTACTTTCTACCCTTGAATCAGATATTCTACCCTTCATTTCGGCAGATACATCCATGGATAAAAGTGATGCTTCCAGTTCTTCTACCGTAATAAGCCTGGGCGATGAGGATGTATTCAGTCTAGACGGAGAGGCTGTATTTTGAGGAGAAAACCCGGTTCTTGTGGGTTCACTCGACGCTTGCTGCAGTGGCACACGACTTGCTAGATGTGGATATAACCCTCGCTGCATCTGAGCCTGCATAGCCTGGAGTTGCAAAAGCTTCTGCATATGAAACTGAGCTTGTCTGTTGAAGGACTCAAAATTCAAATGATTCATCCCATGCTGCGCGGTCACTGGCTGACCCAGAAGGGAACAACTTCCACTTAACAATGGATTAAATGGAACAGACGTAGCTGGAGGCAGACGAGAAGGCATTTGTAAACGGTGTGGCATTGCAATGAGTGGAGCTCCTTCTACTTGGAGTCTGACAGGTGCCACTCCGTAGATTGGCTGAGTCAAATATACCGGAAGCAAGTGATGCAAAACATTGTTCCTAGAATCAAGCAATTGTTAAATCTAAGGTAATTTTGCATGATCAAAATGTAGCAAAGATGGAAGAGGCGATATTGGTTCCTATTATATCGATCTTGAACATCTAAACTTACTTTAACTTAAAAAAAAAGCAAAAATCAAAATTTTCAAGGCTAGAAAATCTGCTGGCAAAGGAAAACGTTTGCTATGGTTCCGGATCAAAACACAGAGAAAACACTTCAGACTTTGCAACATTTAAGTATATTTTTGAAGAAGAGAGAAGAGACGAGAAAAAAAGAGCTTTAACTCGTAAACCCTCACTAGCTCACACCGTCAAAAACTGAAATACACCAGTGTCTTAAAATTTCACTTAAATCCCGCAACGCATAATTGACAAAATAAACAGTCCAATAAATTTTCTTGTATTTGGTTTCATGATCTATCCCACCCGCTTACAACGAAATCACAACGCAATAAATATATAAAAACAGAATAAAGGAAATACGGAACAGAAAAATACTAAAAAACACCAAAAGGCATTGCTTTAATAGGTTGTAAAACAAACCTGAAAGCGCAAAAACATAAAATAAATATAATGATGGATCATTCCATTGCTTTTGGTTCAATAAAGGCAAATCAAGAGCGCGTTTGCCCCCCCCCCCACATTTACAAAACACGCTTTTTTGGCCTTTTCATTGAAAAATAACTTTTTTTTGGTATTTTCTCAGAAAACCAGCGAAGTAAGCCAGCTCGGCCAAGCCCCCGGGCAGCGCTGCGTCCGGCCGAGCGAGAGCGGCGGCCAGCTCCTGAGAAAACAGGCTGCGGCCGCTGGGCGGGGCGGTCTCGCGCCCGGGCTGGGCCGAAAAGGCGATCAGGCTGGAGTCGCCGCCCTCGGTCGCGGCCAGCCCGGGCGCGCTCCATCCCTGGCTGGCCGAGATGCGGTCCGGGTAGGCGGCGTCGAGCAGGACGACCTTGGCCCGAGATTGGCGACTGTCCATGATGTGCAGCACCGCGTTCAAGGAGATCGCCCGGGTGATCCGATCGGTCGCGCGGCGCAGCTCGGCGCCCACCGGCAGCAGGAAGTTGCCGCCCTGGACCTGGACGGCATAGCCCATGTAATAGAACAGCGCCAGGTCGCCCGGACGAAGCCGTCTCGAGAAGTCGTTGAGCGCGGCCCGAAACGCGCCGTTGCCAAGATCGTTGCGCAGCATCACCTCGAAGCCGACGGCCCGCAGGGCGCGCGCGACGCTGGCGGTATCGGCCTCCACGGTCCCCAGTGGGTCTTGAAAGCGATAGGCGCCGTTGCCGACGACCAAGGCAACCTTGCCGGATGCGGGGTCCGACTCGGCCCACGATGGAGCGGCCGGCGGGCCGAACAGGGCGAGGGAGAATAGGCTTATGAAGAGCGCGATGTGCTTCAAAGCTGGGCGAGGAACGGCAATCCTGCTCCCTTTTGTGCGGGGCCATCCTATCGCGGAATCGAGCCCGCGCACAGCCTGGACGACGACGGCCGCGCGTGACGGCCTTCGCTGCCGGGGATTGCATAGGACCTATGCGCGCGACCCCCTGCATTCCGCTTGGCACGGACAAGTCGATGTGTATGATGGCGCGCCAACCCAAAAAGGGGATTGGCATGGAAATTCGCGAAGCGCTCACGTTCGATGATGTCCTGTTAGAGCCTGCGGACTCCGCCGTTCTTCCGAACCAGACCGACCTGCGCAGCCGGCTCACCCGATCGATAGAGCTGGGCATTCCCCTGCTGTCCGCGGCCATGGACACGGTGACCGAGAGCCGGCTGGCCATTGCCATGGCCCAGGCCGGCGGGATCGGCGTGATCCACAAGAACCTCAAGGTGCGCGAGCAGGCCGACGAGGTCCTGAAGGTCAAGAAGTTCGAGAGCGGCATGGTGGTCAACCCGGTCACGATCTATCCCGACGAGCCCCTGGCCAATGCGCTGGCCCTCATGGACAGCTACCGGATCTCGGGCATCCCCGTGGTCGAGCGCGACGGTGGACCCTTGGTCGGCATCCTGACCAACCGGGATGTGCGGTTCGCCGAGAACAAGAAGCAGCCGGTCAGCGAGCTCATGACCCACGAGAACCTGGTGACGGTGGAGGAGGGGGTTGGGCGCGACGAGGCCCGGCGGCTGCTGCACCAGCATCGGATCGAAAAGCTGCTGGTGGTCGATGAAGACGATCATTGCGTCGGGCTGATCACGGTCAAGGATATCGAGAAGGCCAAGGCGTATCCGGATGCCTGCAAGGATGAGCAGGGCCGCTTGCGCGTCGCCGCCGCCACGGGTGTCGGGGATGCGGGCTACGCGCGGGCCGAGGCGCTCCTGGATGCGGGCGTCGACGTCATCGTCGTCGACACGGCCCACGGTCATTCCCGCGGGGTGCTCGACCAGATCAGCCGGATCAAGCGGCTTAGCAACCAGGCCCAGATCACCTTACTACAGTTTGTTACCGCAAACTATTTGAAATTCCAAAATAATATTTACATGTAAAGCCCATTCCCAACTAATGATTTTTGGTATTTCAGGATTCTTAGTTATTTTTTTTTCTCATACTTTTAGTTTTTTTTTTGTCAAAATTCAATTTTAATCACCTATTTTAGTACTTTTCTTTCAATTTCTTTTGAATTCTAAGCGCCATATAAAAATTTAGCTTGAAGTTCCAGGTGATTTAACTTGCTTGTTAAAAATATATCGCATGCTAAGGTTTACATGCGTATTTCATTTTAATATACACCAATACATTTGCTAACATATGATGCATATTAAGCAGAAACAAAAAGTCCTGGTGAACTTTATAGCAAAGAAATAGTGACTTGGATGTCAAACACATTAAATACGATTAAGGTTCCATGTAGACAGAAAGGATGTGGAAGCAGCTGACAAGTTTCTATTTGAATTAATTGGAGATTTTGGTTTACATCCACCAGTGTTACGAAGTCTGTTAAACATAAAAATAACAAAATGAATTAACAGTGGAAGAATGCCACAGCCTCAACCTAGGAATTGACACCAAAAAAACGACATAGGAATAGAATGCAAAACTGAAACTTTGAAGTTTTGCCAGAGGGACTTTTCTATTTGGGAATTGAACAACTGCAACTGACCAATGAAGCTAAACAGTGTTCAGAAAAACGATTGAACAGCTTGGAAAAAGTCAAGTATCGCTTGACGCTAGATGGCGCTGATAGTGTATTTTTGTGTATTTTAGGGCCAGTTCCTAGTCTTATATGTTACAAATACTCTTTGGCTCAGACTTCAGTAGTGGCAATGAAGATTTTGGGCGACGGGTTGACGGGAAAAGAGGAATGTTTAAGTAGAATCAACAAAGGAAATGAAATATGATTGTTTAAAGTGGCTGAGTGAAAACCTATCTCTATATGATTTTCGTTAAGATTATATGACTCTCAGGGGGTTTTACCCCCTATTTTCTAACTTTTGATTACAAAGACTAAATTTGATAAAACTTGTATATTTTAAATCAGCATGAAAATTCGATTCTTTTTATGTATCTTTTAGCATAAAAATTCGTTTTTTAAAGTTTGGTTTACTATTGAGCCGGGTCGCTTCTTAATACAGTTCATTATCACGAACTGTTTGATAGGGTTATACAATCGTGAATTGGATAAATATATAGCAAACCATGTAACTGGCTTTTGTATAAAGTGAATATTCCACTTGATGCCCGGGAAGGTATTTTGAAGTACCTACCTCCACTTCTTCTCCCTCTAGATCTATTGTAGAGTGGGCCTCCTTTTACTTTAAACAAAAGAGATGAAACTCCAAACATTTCAAATTTGTTTGGACAACTTGTCCATGATCCTATAACACTGAAATTTTTCCAAATATATACCAGTTTTGAAAGAACTTCGCCATTGATATATGATGAGAGGGTGAAGGGGCGTGAACTCGTTTTAATATGTCACTGATTGAATATTGTATCAGGAACAACAGTGTGATATTGTCTCCACTAGCTCTTAGTTTTTCCACTGCCAAAGCAACATAATCTATTGCTTTAGTACATGAAATGTTCCCGAAATGAGAGGAACTGTAATACCGGGTAATTTAGGAAGTTTATGTTGTAAATTGAAATTGTATGGAGCAAGCGATAACTTTGTGTCCTTCGTGATATTTGTTTTTCGCGGGCATTCCTTTCTGGGGGCCGAGATCATGGCTGTCTTCCCCAATCTCGGCATGATCGCGAACTACGGGGCCGGGTTCGATACGATTGATGTGGCACATGCAACCTCTCGCGGGATCCGGGTCAGCAACACGCCCGATGTTCTCACCGATGATGTGGCCGATCTGGCCGTCGGCATGGTGATCGCCCAATCGCGCGGGATGGTCGGGGCTTCTGACTGGATCCGGTCCGGCAACTGGGCGCAGCACGGGGCCTATCCGCTTCAGCGCAAGGTTTCCGGCAAGCGGGTCGGCATCGCCGGTCTGGGCCGTATCGGGCGCGCGGTGGCCGAGCGCCTGACCCCCTTCGGCTGCGCGCTGCATTATTATTCCCGCGCAGAGAAGGACACGCCCGGCTGGACCCATCACGACGACATTGTCGCGCTCGCCCGCGCGGTCGATATCATGGTGATCTGCGTCTCCGGCGGGCCGGACACGGTCGGCATTGTCAACAAGGCGGCGATTGAGGCGCTTGGGCCCGAGGGGCTGCTGGTCAATGCGTCACGCGGAACGACCGTGGACGAGGCAGCACTGCTCGACGCGCTGGAAGGCGGTGCTCTGGGGGCGGCGGCTTCGGATGTGTTTCTCAATGAGCCCGAGATCGATCCGCGCTTTCTCAAGCTCGACAACATGCTGCTGCAACCGCATCAATCCTCCGGCACGGTCGAGACCCGCAAGGTGATGGGCGAATTGCAGCGCGAAAACCTCGCCGCCTTCTTTGCCGGTAAACCTCTGGTCACCCCGGTCAACTAGTCAAAAAAAATGCCGGGCCGTTGCAGCGGCCCGGCATGGAAGAGGTGGGTAAACCCTCTTCCTTGGTCAGCGCTTCAGCGCACCAACACCTGAGAACCGGAATGCCTCTTTTTCCAGCGCATCAATCTCATCGACGCTCATCTGGTCATGGGCGACCGTGATGCGGCCCAGGAACACGAAGGGCAGCTCTTCCGCGCGGCCTTCCATGTGATACTTGATCGCTTCGGCGGTCGCCGCGCCCACATCATCGCCCATGCGCATCGGCGTGGCATCCAACTCGCCGCGGCGGATCGCCTCCAGCTCAAGACCCGTTCCGCCCCAGCCGGTGGAGAACACCTCCTTCTCCTTGCCCACGGCAAGCTGTGCCTCGACCGAGCCCATCGCCATCGCGGTGTTGGCATTATGGATGACCTTGGCTTCCGGATAGGCCTGCAGCATCAGGCTGGTGCCCTCGAAACCCCCTTCGCGGGTGTATTCGCCGTAATGCTCGTAGATCACGTTCCAGTTGCCCTTTTCGGCGACACAATCCTTGAAATCACCGGAGCGTTGATTGTCGGTGATCCCCGGAATGCCACGGTTCATCGCATAGGTGATGTCGTTGCCATGGCGTTCCAGCATGTAGTCGCACATCTTCTGCGCCCCGAAGGCCGAGGAGAAATCGAACCAGTTGGCGGGCTGCGCCTTGAGATATTTCAGCGGCGTGTGGAAGGCCCAGACGAAGGTCGTCAGATCGGGGTTCTGCGCCAGTTTGTCGATATTGTCGGCCTGCGTTGCCAGCTCCGACGGTCCGAAGATCACATAGTCATAAAGATCGGCATCCTGATCGACCTGCGAGGCATAGGTCGCCTGCAGTGAATGCTCGACCTGACGCGATGCGAACTCGCGGGTCTCATATTGAATGCCCAGCTCCAATGGAACAATCGCAGATCCGTTTCAATATAACAGCTTCTCTGGCTTCTCGAAAAAATATTGTCTTTGTCTGCAACCCATGGGTTTTTTCGCAATTTGCATATGTAGCCCAATTACGCACAGTAGCGGCGAAAACGGCGCTGTGGTCCGCGAGCGCCAGAAAGTAGTCCATTTCTCGCCTAAATGCAGCTACAAAAACGCCCAAAACTGTCAGAAATGGAAATAGGAACTTTAGTTGTCATTAAACACTTGTAACTGTTAAAATTACGAATAAATATTGCGCTCATGACGTGGGCCCTCTAAAAGAGGTGGGGCGGAGGGGAGGGGGGTCACAAGATTATCATTCTTTGGAAATAATCCTAAAAATGGTGTCCATTCATTGCCGCAGAGATATTAGTTTAAAGTCGTAAGAGAAGTTGGTTCACTAAGGCCAAAAGACACAATTTTTGCTCAGGTTATATCTCATGGAAGGCATTTTTTAGGGATACTTCAACGAACATACTTATGGCCATACAGGCAAGAGTCATCACATAGTCGTCCCATACATCCTACATTTTTCGTTTCCGATGCATTATGATATACTAAAGTGAAAAATGTATATGCCGATAAGAATGTGAGATGGGGCGGAATACGCTAGTAAATTCCCGCAATGGGGGACGGCGCCCCACCTTGCCCCCTCACCTTCGTGAGCGATATAGTGATGAATAAGGCCAATTCATTTCTGGGTTGTTTGCAAATCTCGAGCACTGTAGTCTCTGCTATTCACTGAAAGCGAAACTGCACATGCAGTAAATAGTTAAAAATTGTTAAGAAACACCGCATCTAGGAGCAAGCAATTCCAAAAAGATTAATTGAGATGTTTTCGACGTAGTTTGGCTCAATAACGTTGATAAAGCCGAAGTATTTTAATGGGATAACTATAGTAGAACAAAATCAGTTAAAACTAGCCCAATAAAAACCTCATATCCCTCAACACTGCCAAAAGGCGGGTTTGCAGACATGGTTAGAAATTTTGAGGGGCTATTCTGAAATTTTGAGGGGCCTATTCTGACTTTCTGCGAGGCAGTTCTTAAATGTATTTCCAATATTTTTTTTGCAATGATGATGCGCAAATATACCTCTTTATGTCCTCAATCCGGAATCCTACCACAAATATACCTGTCATCATCATCATGATCATCATGATCATCATCATGATCATGATGATCATGATGATCATGATCATGATCATCATCATGATCATGATGATCATGATCATCTTCTTCATTTAGAGTCCCTTTGTCCCTTGTTTGGGGTTGGACTTCCAATTATCCTCTTCCACTTTGCTCGGTCCTGTGCTAGCTCTTCCCCTACATTCATTTGTTCCATATCTTGTTGTACTGTTGCTTTCCATGTTTTCCTTGGTCTGCTGACAGGTCTCCTGCCTGGTATTTCCATTTCCTCTGCCTCCCTTCTCACATGCCCAAACCATTGCAGCATTCTCTGTCCTGTCTTACCTGTATCTCTTTTAAACCACAGTTATTTGCCACTTCTCCTTCAGATACTGTGTCTTGCCGCTTTACTCCAGGCATATACCTCAAAATTCGTTGGTCACAGCTCCTCAGAATATCCTCTAAACATTTTTTTCATACAAGCAACCCAGTTGCTAAGGCCTTAGCCCTCAAATCAGCCAAAAAATTAAGCAACTTGCTTAGCAACCCCCTTCAATGGGATCCTAAAAACCCTACTGCCCAATTTATTACTTCCCAAGCATCTGAAATGCATTTTTGTGAAAATTTCACCCTCGCCCTTCTCAAATATAAAGGTACAGTGCAATCTCCGAAGTGGAACTGACCTTTACCGAACGTAGCCAATCCAGTATATATATATTTTTTTTTTTTTTAATTGGCTGGATTCTAGTAGAGACGTCACAATGTAAAAAAAGAACATCAGAAATAGAACAAGCACACTTAAGAATTCTTGACATTCCCGTTATCCACTTATGAATCACCAAACCTCTCTTATTCGCCAAGTTTAGAGATACAAGGCTCACCTTCAAAGCCGACCTGACCCTGATTGTTAGTAACTAACATACTAAAATTCAAGTAAATCGAACAACTTCTTCTTGAACTATCGTGTGTCAGCCGGTAAAACAGTTGGACAGAAAAAAACAACTTTATAGGTAACCTATATTGCAAATAAGATTCAAATATAGCCCATTTAAAGACAAAAGCCTTTAAGCTGCAATATAGCCAATCGGGGCCCATATGCACTGGCGTAGAGCGACATAGAATTATATAGAATACTGACATACTTTGTTCCCATTCAAAAAGTATACTGTGAAGATGGACATACAAATAAAAAAATGGTAAATGGAATAAATGGTCATATAATACGAGAGCATTAACAGCATTAATAAATTTCTTTACCAATCGGATACAAGAGCCTTCTCAAACATAACAACAATGACAATCTATAAATTAAACTTAAAATATTTAGTAAGTGCTTCGACTACTTCACAAATCATTGTTCAAATTCACAATCAATGCTTATATTCGTTACGCTAGAGCTATGTAAGAGGTTAAGGTTAAGAAAAACAACTTTCCAGAAGTAGACATACTAGAACAAAACGAGAGACACTATTAGATTGTTAATTCTATGCTCTTAATAGTGCTAATAATAGTAGCTCTCCTGAGCTGCGTTTTCAGGCACCAGGTTCCAACACGGGTGAATACCCATCTTTGCAGCAGTCGTTTTCAGAAGTCTGGGTTCTACACGAGTCTGGTATCAACCTTTTTTAGCCATCGTGTTTAAACCGGGGTTTCTTATATCTGGAACCTGCTTTAATACCAAGTTTAAACACGGAGTTCATAATAATTGGCGCTAGGACTTAAAAATGAACTACAAACCCGACTTTACAGTTGATAAATTCTGTTCATTAAGATCTGTTGTTCAATTTTTCGTGTCCCTTGTCATTGTTCTGAAAACTATCCATAAATTAAATCTTTCACAATAAGACCAATTTATGCATCTCTTTAAGATTCGGTTGAAATGCAATAATAAAAACAGCTTATAAAATTTGAATTATCTTTATGGAAAACAGTAAAAATCAATGAAAATCTGAAGCATAACTAACGAAAAAATATCTGTGTACTTCTTGATCTATATTTTCTACCCGTTGGAAAACGAGTTCCAACCCTGTTCTTTGGCGGTAGAACCTGCATCTTAAAACACTTTTTGCACTACATGGGTGCGTTTGTTTACTTGTCCGATTACTAATCTGATTAATCCAAGCGTTTTTTGAGACACATATGACGTCAGAGGTTAGTCGGATTATCCCCTCAAACGCTCAGGATTCTCTATTCTCTTTCTATTTCTCTATTCTCTATTCAGGAAAGCTATTCTCTTTTGGAGAATATTCACGTCTAACATAAACATGTAAACAAGGACAAAGACCTCAGACGTGATCACTTCGGCTGTGTTGCCTAACATTCCTAATGTACCATGCTGCTAAACAACGATCATAATACGTAAAAGATCATGGCAAAATAGAATAATGTAGTAAGGCCTAATCATTAGGGTCCCCTAAACAAGTCAAAGTGCAAACACGATGTTCTAATATCAAGAAGCAATGACGATCGTCCTGCTGTGTATGTAGTAAACAACGATGTCTCAGGCAATACTGAAACATTATATTATTATGAATCTAAAATAGCTTTAAATCAATTATTAATATTCGACCTGGTTATACATGCATTGGAACTAGACATATTGTTACGTTTTAATTAAGCACAACTCGATTATCAGTAGCATGATGTTTCGAGAATAAAAAGAATATCTTAGGCTGAAAATGGAAGAAATTAAGAGCCTGTGAGAGCCACAAATTTGTTTAAAAAGAATAATATAGGACATTACGGAGGCAAATTTCCGAGGGGCAATTTTCTTTGTGGTAATTCTCCATGGGGAAATTCACCAGGGGGGGCGATCATCCGGGGGGCGATTCACCGGGAGCAATATTCCGGGGGGCAATTATACCGTAGGGTAATTATGCCGGGGGCAATTATCGGGCGATAATCTTCCGGGAGGTAATTTGATGGGGGGCAATTCACCTTGTACCGACAAACTCATGGTCACCCTCATATATTTGCTATTTCGATTGTTTTTCAGTGGCGTAAAACTCAACACAAATTTTTAATAAGAGAATCGTAAACACAGAAGAAAGTGCAAGATATTCTAACTGTGAGCGTCATAATGAGATATTATCTTTTCATGAATAGAAATTATGGTAATAGACCCAGGCTTAACTATGAGACATTAAAAAGAAACGTGTTAAAATTACTGCAGTTACTGAAATTGACACAGCCTACAGACTGATGATAATTATCCATCATACACACCAAAGCTATAATATTTATCGACTGCATTTGCAGCATGGCTGTATTCACTTTACGACGCACTGAACCTTCTGCAATGCTTCTACAATGGTCCGGTCGACGTTTCTTTGAAATGCTAAAAAAAGTAGATTTCAATTGACGCTCAGGTGAATTGCCGAAAGCAAGAACCAAGGATTAGCAACCATAAAGTTATCTGCTTTGTAATAGGTGGAATATACCTGTCAATCAAAGCTTGTACAATCCCGGCCACTCTAGCTTTCCTTTTTACTATCACGATAAGTTAATCAAATTGCCAGACACCAACCTCCCCTTCTAGAAAGGGACGCCTATGAACACAATGTGAACCGACTGTTTCATCCTTTCCATCTGTCTTTCTTCTGTGTAATAGGACATGATGATGGTCGTGTAGCAGAACTAGAGTCTTTATGCCAGACTTTACAGAATCAAGTATTGGAAATGGAGGTAAATGATAGAGAGGTTACTGTTAATAAAACTTTATAATTTTTTTATCGTGGTCATTGTGGAACAAAAACATTGCATCTGATGATGTCATTTATATTCGCCATCATAGTCTTGAAATATATTCGTAACTCTTTTCGAGTTAATGTTTATTTGCTGGTTTGCGAAATCAATTTTCTATTTCCTAAAGTCTTGGGTGAGAGCAGTTTAATAGTGAATGCATGTGAATGAAATATGCTACTTCCTTTATGATCAATATTGTCAGCGGCATTTTAAAAAAGTCTGAAATTTGTGCTGATACCTCGATAATAGCATCAGACCGGGTCAAGAAATGATATCTAAATATTTCTAATAAAAATCTTAAATTACAAGACTTTTCTCCGCGATACTCCTATCTACACTTTTGTGTGCCATTTAATTCTCTAAGGTCAGGAAACTTTAGCCATTGAGTACGTTTATTAACATAACAAACTGAACATGTTCACTTTAGAATTTATTTGGTATGCAGATTTGAAACTCAAGTTGCTTACCTTCTAAAGTTAAAATCAGTACATAAGTTACTTAAGTGCTTGCTCGGATACATTTGGTTTGATTTTAGAAAGAAGAAATAATTAATTTTTACAGGAAATCTTATTATTGGCAAATGTCTACACTTGCACATCTCTTATCATTGGCCAATTCTTAAACATATTTTTAAGTTAAAGTACGAGATGTTGCGCATGTTGTAGGAGATTATGAAACCATTGCGCATTCTTGCAAAATGGAACTAATAACAAAGAGCACCTTATACTGGGTAAACGTTTCACCTTAGACCTAAGTCATAGAGCTCTAGTTGTTTAAATTCTCCTAGTTTGAGTTTAGCTGCTTTTGACCAATTTTTTATAAGAAAAGTACGCGATACGTAGTTTTATGCAAGTTTTATTGCCTTTAACCTTTTTTGTTCGAGGCTTCTGATTGTGACAACACTACATTAAATATTTACAGGATACGATTATAATTACAGAGGCAGAATGGAGAGGGATGAAGCCCAGGGCTTATGATATCTCCCTCCTAAAAAATCTATGATAGCTATAAATTTGATGCATTACAAAATAATGAATTGGCGTGACATTTGATAAAAATAATCTTAGTTCTTAATGTTAGTGGGCATATCGTTGTTGATAATTTTATGCATTGTGAGTGTAGTTTTCAGTTCAAACAATGTCTGAAAATTTTCCATTTTAACTTGTCATCTATTATAACTCCTAAGAAATTGTTTATGCTTACTTTTTTATTTTAGTGTTACATGGACCTATGCCTGATTGGCAAGTACTGGAATTTGTTTGTTTGTAATTAAATATCTTGTAATTTGTTTTGGAAATATTTAAGGATAGTTTGTTTATATTAAGCCTATCACAGAGATGTTTCAGTGCTCTGTTGAGCGTCTTAAGAAGCTGCTCAAAGTTGGAATCTGCACAGACCATAGTTGCGTCATCCGCAAAAGTATAAACTTTAACATTTTTTAGCTATTTATGATATGATTGATGTAAATTAGGAATACCTTAGGGCCTAATATGGATCCTCGTGGAATACCACATGTTATTGGCAACTTATTGGATTTGATACTATTGATCTCCTCATACTGTAACCTATTACTGAGATGTCTTTCCCTACTCTCCTGAGTAAGTAAATTTGAAGTTTCATTAATATGTAAGATGTTTTCGCTAAAGCCACTAGACTTTGCTGCTCTACGCGCCATGACTGTTGCCACACTAATTCAAACCTGCACTCTTTTCAATAAAAAGATTGATAATTTTGGTAGAGGGTCAATTATCATTTTTGTCCTTCAAATTGTCGGTTCCTTTAAACTAAACTTTTAATAACAGTTATCGTTTTATTTAGTTTGGGACGTACTAGTTTACCTGTAGATTGACCTAGCAAATAGACATTTTAATTGTTGAGAAGTCTTAGTTAAAAGGATATTTTTTTAATAACTTCTTTGGGTTCAAATCATGGTGGAAATGAACGTATTCGTTAAACAGAATAACTATCATCTTTCAAGATTCTATAATTTTATCTATTCAAAGTTAGCAGTTGTGTTTCCTGGCTTTACAGCCTTGCATCTTCGGGATATAAAGTTTTATATTTCAATATAATCAGCAAAAATAACAGTCGCCATTGATTCTCAGAATCTGTTATCACAGGTAATGTACGAAGAACGTTTAATATTTCAATAGGAGTGTGCAAACTGCATATAAATAGGCAAAGAGCTTGCGGAGGTCTAATCGCACTGGTTCATGCTTATATAGTTTTGCAACACGTGAATCCATTCAGTACTCATAAGGGCTGCTGGGAAGAAGAAAATGTTGGGGCCCACAGGATGTTTTGAAATTGTGTTCTGAAATACCTATGGAACACGGGAGAATGTGTGGGACACATAATCAAGGAAAACATTTAAACGTCTACATTCTTTGGCGATGGTTATTCAATGAAGGCGTCTCTTCAAAGAACATATTTGTGGGGTGCTTATTCAAAACCTTTCGCTTTAAGGGGACTAAAATATATACCTGATCTTGTAATGACAAATTCACTGTCCTTGTAGCCCCAAAATGAGGCAGCCTTTCGTATCTAGACTTCTAGGATGACGAAACAACAGGGGCGCTTTAACCTGGAACGTTGTAACCTGCGGTCTCTTCTCTCTAGTTTCGCTTGTTTTTTTACAAATAACTCTTGTTAACTCACCTGTAACAGCACATTAAGTATCAAGTGCTGATTCCCTGTGTCCGTCCTCTGGTATGTGGATGCATCTCATCTTCCGCATCTTTCTTCTGCGTCCCTGTTCGTATTTCCCTGTTCTTTCTTCTATGTTCCTCTTCCTGCTTTAAATATTCCTCTCCTTCCTTCCATGTTCTTCTTCCTTCTTCGTTCCATTCTGCTCTCTCTCTTGGGTTCCTCTTCTATATTCTCTGTTCCTGTTTCTCTTCTTGCTTCTTCTTTTAAATTTAACTTCCGTTGGTCTTCATAAACAAGGGGTAAACTCCTTCATGAATACACTTCGTGAATCGTGTCATTCTTCTTCCTTTATCCTATATTGCGCGTGTCTGTGGAAAGTGCCACGACGTGTTCTTCAACATGTAAATTTCTCTCGGTTGGAGACGTCGGTTTAGAAAGAAAGTAAAAAAAACCCAAAGAATTATGAAACAGCAAAGAAACTTGGTTTCAATGATTAATAAAAACATGGGTCCTTGTGAGCATTCTCTGTGTACAGTGTGGACTTATTTGAGGTACATGCATTATCTCCATTCCCCATCTACCAACAGAGCAACCACTGCTTCATGTTAATAGCATTGAGCTAAGATTTGCAATGATTTGGTCCGCACCTGCGCCAGAGTGAATCGTTGTTTCAAAATATTACTAGAACAAGACACAATTGTGAACCATGGCCCCGTATCTTTCCAAATAGTTTAGAGTCCTGGGTCCAACAAGAACTTATAATAAACAGTTTGTGTTACCACCACTCCTTAGGATTCAAGGATCCGATAAAGAAAGTTTCAAAATTTAGCCAGCAATTGACTTACGATCCAAAAATTACGTCAATGTGCAATTTTGTGTGCATGTAGGTGAGCCAAATTGATAGATTTATCATGGACCCCAATTTTAAGAAAGGAAATAATGCATCCTCACAGGCTAAAAATTCACCCTTCCTGGTTACGCTCATACGCGTAGAATGTAGACGGCATGCAGTAATTACGTTACCCTACTGTATCGGGCAAGCTGCCCCGCGCCCATTCAACTCTTATCTTTCCTCGCTTTTCAATCCAGCACCACGGTATCAAGGTCCTACGTTGGTATTTCAACATCATGGCGGCAATGCACGTCATACATGGTTGACCAAAATTGTAATAGCCATGGCTTCATTTCCGTATCTTGCTGATCTCTGCAGCAGTGCACGGCATACCTTGCACAATACCAGCACACCCGTAAATTGCTGTGAGATATTAGCCAGAGCACCTTTCGTTTCATGATGGCATCGACATTCTAAGCACAGTATTTCTACAAGACGCTGAATATATTTCTACGCTATTTTATTTATTCCTGTAAAAGGATCCGCTCGCATGGATCAACTGGTCACTAACTCTATCTTGAAAAAGTCTTTACTATATCTTGTGTGACACTTCCAATCGTCAAGAAATATTTTGAGCGATTTTTAGAAAATACGATATTGAGCATGTTGTTGCTACCACGTAACCTAGGATATTCTTGACCAAGAAGCGATTCCAATTTGTTCGCGTCTGTAGACTCGCTACCATCGCTAACGTTACGGGTTACGGGTCTTTCAACTTGTGCAATTGATTCCATACCTAAATATGCCACGAAGGGAAGTTTGCCATCACTTTTTGACTAAACGCCCTGCGCGCTTTTTAAATTTACAAGCACTTCGGGGCGCGCTTATTAAATATTTAAGCTCTTAGGGCGCGTTTACTAAACTTTTTACCTGTAAGAACGCACTTATTGAACTTTTAAGCTCTTAGGGCGCGCTTAGTGAACGTTAAGCTCTTAGGACGCGCTTATTAAGCTTTTATGCTCTTAAGGGCGCACTTATTCAACTTTTAGCCTCTTAGGGCGCGCTTATTGAACTTTTTACCACTTAGTGTGCGTTTATTAGACTTTTAAGCTCTTAAGGTAGCGCTTATTAAACTTTTAACCTCGTAGGGCGCGCTTATTGAACGTTTCCGCTCTTACGTTGCGCTTATTCGGACGTGTCATTATTCGGGTGCTTAGAGAGAGGACATCAAAGGGATAAATGCAAAGACCAAATGTCAATCTGACGTTAATTAGTGCAGTAAGTCTTTTCATACCTGATATCAGAAGCAAGGGGATTCTTTTCGTAGAATGTTACTGTTTATTCTCCGCCATTATCTGAGGGTGCGCTTTTAAAAAGATTTAATTGGTTTTTATTTATTTGCTTTACCTCCATGGCACACAAATGTTTCTTATAGATGCCCACCAACCTGCTTTGGTGCTTGTTTCCTCTTTCAGTGTAACACTTTGTTTTCCTCAACTTTTCTTGTATCGAAACAAGGACAGATTTGTACTTTGTTCTTTGCTTCTCTCCTAATTATGCTCAAAAGTTTTCATCCCAGTCATCGTATTTTTGTTATCTGTAACTAATTGACACTCCTCAGAGCACAAAACGCAGAATGATCGAAATGGGAAAAAAAGGTAATGTACCCAACTATGAGTGTTTGAAATAGCCAACCACAATTTGGACCGTCTGGCTGCTTATGCTTTGGGTTAATCAATGTCTTCTAGAGCTATGATTAGTAGGCGAAAAGGCTCGATGAGAAAACACCATCTTTTTCAACAAAGCAGAAGCTGTCGTTTCGTCTAACAGACTTCATCAGGGCCCTTTCAACAACTTTAGACGTAAAAGTATTCCTGACAAATTTCGGAATAAATGGTGGCAATGAGACGTCCCAACAGCCAACCGATGTTGTAAGATAATTGTTGTATATCGAAATGGAGTACAAGTGTTTGATACTTCACGATTTGCGACGCAATATGTCTTTTCACTTATTATTTTATAATCGATACTGCATCTTGCCTGAAATCCTCAACAAATCCTTTGGAACATATCTAGTCACAATATACAGATCACTTCTCCTTGCAAACATAATCTAAAGGTAGCATTCGCAATGCTCCGATTTTCCCGGCATACCTCCACACGAAGTTGCGTAATGCCAACTTAACTATAAGAATGGATAACCGCAGAGATATATACAAAAGGGAAGAAAGAAAAACCTTATTTGTTGAAAATTGGCTTGGAAGGAGAAGTTATGCATCATGCTAGTACTTTCATCTTTGTACATAATATCAGGTTTGCATGTTAATAGTAAATCATTGTTTTAATCTCATATACCACCCAGTTTTCCTCCATATCTCGACTTCCCAATGTCTACAAATGACCATGTTAGCTATCTTTTTATTAAAGACTTAACTATTCCTTCCGTGTCTCATAAATAATAACAGTCAAAATAAGATTATTACTTACATAGTGAAAATAAAGTGTGTTGCTGATCTAATGCATCACTGGATAATAATCAATTAATCTCGGCTTCACAGTAGTTTCAAATATGAGGTAAATGAAATAAGTGTAAGAGCTAGTATACATCATGTCACCGTTGAAAGGTCATCCTTATTTACCAGCAAGGCAAACGTATTCAACGCAACAAGGCAACTACAATTTAGTCAACGTTTCCTCTTAACTTAAGACTCCTTTAGGTCTCCTTTAGGTCTTTAATACACTGAAATATTACAGGGATAAGTAAACTCAACGACAAAAAGAAGAGAGTGTGTTTATAGGACAATGTTAAAGTCCAAAATGCGTCGATAATTACCAAGAGGATTCGTTCAGGGCTCTACAGTCAAGAAAACAAAGGTGCCAGTGCTCTACCAACGAAAGTAATTTGTTTCCAAACTTTGGACTTTAAAGAACTAAAGGGTAGAAAATGTATTGTGTGCAAACTATTTATAGTGACATGTTTACATCCTCTTCTTGATTCCGTTATTTTATCTGGACATTATTACCCTTTTCTTTAAAAAAAAATGAATCTTTATGCACCACTTATTCACCAAGTGGTCATCCATAAAGTACGTACGCACTAAACCCATGCTATTTTGAACCCCTCCCACTGTACGTACCAGTATTTGCATAACCCCCTTTACGTACGTACGCACCATTAAGTCTGATTATGCAACTACCTCCCACTCACCCTACACCAACACTTTAAAATCCACCATTCCCTTCAAGGTACTATACGGAACTTTTGTTTATCCTTACGCAGGTCATTTTGAGGCCTGGACTGCGATTTTTTGTAAGCAAATTAGGATGAGCAAGTTAGAAATATAGGCAGGTTGTATTACCCCATCAATAAACCTAACAAGAATACAAATGATAACACCATGTTAACGTTAACACCAAAGTGAGCTTATAGTATTTTTATTTCTACAAAATTGCGACCTTCTTCTAAGTTGTTAAAACTCAAACGCAAATGAAATCTAATGCTGGCGCTCGCATCACACGAATTCGCATTAAATCGAGGCAATGCAATTGGACAATCGTAAAGACCTACCTACTATTTGGAAGCGCCAAAATTGTTAGAACAATTAATCAATAATCAATAAATAATTAATAATTGTTGCAACAAAACCGGTCGATGGCATTTCTCTAATGACTCAGTTATTAAATATTATCTACAAATTTTGTAGTACAAGCATTTCAATTTGCATATTTGGGTATGCATTTTTATTGACAATGTATGCCCCTCAGACGTCACGAAAGTATCCTTCTATCACTTACGAATAACAAATCCTTCAATCACTCAATGGATAGTGAAGTCCCCCGTAATATTTAAGGATGCGGACACGAATTAGTAGATTACACTTGTCTGTGTTGGCTCGATGCAGTTTTGATCTAAGCCTTTAAGGTAAATTGCCAACATTTTCTGGTACACATGAGATCTATCAGTGGCAGATATTTGGCCCAAGGCATGGAGAAGACGAGTTCGGTAATGTAGAAAATGCAAGGAGATTTTCATTCGATAACAAGAAACATAAATAGGATTCATATTAAATAGGAGGGGAGACAAATATAAACATTGGAAAATATTATTTGCAATTGGTATGAAATGAATGTATAACTTTGGAAAATATTATTGGCAAAAAGTGTAAAATGAAAGTATAACTTTGGAAAATATTATTGGCAAAAAGTGTAAAACGAAGGATGATAATTTTAAGTATTAGAAATGCATAAAATTGAAAGGATTAATAGCACAGACGCAGTGTAACATACGCTCAATGAGATTTCTTGGGCCTGGTGCAGTTTTACCATCTGTGAGGAGTGAAGGAACAAGAATTGAGGTTAAAGGGAGCTACGATAACAATTAAAGTCCAGGTTAGAAAAAACTAGTTAGCATTGAGGTAATAAAGTACCAATTTATACTGATTCATATTTTCTTCCACTTTTTCGGTGATATTGTAACTAATGCAAGGTGTGGGGTAACAGTGGAAATTAGTTTTCGTCTGGTCAAAAAAGTTTTTAAGAATTCAGGTTAAGCTGTCGTCTACCAGAAGTGGGCGAACTTAATTGATGATAAAACCGGGTTATTTACAATGATACATATATTATTGAGTTCCTATACAGGGTAGAACTTTCAGGTAGTTCAGAATAGGAAACTGCTATATTAGTTTTGAAAAGAACCCTAGAGAAACAGAAAACATGCCACCATCGGGGATCGAACCTGTGACCCATGCTTTTGCGGCGTGCGCTTTACCAACAGAGCTAGGTGACCTCCGATGTTAACATACTCTATTTCTCTAGTCGCCATATTAGCTCCCAATCATCCACGGGTGGACATCGACATCCAGCTCAACGCAGTTGGAGACCAGCCTCTCTGCGCCATGTGACTTGACCAAGGAAGGACTTCAATCCGGCCCGTCTATCTGCCCAAAGCCAATTGAAGTTAAAAGTGTCTGGTGGTGACATGTTTTCAAAACTAGCATTTCAAATCCTCTTTTCTTGACGAAACTGCTATATAGTTTGAAATAATTGTACAGGGTAGGAATGGAGGAAGGATAGTCTTCAATTCAATAAAAAATTGTATTAACAGATTCTGAGGGGTTGCAGAACAGACTTATCAACACGATAGCCCTCTTAGTGCAAGGAACTGCGTTTATTCTTATTTCGAGGAACGTATGGGCTGTATATACATTAAGACAGAATGAAAGGGTAAGACTCAACCTTACTACAATCGATCTCAGCGGCTATACCATGCTTATCGTAAGTTTTGCGACAAATTTCATGAGCCAAGCGTCAACTTGCATTTGCCATTGACTGCCCAACGTCAGCAATATCGTAGAGAGCCTCTGACCTTTTACACCACTTGAAGAATTGCAGCATTTCCATCATTTAAGTAAAAGCGTTTATCTCAATTTTAAGCTAAGTTTACGGTTTAGCTTTCTTGGTCGTCCTAAGACGAGCAACTACGTGTTTTCTGCAGACATTGTGGTCCTTTACAAAGGTATCTGACCTATGTAAAGACATGCTGGAGTAGTGTTATCTGCATCTAAGCGGAAGGTTACCAAGCTCTATTACCATTACATTGTCAACGTTTTACATTAACGTGTTTACGTAGTCCAGTTTGGTCCGCCACTTAATCTGTGATCATATATAGGCTGCAATAGCAAAATAGTTGGTGTGTATATTAATCAACTAGCAGCCTTCTTCTTGACTCTCGTGTCTACTTCTCTTAGATATGGTATGTACGTATGCTTAGGGTGTAACTTTACACTAGACAGTGTTTGTTATGAGTGTCTAGAGAACTTTAAAGGCTAGGGCATATGGGCATAATTTCATTCGGTGAGTATTCTAACTTTGGTGTTGTTACTTAGCTTTCACATCTGTAAAACAAAATGAACAGTGTCGAAGCCAAAGGTCCTGCTCGTCCTGCTTAGCAGGAATAAAGGTTTTCAAAACTACAAAGTTTGTAATTTCAAAGGAAAAACTTAATTGCCCCACATAAAGCCAAAAGTGTTTATTGTGTCCATGGTCTTTCTATTCCACTTTCTGTTAAATAGAAAGAACATGTTGTGTTGGATGTCTGTGATTGACTTGTTTGTAAAGGCAAAGGCTCTTGTGTTCAGTGTGATTTTACTCCTGCTTTTAATTTACGGCAGAACATGGACCTTTCGTCACTCCTTCCATTCGACAGAGATCTCTCATAAATTAAAAACGTCACTCCTACCCAAACAAAAGTTTTCGCCTGCCATTTCTGAAGAGCAGGAGTGACGTAATTGATTTTTGGTCCTGCGACCCTGTGTTCTTTGCGTATATTTCATGTTGATTTTTCTGCTTGACATGTTTCAGTCATCGATGTTAATTGGTAACTGCGATAGGACTCCTACAAGACGTGGAAGACATTCCATACTGCTAAAATAGAAGGGTAGACATTCCATTATCGAGAAAGTCAACTTCGTAACAAGTAAGTCGGACAAAACAGGGAGATGTTGAGGGCAATAGTAGAAGCTGTTCTTTGTCTGGCAAAGCAAGAATTGCCATTCCAAGGTCAAGATGAAACTATCGGAAGCTCTTAGAATGCCTGTGTAAAGTCGATTCTATTTTCAAAACGAACTAGCCATGTGGAAGTGCACTTGACTTATACAAGTAACTCTGAAGTACACAGTTTCACGTCAGCGTGTCAGAAGAAAGTAGTAGTAGGTGGCCGACACAGCTTTTTCAGTAGACGAGCGAGATGAATAAACATCGTCACAACAAGGTCCTAAGAATAACCCTCTTCTTAGTTCTTCCTAGGACGTTGATCACAACCTCTGAACTATAAATAAAAAGTCTGGAACGATAATTCTATTGTTCTCCCGGTATTGAATGCGTAACCAAATATGGCGCACAATGGAGGCCGCCATTGCACGTATGTACGTGCAGAATTAACAGGAGACATTAAAGTAATGAATAAAGCACATGCGACGGTAACTCATCTCAATATAATCTGAAATCATTGCCAAGTATGTTTACAAATCACATCAGCTGTGACGCAGCATTTTATCGTTACTAAACTTCGCTGTGCGCCACTGTCAAACAATGAATACAATAGAACACACACAACAAGAACCTTATATCGTATGAAGTTACTTAGGTTAAGTAATAATTATGCTTATATTTCTTCGACATCATATCTATATTTTCATACAGAGCTATTAACGGCAAATGCAGGGAAATTTGTGCTCAACATGATTTCACACGACCTCATTTGAGTATGTGCAGTACCGTCACCTACGCTATTGTGTTTCTTTATCAATGTTAGGATCTGAGAGCATTTGCTAGACAGGGATCTGATCTGCCATTTCAAACTTAGGGGGAAGCATATAGTTGTTAAAAACCCATAGCCTTCTCTAAAGTTGTAAAAAGATCTTAAAAATGTCAAATATGATTATTGTTTTGCCTTATTGATTTGGCGATGGACCTTATATTATACTAAAGGGAGGTAAGTCTAAGATAAGCATTTACAATTAGCTTATTCTACGTAAGATATGAATACTAAACTCCGAATCACCTTCCCCACCTACTGGTATAACAAGTCTCCGCTGCTTATCAGGGAGACTGGTATGAAACACCTGTATAAAAAGCTGATAGGAGCCCCGTACCTAAAAAGAGGAATAGAAAACTGGAAAATTGGGAAGTTGGAAAATTTGTTTTTAAATTAAGGCAGAAGAAATAAACAACAAGACGAAAATCCAATAGGACGCAAGTTATTCGACAGATATCTCAAAGAATTTATTTTTAAGGTTCAATCAAAGAATTAAATTTTAGTTTAGCATATTTTAAGTACCAATCTGTAAGTGACCTAAAGACGTCTTTTAGACGAAACGTTGTCAATTTCACATGCTCGCCAATTGTGTTATCAAATTCGGTTGCCTAATCAAAGAAATGATGCACATTCGCAAGCGCAAGCCGGCTCTCAATGTGCAAACTGATTCGACATGCGCAAAGGTATTCAGATAATGTTTTAATTTTTTTTACTCTTTACTTGTTTTCTTCGTTATATAATTCCCTTGAGAATGGTGTCATGATGAGTCCGAAACGTCGGAAAGAAATTATAACCATTATATTTGCCCGCTTATGTTTTACAATATCTCTGTTGATCAGTAGTAAATAGAGTTTCCTTCTTTGGCGTTTTATCTACTATAATTTGTCAGTAGACTATTCGCCTTTTTATTCAAGAAACAGCCGCTAAAATCGCCACAGGTTGTATGCTAATGCTTAGGTGAATGCTATACCAAACCACTGATGGCTTCTCATTAATCGGACGGACGGGTCTATGTGGCACGTGTGTTTATATATCCATATTGATACTGAACTGGTCTGAGACCTAGTAAGGGCCTCACCAAGACATGTTATTTGACGTCATTGTGTTTATACCTTAAAGTCTTATATAAAAGCCCCACATGTCTAGGCCTCTAAGTGAATAAACCTCCTTGTGGATAAGCCCATCGGCGTCCTACTGAAAGAAACATCCATTGAGCGGCCTCCTCCCGTGTATAAACCTCTGAGTTTATAGATGTTGAAAGATGGAAACATCTAATATTGCAAACTGCAGCCTCTGATAATCAAAGTGTTCTTGGTGAAGTGGCTTCATCGCAGGACTCATACATACATACATACATACATACATACATACATACATACATACATACATACATACTAAAATTACCGTCTAAAAATAGCACTCCGAATATGTCAACTAGAAAGTCTCGAAGTGGGATTCCTACATTAGGTAAAAAGCTGTATCCGTAGTGCTGCGTATCGAACGAAAACTTAATGACAGAGGGAAGAACTTCAAAAACCGTAACAGTTTTTATCTGGAAATTGTCATTATTGAGGCATGTCTGGAAACAAATATTAAATAGCTGGTTGCTAAAGACAGGAAACCAATCAATGTATGGCAAAATATTTAGTGAATTTTATCAAATGATAACATTCTTCTGGCGAGAGGTTTGCTCATACAACGGGTACCAACATTTCAAGAAATTTATATCTGAAAGTTGGTTAGTGATACAAAAGTTGAATATTGCGTTGGGTAACGAATTCATTCTACTAAACGTTTTCGCCATACACTGATCAGAGCCAAAAAAGAGCTTTCTTACTTCACTCCATACGATTGCTGTGATCAGTGTATGGCGAAAACGTTTAGCTGAATGAATCCGTTACTCAATGCAATATTCAAATTCATTTCTCAGATGCAGTGACTTTTTAGTGCTGGACACAAGGATATATTATTAAACAAACATAAAAATTCTTGCCTATGTGTTTCTCTCCTTGTTGTCTTCCATGTTATAAAAGACCGTCAGCGAATTGTTAGCTACTTCAACAAGATCCTGGCTCCCTAGTTGCCAATTTACCAGTAAACAAATTTATTTTACTCTGCGAGTCAATTTGACTCTTTAAAATTACAACATATTCATTTTGTGTTCAATATTCTAGTTTTAAGCTGATAAAATGTCCACTTTTTATATCTACAATACTCGGATGCGAAAATATAACGGTGTGCACGTAGTGAAAGCAAGGTCAAACCTTTACCTTAAGCGTTTTGTAATTTTTGTTTGACATGGAGTGGGGATGATCTTCTCTATTAAACCAAAGGCCCTTTACCAAATCAAAAGAACCTGCAACTAGTGTTTGCTGTGACTATTCCAAGCCCACCTAACGTTTCCCCTGTCTCTGCTATTTAACATTAACAAAAATCATTGATATTTGGGGTAAAGACATTGTTACTAAAGGAGAACGCAAACTTGTAATGTTTCAGGCTCTGCGTTCACAATTGCGCATTTTAACATTAATATTGTAGTGTGCTTACATGTTGAAGCATTATGGATATTTCGAACTTCTTTACGAGCTGTCAATGCGAAAGTTCCCAATCGCTGGTATTATGCTACGTTAATCCAACCAACTAAATTATCTCCTTAAAGTTTCGGCAACACACCAGCTACTGTCTGTGAAATGCAGAAGAAATTTAGTAATATCCAGAGTGCAATAGAATATGATTCTGGTTCCTTCTTCAAGGAGGTTTTTCCTTGTAAAGTGACAGGTAAGACCTTGTGCTTTCGAAAAGTGCCAATCCCTTATCAAGTCACAGTTGTCGTTCGGATCATATAATTAGGTCCGATCAGCTATTGCTAAATAACGCGTGTAAATTTTCCCTCTTATTATATCCTGAAAACAGCGCTGGCATAGTTTTCGAAATATTGAGACAGGAAGTTCTTTTTCTAGGGGAATCGGCAGCTGTGCCTAGTAGAAATCAAGAAACTTCAATATTTTGTTAAAACCAATGGTAAATTTCCCTTCTTATCAAAGCATTCACAAGATGATGTTATACCAGAGTAAGCATCATAAATCATTGCCTTTAGTTGTTCACAAAAATACTTAATTGGTACCTTTACTTTGTAGTAATTTCATTGTAGACAGTAATTATATCACATATTTTTCTTGCCATGTGAAATGCGTACTGGGTTGAGATTTCTCCCATTCCTCTCTCTTCCATGCCAGGTCATAACTAAAAAAAATATGCAAGGGGGGAAGTCTGGAAAAAGGGAAGTTCTAATGGACATTTGATAGGTAGAAATAGGATCCCTTTGATTTCGAGAGGACATAATTTTTTTAACACAAATGACACACTTGCATTAGAGAGGGCAATGGTCCTTCACTTAAAGGGGTACATGAACATGAGAGGAAGTTAGTTTCTCAACTTTACAATATATTTTAAAATTTAATTTTCAGTGGCCTTGGACCTCTATGCATAGATCTTAGCACCAAAGTGCACCTTGAGGGTTTTGGAAATAGTCCAACTTCATGCAGCTCTTCAGTATTAACACTAAGCTAATTTTACTTTAAGAAACTAAGAATTTAGAGACAAGCACATTTCTGACCTAGTTTTAAAACAATAGTTGGCACATAGACTTACGAAGTTACACACAAACTAAGTGAAATTTGAAGTTACTTTGCCCATCATGACTAGGTTTCATCACTCTGCTACTTCCTGTTTAAGGATCACTAGGTGGTGCCCCTATGTTGTAGATTGTAAATTGAGGCTCCTGATCCAAACAATTGTATAACATATCACCCGTTGTTCTTCAGGGGCTTTGCCAGACCCAAATGTTGTATATAAGCTATTCTTGTAACACCCAGTAATGTTTGCCTTTAGCCGTTACATTTGCTTTTAATTGATGGATGATTGGAAAGTCAATATTTGCTAACACATAAGCAAGGGGATGTCCTGTTAATAATAGTATTGCCTGCCAGCACATATTATGGAATTCGAAAATACTTACGGCTGACGATGTGCAATTTGGCTGGAAATTACATCAGATATTATTTTAAGGATAAGTAATTTTTTATAAATATATACAGGAGAAGTGAATAGGTGGAATGATAGAAATAAACAGAGGAGATGAAGTTTGCATATTAACAATCAAGTGTAAAGAAAGAAGTACAGAGACCTGTATGAGCTTACTATCAGCTTAATTTGGGGGGAGTGTAAAGCACTTGCTGCCAATTTGGAGGACTGTTAATCAAGGCAGCTGAATGGAAACATCTTGACAGGTCTTCAGTCTTGATATGTGGCAGTCCCAAAAGGCTTCCTAACTTGCCACTATCTGTAGCAGTGACTTGACTACCTGCCAATCTGGCAATCTAATTATCATCAGTCTCATGTATAGATCACAGACATGCCAAGTGTAAGACATTAAGTTTTGAAAGGATTAATCCAGTTAAGAAGTACCAAAATGAGGTATGAACTATATATAGGGACTGAAAAGAAAAGAAGTGAGTGAAGGAGTAGGTAGGTATATAAAGTACACATTCAGAACATTTACAACCCAGGTGAGAGCATTAGAAGGCCAAATTATCTACATCAACATCTCACATACTAGTTCATGGTTTCATCCAGCTTTTCAGGTCCCCCCCTAAATTCTAGGTCCCCCCATAATTTTACGTCCCCCCATGGGTACCATTTGTCTCAGGTCCCCCCATCATTTGGTCCACCATGAAAATTTGAGCTCTCGCGGATTATGGAAAGCATCTGTCATCAATGAAAACAGATACTACATCCATTCCTTGCCAAAAGGCCGAGAAGAGTTGGTGTAGCACCCCTTACTAGACACTGCCGGCTTTGAATCAGGCAATTCCTCAGACACGTTTGAGTTACCTCGTTGTAGAGGTAACAGAGAGAGCAGTAGATAACGACAAATACTAGAAATGGAAGCACATTTCATTCGACAGTTTTCTAACGAGAATTAACTCGTTTTCAACACAAATTAGTTTAAGTTTACAACAGTAGACTCCTGATAACTTGAATCTTCGCGGGACTAACAAAAATCGTTCGATTTATCGACAAATTGAATGTTCGAGTTGGTCTTCAAGTTAACGAACGTTCGAATCGTCAACGTATTGAATGTTCAAGTTATCGTATGCTTGAGTTATCGTATGTTCGAATTATTAAATCAAAAGATGCCAGAAATTAACATAAATTTCAGGAGTGGATGCATTTTCATTTACTAGGGTTCCAACATGAGTTTACTACAGTAAACTCCAGATAACTTGAATCTTCAAGGGAACAACGGCAATGGCTCAAGTCATGGAATGTTGGATTCAATGAATGTTCGAAGTTATCGAATGTTGGAGTTGCTGAATGTTCGACTTCTGTTTGACTTATTGCATCTTCAAGTCAACGAATGTTCGTCTTACCGAATGCTCGACTGGTCAAATGCTCGACTTTTCTAATGTTCGACTCATTAATTGTTCGACTTCTTGAATGTTTGACTCATCGAATGCTTGATTTATCGAATGTTCGACTCATCGAATGTTCAACTTGGAGAATGTTCGACTTACCGAATCTCCAACTTGGCAAATGTTCGACTGATCGAATGTTCGACTCATTGAACGTTCGACTTGGCGAACGCTCGACTCATCGAAATGTTCGAATTATCGATTGTTCAAGTTATCAAGGCTCTTAAGATAAAGAGAAGTAACTAAAAACATAGTCAACAAGTTAAAGATAGGCTGGAGAACGACCAGCCCGAGTATCATCTACTGCATTCTCATTTTTCTTGGCGAACATAATACAAACACAGTCAAATATCGCTACATACTGATTCCACCTAATCTCGCGCTCCGTCACAGAGTAGATTTATCTTGAAAGACACTTGACATATACATGATCATCACAGTGGAATTCGTAGACAAACTTCTACTTGTTGTCCCGTCTGACATCATATTCAAACAGTGTTAATCGCAACTACTCTTGGGTGCCTAATAGACGGGGGGTTGGAATTGACGGTGGGGTGGGGTGGAAAATGACCAAAAATGTAATAGACGGGGGACAAAAAGTGTAAAAAATGAAGTCAGAAATCAGTGTTTAGAATCAACTGCAACTTCCTAAACGTAAGATAATACAACAAAAACAATAGTCACTTATTCGAAGTCATGGTAGTGTCCTACATGACTCTTACTTAAGATTGTAAAAATGTTCCCCTCGTCCTCCTGCTCAATGACAGTGTTATTGCTAACATCTGTAATGTGCGTCTTCACACTTCTTCGAGTCTCGTAAAAGGCCACCTTCATCTTTTTAATGTGCGATTTTCATATTTTAATAAAGATATTTTCTACTTGCCTACCAAAGTACCTCCTCAAAAAATGGTGATGGGTGAGAGACTACTAAAAATTAATAGGCGGGGGGGGGGTTGGCATAAGAATGTCCTGGTTGCTCTTCAGTCATCGCCTGTGGCTGTAATGCGACAATCTGGAGCTCAAACGAATGTATCACGAAGTGGACAAGCGAAGGAAATCATCTGTTTATATGAGGAATGCGAATAGGGAACGAAGATGTAAACTAAAGTCCATGACTTTACAGAGACCCTACTTTACAGAGACCCTACTTTAAAGAAACCCTACTTTACAGAGACCCTATTTTACAGAGACCCTATTTTACAGAGAACCTATTTTACAGAGACCCTATTTTACAGAGACCCTATTTTACAGAGACCCTATTTTACAGAGACCATGTGTAGACGCATTAAAAAAGTTATGCCGTGAAAAGAATAATCTGTCAAAGGCTTTAAGAGGTGGCTAGCACCCACAAAATATTTTATGGTTATAGTATATTCTGTGCTTCTAGCGAAGCCCCCTGGAGCAACCGAGTGCTGCTTTACTAACGCAACGTGACATTCTACGCACTACTCACCGTTTCATTGCTTAATACGTCCCGAAAACGTAAATTATATAAAATAATGAGTATCACCTAGCTCAGTTGGTAGAGCGCACGCCGCGAAAGCGTTTGCCTCGGTTATGATCCCCGGTGGTGACATATTTTCTATTTCTCAAGTGTTCTTTACAAAATAATGAGTAAGAAGGTGATTACTATCATAATTAAGTTAATGGAAACACTGCATATTGCCATAATTGCAAAGTAAAGCAGCCCAAAGTTTAGAATTAAGTTTGCATGTAAATTGTTGACCCCGACTTTGCCCTACATAGTGTGTCTTGCTCTCAATTAGCTGCCAAGTAAACCTAGACGTCACCACCCTATGACTAGGTCACAGGGTTCTTTACGATATCATTTAAATTTTTTGTGTAATGGAGATAATTTCTGCTGATTATAATGTGTTCAGAGTGACCTTTGTGTTTATGTCTGAAGTGAAGTGTCATCAGAGTTGTAAGTTTAAGGACTTACGAGGTTTTGGCTTATGCTAATATTTTGCGTGACAAGGACTTGATCTGATCCTAGGCTTTTGTTATTGGATCGAAGTTTTCATGGACCCTATAATCTAATATACTGTATGCATGGGCCAGACAAATTATGGAGAAGTAATACATATGGTACGATGTTAGATCGTTTACAGAAGAATCCAGGGACTAAGAGTACACCTTAAGCAGCACCGATTCCCAGGCTTGCTTTATTGTGAACTGTGCTTCTTCAATTTAAAATCCTTTTTTTCTCGTCCTTTTTAAGCTTCTAGTGCAGCATGATTTTACACACAATTTCAGGGAAGTAGCTGAAAAGTTATACTCGTTCGCAATCTGCTATACATCCGTTCCATTTATTCTGACGCTTTTTGTTTAAAAATTGATGGTTTTCAATGAGGTGCATGTTGTATTTGCTACTTCTGCTAAAAGTGGTTAGTTCTTCCACTATCTGATAAAACTTTCATCTTTAATCTGTATACAGTAATGAAGGCATTTTTCGTAATATCTATGTTAGTAGATAGTGCTCACCTCACTTAATGAGGGTTGTACACCCCCCCCTCCCCCGCGTGTTCTGATACAATGTTTGCATTTAAAATCAGTCTATTGTGGGCTACAGATACTGAGAAACGTCCAAGTGCAACGAGCAAGCAAGGAATTTGCAAACAACAAGAGTGTGCTGATTTAGCATTTCTTTAATTACTCCTCTTTGTTTGGAGTTACAGTGTAATTATTATCAATTTAAAATGTACGATCCTCTGAAAGATTATTTAAATTGTGTACATATAAATTGAATGTTTACGTATTCCCTATTTAGTTTTTAAATGTACTCCATCGAATATCTGCGCTTGTTACATTATGTTTAATGTAATAGATTTGAAAGGAGACTGCAAGAGATATATTTATGATGCAATCATGAGTGAAAAGGAAATCGAGTAGGTTAATTTCCGTATATTTGACATTGGAGCATGCGATGTGAGATGGACAAGCGAATGAGATTCAAATATTTTAGACAATGTTAATTTTGTCACGGGATTGAGGTTGTTCAGTTCTTACCAGATCCTTGGTTTTGGTTTGTGCTGGTGCATTTGTTACTTTTGGAAATCTGGAAGATTTTTTATTTTATTATTACATCATTTACTGTCTCACTACTTGATTTGTAAATACAGCGCTATGCTTCATTACGATGATTCGTCAAGTCAGTCCTAGTTTTTCAAGAGTAGGATATAAATGCCAGTGCAAACCTGTCTAAAAAACAGCCAGAAATAGTAAGTGTGTCTGAGTGGGATGATTGTACGATAGTGTTGATATTATAATAGACTTATTTCTGCGTCAAACTAGTTTGTACGCGTGACGTGACAAAATAAAAAAGGGTTCAATGTACAAAAGAGGAGATAAACAAAATTGTGGGACTGCAATTTGGGGGGGGGGCAGCTATAATATGGGCTTTAGTGAAAAGGACTATTGAGAAAGGTCGTCCAACGTAAGTTGTGATCTGTTTGCTGCAATAGCTACCTCAAGACCTGGGCCATCATGGGCCGTTCATAATAAATTGTGTCTTCATGATGGTGATAATGAGGCCATACCTGGTCCAGTGAGAAAAATTACGTAGTTTGAAAGAGCAGGCATCGAAAAATATCAGCTATTTGCAAGAAAAGTCTACATGTTTAAAACTGTAACTGGGCCATTCACAAGACATACACAATGATCAATGATCAATTTTACGTGTTTCCTTCTGATTTTTCCAGTTTTAAATCCATAGTAAGCTGCTGAAATAATCAAATAATTGAACTAACTACTTTGTGGACTTTAGCGATTTTGACCCCGCAACATCCCAATCTCTACAATTGTAGACCTGTAAAAAAATCAAACTTAGGCAGAAGCTATGTAAATGTAAATGTAAATTTGATACACCATACCAAGTAAATTCTGAGAGATTTATAAATTTTGATCCATTTTATACATGCTTGGGATAATATGGGTTAAACATGGGAAATACGAAAACGCTTCAAGCGCATTTGTGTCGTTAGGTTTTTGGTTACCTATCTAACTTTATAAATAGAGGAGCTGGGGACGAGTATAACTCAATTCGCAGGACTCTCATATATGAGACTGGGTTATTTAAATACTTTGAAGGAAAAGCAATCAAAAAAATTCCAATTGACAAAAAATAATCCTAGAATTTGCCATTATTTTGAAGCAAAGCAATGGAATCGATATTTTACTTCATTAACATGTGTTACTTAAATGATATAATCAATAGCGTTGTATCATCTTTGGGTTCAACTATTTCAAATGCATTCCTCTTTCAAATAATCTTGACTACTGTCACTTTCTTGCATGCCGTTCGTTTACAAAAGTTATTTAGATATGTTCGTCACGTTGTCCAACACTGATTCTTTACATAGGCCACAGCAGTATGTCAACGTGCTACAACTCTGTAGCTGAAAATAGCGAATTCTAAAATAGAACATGGTAATTTTCCTAATGGGCTTCGCTTGATAATACTTAATCGCGCTTAATATTGCAATGTAGTGCTAAGACACGTACCAAGCTAAAAATAATACTAAAATCTAAATTTGTCGACTAAGACGTGACTCTTGTAGCATAGTGCTCAAAATAGTTATGTGGACCAAACAATGATATAACATTAATTTCTATTGGTGGAGACTTGGTGGGGAGGGGTGGTTGGGAAGCAAGGCAGTATTTAAGAAATACTGTTAGGCTTTTCTGAAATGACTAAAAGTATTTTGAACACGTCCGTCTATTATTTCCTTTGTACATTTTCTCAATTAAACCGGAAATATTAGGTGAGTGTACAAGTTCTTGCAGCCGTAAGGGCAGGGGTATAGGGTCCTCAGCCCCCTAAATTTACTAGCAGACCATTAGGACAATCTAGTTCTGTATCCTTCAGAACATCTGAACTGGCTAAAATGGACTTTTCCAAAAGGCATTATAATGTTCCACGAGGAAGGCGACAAACAACCGTTCCTCCCTTATCTCGAGGCTCAAACTTTCCAAAGGATGGACTAGATAATTTGAAGTTCAACTACATCATTCTACCAGGCTGATATAATATTTATACTCAACACATTTGTTACTTAGTATATTACTTTTAACTGTGCTTATCTGTAAACCTATGAAGTATGTTAATTCAGCCTGCAAATTGTTAGTGACACCTATCGCATTGCTGATATGAATGGCATTAAAGCAGTTGCCACAATGCAGAGAGTACGTGACATTAAGAAAAACTACCTACCTCATTTTGGTAGACACTTACCTATATGAAGTATCAGTAGAGGGTATGGCAAGGACGCAACGTTTTTCAATCAAACTTGCAGATTGTAAGTGCGAAATGTTTCACTTAAGTTGTGTTATTGAGAATGAAAGCGTATACCCATACCATCAAGTTAAAGAGTAGTAGTTTTCACAGCTCTTCATACATTTTCCAAGCACTTACTTATGCAAAAACGATGATTAGGATCGATTTTGAAAGATTAAATAGATTGGCAATCAAGCATATTATTCTGGAAGAAAAATATTAGATAATCTTTCAGTTGAAGATAATTGAATGTTAGACGGAGTGACCAGCAATCTTAATAGCGAATAAAGCAATAAATGAGAAACACAGAACAACCAAATATAAAAATACACTATTGTTTCACTGTAATGAGTTTATTTAAGTAAAAATTGTTTACAAAAGACTCCGACTATAACATAAAAAGATCATGGAGAACTCGTGTAACTAATTTGATTTAAAACGTTTCTTGCACAATCAGTGCAATTGACTCTAGGGAAGGTACAAAATTCTTTAGTAACAAATGATCCTCGGATTATGGGCTTTCCTTGCTTTTAGTTTCTTGTTGCTTTAATATTCTGTCATCTCGTCATCTGTAGGATGGAATGAAAAAGCATCTATTTATAGAAAACTGGTCAAACGAACTAGACACTAAAAAGCTATTTTTTTATTTGCACGCATACAATCAATCAGCCCCTAGAAAAGTAATGAAAAAGCTTATTAAAAACTCAGGAACATTATCTTTTATCTGCAAAGGAGGAGAGAGAGAGAGAGAGAGAGAGAGGGGGGGGGGGGGCGGGGGGGGGGTAAAGGTAAGAAGACGTACATTATTATGCTATCCTATATGCTACCTATAGCCTATCATATAGCCTATCTTATATCTTATCCTATAAACTATCATTTAGCCACTGAGCTTAGCCTATGGCCTATCATATGGCCTACCCTATATACTATCCTATATACTATCTTATATGCTATCCTATACACTATCTTATTTGCTATCCTATATACTATCTTATTTGCTATCCTACATACTATCCTATTTGCTATCCTATATGCTACGTTCAGCCTATCATATAGCCCATCTTATCCTATAAACTATTATTTATATTGCACGAAATAGCGAAAACATTTTGTACTTAAAAGCTTTTTCCGTCTGACACTCCTCAGAGTATTAGCGTCAGAATGACCGAAATGAAGTGTGTGAAAGAGTATACCAACTGTATTTTTGAAAGAGCCAATTATCATTTAGCGAACTATCCTGTAGCCATTCAGCTTATCCCCTATTCTATAGCACATCGTACAGCATGTCCTGTAACCAACTAGCCAATCCGACTGCCAAAGCAATTGCTTCAATTCTTCTTTGCTGATGACTTGTGCCAACAATACTCTACAAAAAGAATGTTGTTCTCGATCAATGTTATAAGAGTGCTGGAAATCCTCTCGCTTGAGGGAACCACTTACGAAGCCATTTCACGTACTGTAACAATTAACAACTTGTTTTTGGATGATTTGAAATGCTCTACCTGTGTTTCAAGAAGATAGCGCTCAGAGACCACGAAAAAAAAGCGAACAAGCAGGTATCATGTGACAAAAAGTTGAATAAGTTGCCCTTATCTATGGCAGTCGCTTAGACTTCGATAAAGGTTTCTGATAAAAAACTTGACTTGATGGTTTTCTCTTCTATCGTTAAGAAACCTACACGACAAAATAGACCGAGCACGAGGAGCTCTGAGGGAGAGAAAGACAAACTGACAGATAAGCAGATTATTACTGATATATAAGTGTATTTAAGACTTTGAAATATTTTAAACAATTTGTGGCAGTAAAATTCTCAAAGGTCAAGAACTTCGCAATCTTCCAATTCGAGGAAAGAAACTACTTAAATAACAAGAATTTATTGCAACGGCATGAGGAGGACAAAGACGTTTTTGAGAGGTGAACTTCATGAGATAATAAAAAATGCGTTGGCAACCTTCCCCAATGAGGGAAGCTAATCAGAGTTCTTTCATAATAATACTCGTAGAAAACACTAAAGAAAACCACGTTCTGTTTGCGAGACAAAGGTTGAGGATTAGCAGTGAGATTAAAGCAGATTAGAACAGTTGTTAAAATAACTCAATATCTTGAGAATGATTTGATACAATATTCAATAGAATCACAGAGGTATGCTCTGAAAATAATACAAGACCAAGATCGAGAACCAGATGCTGACCTTCAACATTTGTTACCAATCCCGAGGACGTATTCACGTCAACGTTGATACGTCGGGTAAAGCATTGCTCACCAGAAAATGTCTGAGTCCAATTATTCCGGACATAACCACGTAGTACCTGGATTTTCTTCTAATTATTCACGATTCGAGGGCAATGTCCGGGCAAGCCTTTCACCAATTTAATAGTCAAGACATTTTCTAACATACCGGAAAATATCCTAGGCTTTGTTTACACCGGTATTGGCAGGGGGGGGGGAGGTACTTTTGGTCAATACCTGGGCAAAAAAAGTGGGTACTTTTGGTCTTGAGGAAAAATTTGTCTTTCTTTCTTTCTTTCTTTTTAATGTGAGTATATGCTTTGCTAAAATATTTTATTCGCACTTTGACAACTTAAATCAGAAGAAACAAAAAGAAAGATTAAAACATTAAAACTATTTTCTAAGTTATTTACACTGATGAATATTCCAGACTACAAGCAACAAAATTTCACTGTTAAAAACCTAGATGCGCTGCGTTACCACAAAGACTTTTCATCTTTAGGGAACGTGACTGTTTGCAAGAGCTATCTACCAAAAATTTATTGCTGTTAACCAGAGACCCTTGAGGAGCAGCGGGAGCGATTTTTAAACTACCCAAAATATGCAGTGAAAGAACCAAACAATATAACTAATAAATGAAGGGCAGCTGGGGCGTCCAAGGGCAACGCACGTCAATTTAGGCTATTGGGCAGAGAAGCAAGCCGTACTCAACTGCGCAGTCGAGCCGCCTGTCACTGATCATTGAAAGAATCCGTCATCAATGAGAATAAATACTACATCTACTATATCCATTGATGGTAGAGTTTATTATGTCCTGAGTCTCTTTATATTTGCGAGCTACGTTTCGGAGAGAGATTTCGCATCTTTAAGCTACTGTTGCTGTTTTTATGAGGCTGGGTTGCGGAGGTCCGAGGGATTTTTGGGACCGGACAAGGTTGTTCGGGGGAGCCATGCAAATTGCTTCTCGTTCATTTGGTTAGGATCGTGTGTTGTATGTGTTCTCATTGATGACACATTGATGGCCGGTGTTGTCCATGGTCCGTGAGAGGCGGTCCTACTGGGCGGTTGAGGCTGCTTCATGGCTTGCTCATTTACCCAGTAGCCTAAATTGAGTGGCGGCACCCTTGCTCGCCCGGCTGCCCTTTGTTCATTAGTTAGCCTGTTTGATGGTTTTTCTGTTTATTTAGGGCAGTTTCAACGTCGGGCCCACTGCTCATCAGGGGTCTTTGATTGACAAACTGCCATGCCGATCTTGTGCTTCTTGTGTTTTCTTGCTGAGGACTGGATGCCATATATGTGGAACTTGGTATAATACGTTGTTGATGTTGCTGTGGTGGTCTACATACAAAGAAAGAGACTCATAAAATGATAAAATCTTATGTTAGAATATTTAAAGCTACACTTATTCCTTGCCAAAAGGCCCCCGCAATTTGGCAACCTTTGTAATGCTATACACAATCAAGGTTTCCCCGTTGCTTCCTGAACGTTAGTAAACAATTTGATAATAAATGGAATATAAAGATGGACATCATACATGTAGTACTGTAAGCATCAGATTATGAAAAGAGTATAATCTTCTATCCTACTTCGGCATCCTGGCCGGTCGAGGGTCGCCGTCATCACATTTTACTGCAGCACAAGCCAAGGATCTCCCTTTTTTTCTGCTGTCTGTTTTCTGGACAGTTGTACTAAGGTTCATCCCGGTCCACTCCTTTATGTCGCATCGGAACTGCCGACGTGACCTGCCTCTCTTGTGTTTTCTAGGAGGGACGCCGGTCAGTACTTCTTTCACCATACAGTCCTGTCTGCATGCGTGTCCGAAAAACAACAATTTTCGTTTCCTTGAGCGCTCTACCATCTGCGGTCATGCGCACAACTCTTCCAGAACGATTGCGTTGGTAGCCTGGGGGCAGACAGAAACTACTGACGTAGTACCCACTTTAGCTGGGATAGTCTGCACGCAGGCTTATTGCATTGGTTCATCCCTACTGCTGCTCTTTATGGATATTAAATCATAGCATGTGATGAGACAACTGTTGATAGCAATTCCTCGCTGTAGCCCCCTGATAACTAGTGGGACCATTCCCCAGGGTCCGTTCTTTCCAAAAGGGAAAGGGTTTCCCCTATTGTTAACCCCTCTTTGCAATACTGAAAGCTGAGCGACCTAGGGTGTCCACTAACAACATGTTACTTCTTCATAAGCTTAGCTATGATAGACATAAAGTATATACTTCAGTACTAACAATAGAACCTGAATTTGTACATTATAATTGCTAGAGATATAAAAGGCATTTTTCTATTTATTGAATCGAAGTCGATTCATTCCTCTACAGGAAATACTTGCTTGGTGCACAATGGATGGTCGACCAATTCCTTCCATAAGATTTAATGGTCTACCAAAGTATCATTTAATGCGTAGCAAATGCCAACATTAAAAGACGCTCATGTAGTCACATGTAACTACATGTAGTTATACAAGCTACAGCAACTACCACTAACTATCTATCTGCATTAAAACTAGATACCTACACTAACTACTATTACCTACCCTATCTGCTACTACCTACTTAAAATACTACTAGATACACTGCTTACATGCCTACACTACCACTACCTACTCTACAACTACTTACCTGCACAAACTACCACAACAGCTACTTACCCACACTAACTTCCACTGACTACTACTAACCACACTATATACTACACTAACTACTATTAGCTACACTAACTACTACTACCAACCATTAACTACTACTAACTACACTACTTACCTACACTAACTACTTCTAGCTACACTAACTACTACTACAAACCACTACCTACTACTAACTACTTCTAGCTACACTAACTACAACTACCAACCACTAACTACTACTAACTACACTACTTACCTACACTAACTACTTCTAGCTACACTAACTACTACTACTTACACTTACTGCCACTACCTACACTAGCAAGTACTACCTACACTACAACTACAACTTCCTACACTAACTACAACTAGCTACTCTAACTACCACTACCTACACTACAACTACTTACCTACACTATAACTACTTACCTACACGAACTACAACTAGCTACACTAACTGCCACTACCTACACTAGCTAGTACTACCTACACTAACTACAACTAGCTACTCTAACTACCACTACCTACACTACAACTACTTACCTACACTAACTACCACTAACCTACACTATAACTACTTACCTACACTAACTACCACTAACCTGCACTACCTACACTATAACTACTTACCTACACGAACTACAACTAGCTACACTAACTACAACTAGCTACACTAACTACCACTACCTACACTAACTACCACTACCTACACTACAACTAGAACTACCTACACTAACTACCACTAACCTGCACTACAACTACTTACCTACACGAACTACAACTAGCTACACTAACTACCACTACAACTACGTACCTACCTAAACGTAATACTAATATCTACACTACAATTACCTACCTACACTATCTGCTACTACCTACACTTATTACAACTATCTAAACTAGCTACAAACTACCTAGAACTACCTCGCTAAAATAATACAATCTACACTGCAGCCTACACTGTCTGTCTGTCTGTCTGTCTATCTATCTACACTAAAGAAGCCTACCTGCCGTCACTAACTACCACTATCTTCCTACACTGTCCTATTTGAACTCTATACAATCAAACTGAACTCTGACAATAAAACCAAACTCTATGTATTAACTCCAAACTCTGACTAATCTACTCTTACAATCCCTAAAGGATAATACTAGGGAGTGGCTCCGGGCTAGTCACATGACTAGACCCAGTCTAATTCCGATCAACGGCAGTTGGCTAGTGAGTTATATTAAGCAACAATTTTTCGTCGTGTTTATTTGGAAACCATAAATTTACTTCAGAAACAACTGCTGTTACTCTAAATTATAGATAAATCCTGCTTTTATCCTTTACCAAACGTCAGATAGGCATGAAAGGATTATTCGTTAATTTTTCGTACAGACAAGTGCAGCACCAAGTCAGTGCCATATTTCCTAAGTTACAAGTAATTTTGAAAAGGACTAATCAAGCGTTATAGTTGCGTAAAGAATTTCAAGGCAGAATTACCCCACAACTTCAGTTTGCCCTACCAATGGTTAACGTGTTTTGTATTTGATAATTGTTGAAGCATCTAAAGTTACGTAGTTTTGGAGTGTACAGATGTGATATTTTAAAAGATATAACTTAGAAAAACTTTTGAACAGAGTGAAGCTACGAATTGGTAATTGCTTGAATCTTTTATTTAAAAATTAGGAGAAGACTCTGCTATTCAACGGAAGACAAAAAGGGGACTTCTCTATTCCACAGAAGATAAAAAAGACCCAACAGCTAGTTTAAATCAGTCTCTGAAAATTTCGGTAAATGCAATTTTGGTCCACCGAATTTGGCCCACCGCATTTGGCCCACCGAATTTGGTCCATCGAATTGGATCACCTAATAGGTTCCTCTTTCTGGTGCATCCACTCTGCACAGTAATAGCAATATTTATATGTCTTTTCTGTTTCAAGTAGGAAACTGGTGTTTTTATTGGTGTTATTATAAGTTTTAAGGATATTGTTCGCATTAACGGAATTAAAAATAGAAAATTGAGAAATTGATTTACGGTAGGTAGAATGATATAGACAAAAGAGGTAGAATGTGATACAGATAGACTCTCTTATATCAAATAATTTGATACGATAGTCAAAACATTATTTTCTCTTTTCTTTAGTTTATTGATAATTTGAAAAAGTTTGGAAAAGGCACATTTTTCCTGGATACATCAGTAATTTGCCAAGGAGAGTGTTCAAATTTCAGGTTAACTAAGGTATGTACGTTAGATATATCATCGTTAGTTTATAGTAACGTAAGCTCATTGGAAGACACAAACCGTTCAACTTCACTCCTTGACTCTATTATCTGTTCGCTTTTTTCCAAGATAAGTTAGTTGTTATGTACAAACGGAATAAATTACAGGTGACTCACTGTAACGGGCTGCGGCCGTTTGGAATATTTACCACGTTAGACTGCTAGGGTCTCGACTGAGAGATGAGAATTCGGTTTTTCGCGATTATCTTTATCCTGAAACTCAAGTAAAACTATAAACTCAAAGAAACGTAAACTACATAATACATATTTTCGGAAACGTTCAAACCTGATTTTTAATCGGAATGATATTAATTACAGTAATACCGGCAATGACAATAACAAGAAAAGAAAGATGGATCTAACCTCCTTGCTTCTTTGTGACAATCGTCGCATCGGAAACGGCCGGTTTAATCGAATCTAAAGCTTCTTTAAGGTAGCCTTAAACACTCTCTGACGAGCTCGTTATCCTCGCAGCATTTTTGTTGCTTGCCCTTAACAGTTGTTTAATGTTTTACATAGAAATTCACCCCAAGTAAGTTGTTTATAAGTTGTTTAAAATTTCAATACTTTTCGGGGCGGTTGTTTATTTTTGGGGTTGTTTATAAAAAAAGAGTGTATACTAGATTAGGCTAACCGCTAAAACGGATCTAAATTTTTAAGAAATACATCACTGTCACAAAGCCAAACCAGGTATTCAGTCTCACATCAGTGACAAAAAACAAAAAAAAGGGGCTACGAAAAACAGACACATCATGCAAATATTTTAATATACTTCTGCCATATTCTGATCTCCATTTATGTAGCATGCGCGGGGGATTTGAGGGCGAGAGCGCGATCGATAAAAAAAGACTTCGTTCCATTTTTTGCTATGGCACGCATGACGTCATAATAACTAGCCAATAAGTGTAGCACGGCTATTAAAAGTGTATCTCTTGTAAAGGACATAAACTAGATGTCAGTAACGTTAAGAAGTATGTGGAAATCCAAAAAGGACGTCGGAGGCCGAGGGGAGAAGGGGATTCTGAGAAATGCGGGCAAATTCGGACATAGAGGGGAAGGATTTCATAAAATCCCAGCGCATTTCAAGATTATACTAAAACTGGCTTTTGTTTATATATTATACATAATGGTCAATAGATTTCGGAAAAACGACCTTTAACAAAGTGTAAACGTTTTCAAATGAGATGGTTGGGGCTCACTTTCAGAATGCTAGAGAATAATATTTTGAAGAACGCACCTAAGTTTGCCCGCGTTACAGATCCAAGCAAACTTTTTTGTTAGGGTCTGCGAAGAAAGCAGCAAAACGTCGTTCGGGGTTTCACAGTCACGATGCATGCACATGATTTTGTTTACAATTTTTCTTTGTTGATCTCGCTGTGAAGGATGGGCACGTGAACGGATGGCACGTGAATGGATAGCGCATGAATGGCATATCACTTCTCATTTTAAAAGAAATGGGTTTTACATAGGTGGTTTATATATTCTTTTAAATGTTTTACTTTTTTTGTTTATATTTTAATCCTTGTTTGCATCCACCAAATTTAGTTTGTGAAATGAAAGATCAATAGGCAGGGTGCAGAAGTAGGAGTGAAACTCACGTCCACTGTCCTAGTATTCAGGAAGAGTAATTAGAATATCTGGGACTGTTAAAAAGAATTGTTCGGCAGTATTGGACTGAGAGTAATGTTTAACAGAAACTATCTGATTTCTAAAGTAATAAACTGATTCTGGGGGAAGTCAAGGTTAGCCACAACTAACAAAAACACAGTTTACGATCGATATATTGAGATCTTTCTTTTTTCCCTTTTTTTCTTTTCCTCGTAATCTTTGCTCCTGCGAATAACAAAGATTTACATAGCAATGATTGTTTACTACTCAAGCAGGTAACAAGCGACTCAGCTCGTAAGTTACAGACAACGTTTTGTTACTTTTAGAAAACCTCTTCATATTACAGATAAAGACTGGTGGCATTCAGATGCATATTTCGTTTCACATGTTTTTGAAAAATCATCTTGAAAGTTGCAAAAGGGGAAAAAAATGCTACGGTCAAAACTGCAATTCGAACCCACGCCCAAAATCGTAGAACAAGAGCCTCATATTCAGAGAAGTTATAATGATTTCCTTGAGACTGGCGCCTTAGACCTCTCAGCCAATCTGACACGATTCGATTGCAATATTTAGACAAGTCAAATAAAAATGACTTGATTTGCATTGATTCAACTGATTTGATTTGCATTGATAATAATAATCTGATTTGTATTGATTAAACTGGTTTGACTGGTATTGACTACACCGGTTTGACTTGTAATGATTAAACTGGTTTGACTTGCAGCAAAGTATATCACGACAGAAAGGTTAGCTCAGGTGACTTTGACTTTAACTGATTAACTGATTGATTGATTGATTGATTGTTAAATTGATCAATTAAGTTAAGTTATTAGTCAATTGATTGATTGACTAATAAATGTTTGTTTTAGTGGTTGCAGGAATGTAATCTTAAACCATAATTGAGATGGAAATCATCTTGGGCCGCTAACTCTGAAATTATCGTAACAACTGATGCCGGTCTGCACCGAAAAGAGGACTAGGATTACAATTTTCAGGAAACCAGTTAATTCATATACATATATATTATTTGATTGGTTTGGTTAATTAGTTGACTTATTGACTGATTAACTGATTGATTAATTGATGAGTTGATCTATTGATTAAATAGATTAGTCAATTAATTGATTGGCTACTAAATGTTTGTTCTAGCATATACAAGAATGTAATCTTAAACCATAATCGAGATGGAGACCATCTTGTGGCCTGCTAACTCTGAAATGATTGTAACAATTAATGCCGGTCTGCACCGAATAGAGGACTACGATTACAATTTTCACGAGACCAATTTATTGATATATTCATTATTTGACTGGTTTGGTTAATCGGTTTACTTATTGACTGATTAACTGATTGATTAATTGATGAGTTGATCTATTGATTAAATAGATTAGTCAATTAATTGATTGGCTACTAAATGTTTGTTCTAGCATATACAAGAATGTAATCTTAAACCATAATCGAGATGGAGACCATCTTGTGGCCTGCTAACTCTGAAATGATTGTAACAATTAATGCCGGTCTGCACCGAATAGAGGACTACGATTACAATTTTCACGAGACCAATTTATTGATATATTCATTATTTGACTGGTTTGGTTAATCGGTTTACTTATTGACTGATTAACTGATTGATTGATTGATTGATTGATTGATTGATTGTTACCTTTTTTAACTGATTAATTTATTAGTCAATTGATTTCAGATTTCAAGTTGGTTTTAGCAACAAATTATGTTATTATGTAATTTGTAAGTTCATGCACACATTAATATTAAGTTAGAAAACTATAAGATAGAAAAGGACATGTCTCAAATATAAATATAAATGGAAATGTCTCAAATATAAATAGATGAAAGTGAAATGAGTAATAGATTTGTATAAAAGAAGTAGGAATAAAATATATGGAATAAAAATAACACTAAATATGAATGTTGAGGCTAAAATATATTACAGGAATATAAAATCAATAATTGGCTCAATACTAGGTTGTAAACATTAAACATAAAACTCGTGTGAAACCTTATTAAATTTTTTAGCCTTTCGATTCAAGATATCACTCTCCTCAATTTATAAAACTCTACAAACTAAGTAGTGTGAGCGATACCAGCTTTTAAGGTGGTCTCTTAAATTAGATTTCAATTCATGGGTTTCTATCAAGTGTTCGTTGATAGTTCCTGAGTTCTTCTGCTGTTCCGTTTTTCTACTTCAATATTTAAATAGTTTGTTTGTGGTACAAAACAAGAATATTGCACGAAATAGCGAAAACATTGTGTACTTAAAAGCTTTGCTACTGAATTACGGTTCTCTGAAGTTAACTTGTGCAGATATCTCTTCTTCTTTCTTCTTGGCTTTTCTATTCAATTCCGTAATATCATCTAACATGGCTAGCGGTATAAACAATCTTTTAATAGATTTATGCATTTTTAAAGAATTTGCGATTGACGGACATTGACGGAATTCAATAGCATGCCAACTAAGGTCTTATATTGTTATATCTTCAACATTGCAGATTAAGACAACTAGCAACATTGCACCTTCAATGCGTCATTGCTCGTTGTCTCGATTTTATATGAGTAAACCATATGTGACTAAGTTATTTTGATATTTCAAGGAGTAGAGGGTGAAGTGACTTAGTAGACCCACAGAGTTTAAATGTGAATGACTCTGTGCTGACGACTCAATTACTTATCAAACTTTGCATTATTGCTATTTAATCTCCCGTTAGAACGTACACCTCCAACGAGGGAATGGAACAACGAAACTTAAAAATTAAAGTTTTCATAACCTAAACTTTGTAAGTTGCGATTTTACTTTAAAGCGTAATGTAGGAATATCTTTTAATATCCAAAGGATTTAGAAAAAGCTAGAAATTTTTACCCATTTTAGTTGTCTTTTCTATGAATTATGACCTACAAAAAGTTCATTGTAAGTGTCGTCGGACGCAAAAAGTAGGGCAAGGAGCATAAAAGACGTCATTATGCTCCATTTGTTGATGTTTGATATCTATATAAAATTAAAAGCCCGACCTTCTCATTGTCTGTTTTGGGGCTTTCAGTACGTAAATAACGCTTTTGCAGGGTGTGCTCTACCATCTGAGCTAGGTGACCTGCGATGTTAATATACTCTACTTCTCTAGTGACAACATTAGCTCCCAATCATCCACTTGTGAACATGGACATGGACATACAACTATACGCAGTTGGAGGTCAGCCTCTCTGTACAGTGTGATGTAAACTAGGAAAGACTACCTAAAAGCGATTATGTTCTGTGGAGGCCATAAGTTGTGCAAAGATATATAACGTAGATCAAAAAGTGCCATTCTAGTTTACATGTTCAACATCAAGATCAGTAGAATAATGCAGAGTGATACAAACCGTGGTCAGACCCTTGAGGATACAATACTGACTCAACATACTCAAGACCTGGTATGATCATAATTAACCAGTAACAAGCAGTTCTAGTTTTCGATCAATTCATGACCTTTATACTGTCTTTCGGTCCCTCGTTGTGGAAAGCCAATTGAAAGTAACAGTGTGTCATCGAGAAAAGAGGATTTCAATGATTACGTAGAATGACACCAAAAACTTCATAAAGGCTGTTAAAGCCTACAAATAATGTCATTCTTTAAATGTAGGGTTTTGTTTTTGAATAGCGACCATCATTTCATATAGGCCTATGTATCTAAAGTATCAAAAGGCATCAACTTAAAGGATTAAAGGGGGAAAGTATATGCATTCAAAAGGAGGATAAAATATTAGGTGTGGATCCATAATGTGACAACCATAGGTCTTAATTATAAGACACGGGATAGTTTGTGATACCAGTTAGTCCTTTCAGTGACACGGTCCTGGATTTATATCTAGTATCAGCTATGTTGTGGTATGGCTCTTCGCATGAGTTAGGTTTAGAGTTATGCTTTGAGTTAATTGAAGGCGTTTAAAAATTGCTACTGTACTCGTCCTTTCCCCGGAGGATTAGAGTGAATACCTTCCAAAGGCAGCGTCTGCGTTGACATTGAAGATGATGTATGGGAGGAAAACCGTAACGAAATTGTAATTGACGACTTGTTAGATATTTCAGAGGAGTACATTGGCATTGTGCTACAAAACTGACAATTTTTTGTTTGTCGAGTATTTTACGAACATTTAAAAAACTTAGTGTTATTATTCTTATCGTCTTTTCTCGAGTCTCTTTCCGAAAACACCTCGAAAACAAGCCGATTCAAAAATATCCCGAAAAAGTTCGTTTCAGACAAAAAGCCGCGGCCTATTTTTGAAGAAATACAGTACATGTCGAAAAGGAATACATGACTTTGGTAAGCATTAGAATATAAAAAGAGTTTTTGAACAAGGTTTTTTGATACGTATTTCCGATTGGATATCAACGAAAGCATTTCATGGACCTAAATAGTAAGTAATCATATTTTTCACGTTTCATAAATTATATCAACTGTAACATTTCAGCCTCGTAAATTGTTTTATTACCCTGTTCTCTCAAAAAGATGCTTGACAAATTATTGCTGGCAGTAGATCAAAATTATAAAAATATCTTGTTCCTCCTCAGGCATATAAAAGAACATGACGTAAAAATTTAGTGTTTAAAGGAAACCATGGAATCTTTTACAATCATTACAAAATAAACAAAAGTCATAACCACTCTAAAACAGTCAAGATGATAGAAGGCAGACTTTGTAACCAAATAAAGTTGTCAAGAAACGCATGTTATGTAATTGCGTGGTGAAATTTGGCAAGTGTCTCTTATCAGCAGCAATGTGTTGACGTGACTTGAAAGAAACTTTTGATAGAGAAAGTCAATGACGGGTGGCAAAATATGAAATTCAAATCGTACGGTTTTCAAATGTTGTTGCAGTTCAGTTTTGACAATAGGCAGCTGCCACTTGACAGAATGCAAATAGAAGAGGCCCTTTATTTTACTAACAAAATATCTAAATTAACTAATGTTGTAAGTTATGATTGTATAAAGATTGAATTAATATGTATTATACAAAAGAGCAAACGGGCACCACTAGCAATAAAAGCCGAGTGTCGTTGAATCAGTTCTGTCAATATTTATTTTCCATGTTATCTCATTCCTTGCAATGCCACCTATCGGGGTATCTAAACAAAGTGAAGCCGCATACCAAAGCAATCCCACCAATTACAAATAGTTACATCTTACCAATTACCTTCACATGACAAATTTATGAACTCAAATTTAAACGTTTTGCGGCAAATAAATGTTCTTCGTATGGACTAAAATTTATCCTGTCAAGTGTTTTTGAGATATCATGTACATTAATAACAGATAAACCTTGCGTTGTTTGCTTCTAATCAGGATAGCCAAACCTTTTTTCAGAAGTTTAAAGCCATGACTAGTGCATGTTTACTGCATTAAGTTTTCCGGTCATTCAAATTGTAGTAAACTACTATCATATTTCTTCTAATATTTACATGAACAGATTTTCGAATGCATCTTCTCATATTTTGTAAGTGATATAGAGAGGAGAGACAAATAGGGAAGGTCTAGGAATATCAAAGAGAAACTTTAATGCTAAATATAATTGAGGTCTTGTTAGTCAGTTAAGAAAAGAAAAGCATTGATAGCCTCCTGGACTGTACGTATACCTTTGATCTCTTCGGAGTCACCATAAGGGAGAGAACTGGGACGCCTTTGACGTGGTCGATAATGAGGAAAGAACTCCCTGAATTTTTATGTCATTGTAGGTACAATACACTTAATTATTCAACAATGCAAATTCATTATCTCACAGGAAATTTTGTCGTTATTTTCCGCGCTCCCTCGAAGTTCTCAGTTTTCTGCCACCCTGTGAAATTCCATGTGCTGTTTACATTATGCTATTAAGCAATTCCATGGTGCAGCGGTCATTGTTGCAAAGAGACAACACGAGAGTGTGGACAAGAACGAAATGCTCGGAATTCTATTTTGCACCTCTTCTCCTGTCTATACTAAATCTTTAAGAACCAAACATGATGATAAGCTTTGTATATAGAATACATCAATGTGACAAACAACTACGGTATGTATGGTGTCAACAATTCCTTTCTACGACGATTACACATCAATCTGTTGAAGCAAAAGCTGACGACTCTCTACGTCTGAAAATTACTGACGTAATATCGTGGACCCGAGAGGTCTGGGACTAGCCCTTCTAAAAGTTATGTTTGGTTGGTTTTGAGGGAGATTTTTCACCAATTAGCAATTATTATGAGCCTCAAGCTGTTGCTGAGTCACTGAGAAAGCACAAGATTTATATATGAAGGTGTCTAGATGTTTTTAGATCACAATTTTTCGAGACTGCTAAGTAATCCTAACTCTACTATGACTCATAATGTATTCGTCATCTTCTAGGTGTCGTACCCCTCCAAAGTGTTGATGATCATAGCTTTCCACTGTTTTCTGCAGTATGAATTGTCTCTTCTGTTGGCATTCCAATCGTCTTACATGTGCTCATTACGTCCGTCACTCTTTGTCGTCCTCTGTCCCTTTTGCCTTCAATCAATCCCCTTAGAATAAACTTCTAATGTTCGTCTTTTCCTAAAGATGTGCCCTAGGAATTGCATCTGCCATTCTCTGATTGTATTAAAGAGATGTTGGGTCTATTTACCAATTCTGCGCAGGACTTCGTTGTTTGATGTGCAGCTTGTCCAAGGAATGAGTAACATGCGCCTAAAAACCCAATTTTCAGTTGCGCTCAGGCGGATCCCTCATGGTATTTGAAATAGTCCAACACTCGCCCCCATAGGTTAATACTGGGATGACATAGCAGTTCAGAATTCTTAGCCTCGTACTTATTGATATATTTGTCGGAAAAGATTCCTGGTACTACAAAATTTGTAGATAATATTTAATATAGGAATCATTAGTGAAATGCCATTGACCAGCTTCGTTGCACCCTCATCAGAATAGCTCGTGCAAAGAACGAGTTGTTCAAATACTCAAGCATCATTTATGATAGCTCGTAAACAAAGAGAGGGATCGAAGCAAAATCGTTAAGACCTACAAACAATTTGGAGGTGCCAAAATTTCAATTTCAGAGAAAAAACAAACTTAGTTTTAGAAGCGGTTTTCATCAAAATCCGGAATCCTTTACTTTGCCGAGAAAAAGAGTTTGTTTTTTCTCTGAAATTGTTCTAACAATTTTGGCGCCTCCAAGTTGTTGGTAGGTCTTTATGATTGTCCAATCAGCGGCCGACAAATTTTTGCTTTGATCCCTGTCTTTGTTTGCGTGTTATCATAAATGATTCTTGAATGTTTGAAAACCTCGTTCTTTGCACGAGCTATTCTGATGAGGGTGCAACGAAACCGGTCAATGGCATTTCACAAATGATTCCGTTATATATGATTAAATATGATACATTTGTATTTGTAAGAATGGTTGTACTTTATTGGTGGTGGGATTACCACTTTCATCTAGTTGCAACTGAAATTCCTCTAACCTCCCTGATTTGTGACGGCACTGTAGTAGTCTATTAAAAACAAGTTACTCGACTCCTGTGAGTACACAAACAACGAAAGCGAACTTTCCGACGAAGAACGTGACGATGTAATAGTTGATTTGGACACAGTACCCTAACAAGATAGCTAGTAACTGCTACAAACTATGTTTTTGAAAACATCTGTCTAGCCCCCCTCCTACCCACCCCTAAATGTATGAGAATAGATATATAAGCACCTGCTTCTTTTAGGCGCCCATCTCAAATACGCGCCTAAGTAAAGAATCAAAACTTTTGAAAGGGACAAGGCCAATTGTTAGAATAAGTACACTCTGTTTGTTGGTTGCTTGTGCTAGTAAGGTAACATTGTGTGACCATGCACAAAGTTTAATTAGGTATTGTTTGTAAACGAGTCAAATGATCACTTGATTACCTCGCATGTTTAGCTCATGATGCTTTCAAATAAATCATGTGGGTTGGTCATCTATTTTTATTCAGACATCATATGCTATCCACATAGGCATAGGACGTGCAAAGGCCAATGTAGGAACGGTTTTTATTGGCTACAAACGGGTCACCTTGAGCCCAACTCATGATCTGGTTTTCGTGGTGTATAAATATCGCTATTATCACGAGTCTAGGAGTTAGATTGTAAGTTTGTCGATTTCGACGTTATCGCTGTTTTTGGTACATGAATCGTGAAAACGCAAGCCGGTAAGCTTAAAGCTCCACCAACAATCTTGTGTGGTGGATGGTTGAATCTTGCGACTCAGTCACAATTGGTACTCTTTTCTGTTCCTTCCCATATCCTTACCTCATCAAAAAGTACTACAGCATTGGGGCACTTCCTCAACCTCTTCGTAAGCTGTCCTCCTTGCTCAAAGCCGATATACCCAGGAGGAGATCCGATCATCTTTGCAACCTTTGAAAAGAAAGAGAGTTGAATAACCTTAAGAGAACCTTGTAATGTGTAGTGACCTCAATCGAAACAAATGACATCCCAAATGTCTCAATGGTATGGGACCATGGTATAATGATAGCATATCACGTTGCAATGCTACGTTTTCACCATTGAGCTTTTCATCGTATGTCATCATCCATCACGTCAAATGGTGACCTGAAATTTGAACACGTTCCTCGGCCTACAGCGCCCAGCATCGGCTCAGCAACACACACACACTCTCTCTAACCCACGACGCCAGCATCGCAAATCAACTCACACTTCACTGGAGTAGGGTTAGCTAACAGAGACAACACAACAATCGAGCCTCATGCCTTCACGTCTAGCAGGGGGGCTGTGTAGTGACGTCAATCGAAACAAATGAAATCCCAAATTTCTATGCCTTAATGGGTTAGGGACCATGGTGTAATGGTAGCACATCATGTTGCAACGCGGAAGGACGGGGTTCGATTCCTTGTGGTCCTACGTTTTCACCATTGAGCTTTTCATTCTACATCATCATTAATACACGTCAATGTCTCTATTAAAGCCCTTTCAACACTTCTTACTGTCTTATGCCATCGGCAACAATTTTACAAACTTCGTAATTTTGTAAGTTTCGAAAGAAAGAGGATGATGTCATGTTACGTACCTCGTGTTTTTCTTGGTATTCAGACATGTCCAAGCGAATGAAACCCTTGTGTAATGCAAACGTGTTGCATGCGCAAATAATAAGGTTGCAAAGCACAAGAGTAGGGAGTACGCTTTGCGTATAGTGGTTATCTCAGATTCAGAATAGAATGGCGAATACATGTAGAGTAGGCTCTTATGTAGATAGTTGTTAGGGTCGGTGGATAGGGATAGAGTTGGTAGATAGGTGTAGGAGGGTAGGCGCGTAGGTAGACAGTGGGTAGTGTAGGTCTAGGGTAGGTAGGATAGGTAGACAGAAAGGTGTAGGGTAGGTAGGTAGATAGATGTAGTGTAGACGCGTAAGTAGATAGTGCGTAGAGTAGGTTGACAGGTGTAGGGTAGGTAGATAAGTGTAGCGTAGGCGTGTAGGTGCATAGGTAGATGGTGGATAGAGTAGGTAGATAGATGTAGTGTAGATGCGTAAGTAGATAGTGGGTAGAGTAGGTAGACAGATGTAGGGTAGGTAGATAGGTGTAGCGTAGGCGTGTAGGTAGGTGGTGGGTAGAGTAGGTAGATAGATGTAGTGTAGACGCATAAGAAGACAGTGGGTAGAGTAGGTAGACAGATATAGGGTAGGTTGATAGGTGTAGCGTAGGTGTGTAGGTAGATGGTGGGTAGAGTAGGTAGATAGTGGGTAGATTAGGTAGATAGGTGTAGGGTAGGTATATAGATAGATGTAGTGTAGACGCGTAGGTAGATAGTGGGTAGAGTAGGTGTAGGGTAGGTAGATAGATGTAGTGTAGGCGCGTAGGTAGATATTGGGTAGAGTAGGTAGTGTAGGAGCGTAGGTAGATAGTGGGTAGGAAGATAGATGTAGTGTAGGTGCGTAGGTAGATTGGTGTAGGGTAAGTAGATGTAGTGTAGACGTGTAGGTAGATAGTGGATAGGGTAGGTAGATAGGTGTAGTGTCGGCGCGTAGGTAGATAGGCTTAGGACAGGTAGGATAACCTGCTTATGCAACCCGAAGATATCGGTACGAGATGGAAAGAATACCTCGACGAGCTATTGAACATGGGAGAGAAGAGCTTATCAGGGGGACTGGTATGAAACACCGGAGAGAAGAACTTGAACCCGCTGAGGAGGAAGAAGGAACTCTAATCACAGTGTCTGAAGTTGATGTTGCAATGGCAGAAATGAAGAAAGGAAAATCCCCAGGAGAGGATGGGTTACCTGTAGAGATGCTGCTGGCTGGTGGAGAATGTGTAAAGCAACAGCTACTACAGATCTGCAACACTGCCTTTATAACAGGAAGAACTCCATCTGACTGGCGGCGGGGAGTGATTACACCATTCTTCAAGGAAGGGGGAAAAGCCGTATGTGACAATTACAGAGGAATCACACTACAGGAAATATCTACACAAGAATATTGGAAAAAAGATTAAGAACATTTGTATAAGATATTTTGGATGACTGCCAATACGGTTTTCGGCTAGGTAGAGGAACAACAGATTCAATTTTTGTAGTGAAGATGATGCTGGAGAAAAGTTGGGAATGGGGGTATAGATAAATTTGCCTTATTTATAGATCTGGAGAAGGCTTTTGACCGGGTTGAGAGAGAAGGGCTATGGCCCATACCAACTAAGTTAGTCAGAGTAATTAGAAGCATGTACGTTCAAAGCACAAGCAGGGTTACAACGCAAGGCATAGAAAGTGGTTGGTTTGAAATACGATCTGGTGTCAGACAGGGAGATGTTCTGTCCCCGCTCTTGTTCATAATTTAAAATCGCTTACTGTAGGAACAATAAAAAGATCCTCGTCACAAAAACATAGGATCAGGGATCGTTATCTTAAACCTAAATGATTACATCCACAAGATGGATAACATACTACAAGATTCCAGCAGATTTATAAAAATAGGTGCTGTTGAGAAGAACGACAAGCTAGAATCGAGCAGCGTATCCAAAAACGATTACTTAATCTAGTTAAGCAAAGCCGTCTGCCTCGCGATGTTTACGAGAGAATCAGACCCCCACGTCACAACGTCCACGTATGTATGGCCTCCTTAAAACACATAAAACGAACTTACTATTCGACCGATTCTTTTTATGATTGGCTCCTCACAACATGAGATGGCAAAATGGCTGTCAGAAATTTTACAACCCGTACTTCATCTTCTGATTAGTGTTTTTGTGTATAGCGGTGTCGGAGCTATATTTTGGGTGGTGCGGAACAATGCGAGCGGAGCGAGCAAGAACGAGCAAGGCGAATTCAAACAGCTGGGGGGTTAGAGGGGCGCTGTAGCCCCTGAGACTTTTTGAGTTATGTACCACTTTCTGGGGGCCGATTTGAGTGAATATGACGACTATAACCGTAGCATTAAACTTTGTATTTTGTTTTTTTTGATCTAGTTTTTTAAAAAGAATCCTGATAATAACCTTAACGACTGAAAATTTCACAATTAAACATGACGATGTATCCATATTCGATCCAACCAGAAATCATCTAAAATCAAAAACACTAAAGTTAAAATATATAAGGTAAGTCAATGATGACAAGTAAAACACAGTCAAAGAGCAAATCAAGGTAATTATAGCTTCAGAGAGGACACTTGTATAGATTGGATTTAACTTAAACATTTCTATGGCACCGACCCACTTCTTCAAAATGTACAAACCGCTTTAGGAGTGCTTCTGAGCCTCAAGCAAATTCGTTTGCAATTTGAATTGATCTTAGTTTATTCATACGCTCTTTATGGACATGGAGATTTACGATAGGATTCAGACGCTGTTGGCACAGATCGGATTTTGCTGGACGTATAGCACTAAATCAGTGCTTGCAAAATCGGATTGATTTGGGAGAGCGTAACTCTAAAATAAGGATTGAAATCGCCAAAGACAAACATGCTAGCAATGAGGTACTTTTCCAGAACTCTATCAAACGAAATCTGATTCTGCTTCAATTACTGATAAGACCCATTAGAAGGAGACCGGTAAAAAAAACTTCGGTAACACAGAGCTCCCTAATTTACCCTAGGATTCCTATGGTTTTCCCTGACCAATTCGGTGAAAATGTACATTCCCCTGATTTATCCTAAATTGTTACCTGTTTTCGGCTGATTGAAACATTAATAAAATTTTATAGACAAACGCTATTTTAAACGAGGACCATGATATAAGGAAACGAGCATTTTTACCTTCAAACAATTACTAAACGATAAAACGAAACGCGAGGTAAAGAAAATTTTATACGGAGATTTGATTGTACATAAAAGTGCACGCGTCACGTTTTCACATAAGTGCAGTACAAGATTCCAGAAATTGAAGAAATTTAAAAGCCCGAGACTGGGTCCGGAAGATACAAATTAATGGGGACCATAAAAAAGATCTCCCCCTCAAATGTTTCCTAACTGTACGAACCCTGTAACAAGTGGGCTGAAGTATAGAAATGCCAAAAGCACCGTAAAACTCAACGCTGTATTTAGTTCTTATTTTTCCTCTTTTACCAGCAAATTTAATTGTTATCCCTTTTGAATTAGCCTCCTATTAATGCCTGTACTTAAATGGTTGCATTAGCAGCGAACGAAACAATGTCTTAGAGGCAGTAGGCGTAATTTCATGGCAGTGAGGCTAGAGGTAGGCGTTTTAAGCATTTAATGAGGCGTTGTCTACCAGGAGAGACAAACACCATGACGATAATGATAATGATGATGATCATGATGATGATGGCGGCGTCCCAATATCTTAACAAGAAGTAACTTTAAGTAACTGTTAATTAGTATATTTTTGATTAGTATGATGAAGCAAGGGAACACCTACATTGAAGAATTCATTTTGCAAGAGTGACATTGTTCAGACATTAACTGGTAATTGCTGATAATTCACATGGACCACAACTGCCTTCATCGTTGAATACAGTCTTGTACAAACGGTTCTCGCTATTGTAGCGCAGACGGTTAAGTTCATATATTAATCATAGGCTTAGTTTATATATAGTAATCTAGCTGTAATGGACGCTGATTTGTCCAAAATCACAACTCATTCAAGGACTTCAACTTCTGATTGGTATTTCAAAAGTAAAGTTGAGTTAATTCTTTCCTACCTTTCATTGCGACCATTTCTGACGATTGTACTCAGAGGAGTGTCAGACGAACAAATTAGATAATGTTTTCTCTATTTCATGAAATAGTCTTGTTTGGTATCACAAAGTTACAAAACTGCGAAATATTATTGCAACTAGAGAAACGTATGATATAATAATTTTACATGACGGAAAAAGGTAATTAAACACAAGAGGTATGAGACTTATCTATAATTCCCTGGTGTTACTCTGAGATAACAATTTTTTGTAATTATCGACTAACCAGGATACACGCTTATATTTGACATCAATGCAGCAATTTTTCTACTACACTGTATTACCACATCCTAGTGGTCGTTAAACAATAATTTCTTAAGAATACATCTAATTGGATTTGTCCATATTCTGCAAAATATAGATTTTTCTTATTTTTAGTTAAGTAAGAAATACTGGTGTTTATTCTTTTATAAAGAGGAAAGAAGACATTTGCTAGAACATTGCTCACGTTGATACATTTTTTCTTTTATTTTCCGTTTCAACAAAAGTAAAGTGATCAAAAGTGTTATCATTTGACGTCTTTCGATTCCGCACATTTTGTAAAGAAATCTTTTACATCATAGCTGCAGAATATACACGTACTGTTGAGGGGAAATCAAGAGGTTTGAGATTTTTTCAAATATAACCCCAAAAGTGTATAACATTAAATGTAATATAAAAAGTAAAAACAAGGAAGTTGCTTCGCTAATAAAATGACAATAGTTTGTTTTCATCATTTAACTAAGTGCAATCCTTAATCGGTTGCGGATTCCTTGATATCCTGAGCGGACGCAAGATTGCGGACCGCTACCATAAAAAGCCTACTTCTTTTTATATTTATAGTTAGGTCATATTTGTTTGTTGCTATTGCTTTGTTGTTTGTTATTTTTTGTTTGTTTGCATTTGTTGTCCTAGTTGGGTTGTTTTTGCTTTTCTTCTTTTCTTCATATTTGCTTTGATTCTCTAAGTTCCTGCTTTCCATTTCTTTCTTCATATACATGCATATGTATATATATGCTTACCTTTATCTACTTATATTCATCAACGGAGATTAAGAGCCAACGTAATTTTCCAAAATTGTATTTATTGTGACTTGGTATATATAAGCGTGTTTTGCCAAGATCCAGTCAGTTGAATACGCTGATTATCATCAGATACGTTGCTTCGCCTTGCATACGATTCGCGTTATTCTATTGTGTCCCTGTTTGCTGGAATAAACTCGTGCTCCTTTCACTGACTGTAAACAAAGTATCTTCCATTCATTCAAGTCTATGTAGAGCGCCCCTGCCACAAGCCACCCCTTACAGTAGTATTGATAGTAACTTTTAAAAAGAAAGACTTGATATTAAAACGTAAAATATGTGCAATTTACATGCTACTTTCCATTTTTGCATGGGCTTAATATTTTGGAACATTGCTTTTTACTCCTTTAGGTTGTCAACCTGATTGGAACACTGGAAAAAACTAACCGGATTGGGAAAGGACCAGGTCAAGTTCAAGAGTAAAACGAAGAACGCAATGTCACCATCGTCACTTGACTCATAACTGATTGGTAGGTTTATTAGCATCACTAATTCGTTTGAATTACAATGACAGGTTTTAGGTTGCAAACAGTTTTGTAGTTGTTAGTGGAAGGCACATGGGTAATGAATGGATAACGCTAAAGTAGTAGTACGTACCATTATCCACACGTTTTGTATATAAGCTGTTGCACGACCATTGTGTTTGACTTGCCAACTTGTCCTTGTGACCAGGCAAGTCTGCTCAGAGAAAGTGACGAACCATCACATTGCAGCCGATGTGGACTTAGTTCGTTAGTCGCTGTCCCTTTCAGACCGTTTTTGGTTAGTTCTTGTAATGATGTCCGTCTTGTTTTGCATGTTTTTTCGGCAAATTGATTCGATGCTAATTGCGACAAAATTCGGAAGAGCCAGTTATTTTGTGCCATTTCAACATTCTTAGCACCGCTTGCACTCCAAGAATTTACGGCTCCACTCACAGTCATTTAATCAAAAACCCCTGTTGAGCAATGGGTCCGACATTAAAACTACCCTAAAAAACAGAAAAAACACCAAACAGGCTAACTAATAAATAAAGGGCGGCTGGTGCAACCAAGGGCAACGCCCCTCAATTTAGGCTAACGGGCAGAGAAGCAAGCCATGAGGCAGACATAACCGCATAGTAGGACCGCTTCTCATGGACTACGGAAAGAACCTGCCATCAATAAGAACAGATATGACATCCATTGCTTGTCGGAAGGCTGCGAAGCTCCATTCGCGCCACCATTAAAAATGGGTAGAGAGTACTGGTTCAATCTGTATCCACGTGCTGTTTTGGAGCAGTTTAAGAACTTCTTTATTCCGGTTTGACAGTTTTGTATAAGGCTAGCTATTTGAAACAGCTAAACAACTGATTGACCGCAGAGCCAGAAGTATACAACCGCTTGACGAAGGGAGGGCAGTGAGTGTCGCTTCTCGGCCCTTTGGCAAGGAATGGATATAGTATCTAAGCTCCACATAGCTATCAGATCTTGCAGTATGGTCAGCATTGTCGGAAGACGGCCGTGTCCAATACATCAGTCGTTGCCATAGAGGCCAATCAGAATTTGGACTGCCTGAATGGCTTGTGTCTTTGAACCAATCAGCATCCACTAAAAAACAAGATTAATTAAATAAGCCTAGTGAGAAAACGAATTATTTCTGTCTGCATAGCAAAGGTTTTCTTGCTTTTATGTGGACTGACTCCAGTACGGCCAAATGAAATGCAGACCTGGTCTGTCGATGGGAAGCTTTCACAGACGGCCTTCAACAGATGTCTCACGTAGACACTACTTTCTGATAAAGCTAAGTTAAGTTGTTCCTATTGCATTTATCTGCCGAATAGTCATTAGATTTCTGTGAAGCCCCATTATTTAGACTTCTTATGCTTTTGAATATTTGGACAATGATCCAGTTAAAAAGTCTAAATCGCCTTGGTTCTCTTCCCAAAAGACATTTACAGTCTCTGTCGCCGTAAATGTGCACATATTGAAACATATGTTGTCCTTCTGTACGAATATTTTACAGTGAATTGTCATAAATTATTAAGAACTTGGCGATGTGCAACAATGTTAAGTGAAATCTAGCTCGGCAAGTCACGCTAAAATTTTTGTCTTCGGCTGAGCATTAGACATTTTATCCCAACACTTGTGGTTTAAAGAACATTTAATCTCGCCATAGAATTCTGAAGGTTCTATGTTAACTGCTCCTATTTCGCATGAAGTGTAAGGCCATCCTTCTAAGAGCTTTTCCTCCCCTTCCTCACACAAATGGTTCATCGTGCATGCAGTACATTAAGCGAAAGAACACATGATCGAGTAATGGCATCTTGATAAAGGGAATGTAGTTTCCTCAAAGCTGTGCAGATATTCTCTCTCATCAACATGTATATACAATACACTCCCGCAGAGAGATTCAAACAGCGTTTTACTTTAAAATTTTGTCTTTGAGTTTGGATTAATTCATATGCTCACCTCTGCACTCCACAGGATCGCCTGATAGCAACAGACCACCTCCTAGTCTTTGACAGACTTAAGTAAATCCACTTGGCTCATTTCAAAGAAATCCGAAATTTACTTTGATAATAACACAACATAAAGGACGATTACTAATGATAGATACATACAAAGAGAAATAAGCTAAATCAACAAGTAAAGGAATAGCTGTAAAGTATTAAACAGGACAGAAGGACCATCTTATTACATGCATTATATATTTCATTTCATGTACTATATTACAGTGGGCCACTATTATAAAAAATATATTTTACACCATGCAAACCTGCATTAAGATAGATTTTCAGAGAGCTTTGATAGAAAGGAGAACATCAAATCTTAGATGGTATTGAAGTGTGTTACGTTTATTCTATTTTCTCACCCCTAAGAGCTGTTACATCGCCTCCGTTAGTCACCGACCAAAAGTTGTGAAAACAAAGTTGCAGCTATAAAACTTAGATGATACCGACCATTTACCTTAGAAAAATCAAATTTCCGACGAACACTCGTCTCTGCAAAGGCTACGGTAAAAAGCTCTTCCTTACAAGCGGTACATCAATAAATACGTTTATGCGGTGGAATATAAGAGATAAACCACGCCAATTATATCCCTTGTAGAGTCGCCAGTAATTTATTGTTTTAATAAAAAAAAGATTATAGTTACTATTTTTTGAAGTAAACTTATCGTGTGAGTCATGTGTTTCAGCCCTCGGAGAAAATGTCTTCATTACATTAGAAACTATTATATGTTATTTCAAGGCAAAATACAAAGAAGAAATGAAGCTGCAACAAAAGCAAAAATTTGTAATCCATTTAAAGTCTAAGATGGCAAAATATGAATATCTCTAGCAAATGTGTTTGGGACATCAGAGTTTTAACAGAACGTAATAGCATTCTTTTGCACTTATGTAGCATAGATATTATTGCTTGATTTGTGCCTATACTCCAGATAAAATTGACGGTGACAGATAATTCTCGATATCACAATAGATTGTAATAATATCCACAGATGCACGAAGGAAGTCAGCCATTATTTGTAATACTGAATTATGTCGCCAGTTATATCTTCCCTCTTTGAGATGAGTCGAACGACCAGAAACAACATGTTGAAGTGTTTGTGCATTTAGACACGCAAAACAAGATGCGTTATTAGACTTTTTCCATAAATGAAGATTTTTAAGTGTGGGCAGCGTATTATTTAAATAGCGAGTTGTGAAATTGAAGATGTAATAATATTATTAATAATAATAACGATATATAGGATCTTTCCAAATTATATTTGTTCTTCATCTCCCAGTATTTACGTTAGTCAAGTAACAAAACATTTTAGTAAGGTTAAAAAGTATAGCCATTTCCACGACCAAGGGTCAAAAAATTCCCTCATATAGGGTAAGCTAGAAGGCCTAACAACTGCAAATATCGAGAGTATGAGAGTAGGCCATAAAGCGCAGTTAACGGGCAAAGCAAGCTTTGAAATTATAATAAGGTACCATAACAAGGCAAACTCAAAATTAAATTTTTTATGCAGCACTTGTGCGTTGTCCCTTTGAAACACTTGCGCATATCCAATAGGCCATATTATTGTTCTAATTTGATTATAAATTACAATTTAATAAATTGTTTAAGAGTTTCTTAAACAGTTATCTTAGATGAGAACATTTTAAATACACTTCAGCTTTTCCTTGCATTTAGCTTTTGAGTACGCAGATAGTCCTGAAAATAAGACAAAAAGCTCTGCTGATTATGAAAGATAGACAGATTCAGACACCAAATGCTCGCACAGTCAGTTAGTTAGAAATTATTCTCGGTTTATGGACCGCGCGTTTTGGGACTGCTTGTTAAGCAGCCCTCTGGCAATTTTAACTACTAATTTCTTGTAACTTATCACTTATAAGCAATCGAGCTCACCATCTAGTATTTTGAAAAGATGTATTCATGATAAACACCGAAGTTTGAGATTTTGTTTTAAAATTGCGTGACGTAAACTTGCTTCCTGGGTTGATAGCGTGACTCTTCGTATTTTTTTCTTCAGTCACGCATTACATTTCTTAGCATGTTCCCAGTTTCATATCCTTAATCTGCTGTGGTCATGGTATTATATTGCATTAATTTATCTGTTGGTAGGTTTTAAGGTGATCCTTGAAATTACTTTAGGAATATTTTTAGCATCATTTGAATTTGAGTTGTTTTGAAAGGAGATCTTAAGTTATGATTGCATATGTCCATGTTGCAAGGAAGCAAATACACTGAAAGAGAACAAATGGGTAGAAAAGATCATTTGACGTATCTGGGGTAAATATTTCATGTATGAACACGATAATTAGCCTTTGACAGATATTTTGAGTGTTCTCTTTGGTTACAGTATCAAATAAGCGTAAATACATGCTAAAAGTATATAGGTATACTCATAGAATTAAGAGACTTTAAAACAGTCCACAATTTAACACTGATCTACATTTCAAGCTATAGTGTTACCTGATAATCGCCTCAGGGCGAAGTTGAAAGTATTAGAATTAAGAATTATTTTTCTCCCGAAATTCTAAATCGAAAGTCTAACGTTTATTAGCAGTTTAAATGTTTTTCCATATACCCTTTTATTCTCAGAAAATATAACATTACCGGTATGCCGACTATTGTGATAAATTTACAATGCTGCTTTCAAAATCTTCAATTAAGACATCGCTTTCGTTCAAGATAGGATTCGCTTCTAACGGTATCTGAATTTCGGCGGACTTGAAATCAATCAAGCGGCAATCGGGATCGTGACACTTTTGAAAATACACGCTCCTCTTTAAATCCACAACGTAATAGATATGATTACTCTTGTGAGGCCGCGCAATATTTTCGCACCATCTATTTCCATCGATATCATACAAAAGCGAGGCGGTATCTGGGAAATAGATCCATCTTCGAATCCACCCTTTAGTCTCGCCTCTTTGGATTTGTTTCTCGATGAGTTTGTCAATGCTTGGAAAGGGCGACGCATTCCGATATCCTTGCTCTGAAGGTACGCGGTTGATATCTGTTGAAATAAATTAAATAATAGAAATTTTTTCGAGTAATGCTGAGCGGAGTCTCACAGAAGAGCACTGGGGACAATTCAAAACGTACGGATGCTAGGAAAATGTGACTCCACACTGCTGAGAGGCGGTGTCGACCCCTGGAAAACTTTCCCTGCCAAGTCTAGCCCTTAAATTTGTAAAAGCTGAAACTTTCTGACTTTCACTTTAGATATATTTGTTTAGATACGACTGCAGTTTGATCAAAAAGTTTATATCTGACCGTGTCAAAATGTTGGGTTGAAAAATGTCAGTGCGGTCGAAAATAAGTGAAAAAAGTTTCTTCAAACAGCAATTTTCTGGGTCAAATTGCCAATTTAAGAGAAAGATTTAGAGATTTCTGAACATATAACACTTCATTTTCCTTGTTTATTAAGTACTTTTCACAAATAGATCTATATCAATACAGCGCATCCTCGTTTATCCGAATGGCATGAACCTAAATGCGCGGCGAACTATTCGGATAAGCCGAAAATTCCGATAATCGAGGACGGAATTTTGAGTAACCATGATGGCTTATTTTACGTTCAAATTGGTGAAAAATATGCTGCCGTGGTAGCAAATGGCTAAAATAGCGACAGAGAAAAACAGAAATGGACTTGCACCGTTTAATGAACATACGTGGTACATGGAAAATAACACTCAAAATGAAAGCGATCCCACTGGCAATAAAATTCTGCCGCGCATAAACAGACACCATTATTATGTAAACAAAGAAGTTTTTTCTCAGATAAAATTGGAATCGCTCATTCAGCATTACTTAAAGATGCTACGTGTCGCTATTCCAAAAATTTAAGTAATTTGGTCTTATTCTGGTTGATTGAAAGGGGAAGGCGAAATTTTCATTATTAAAATTTTTGTCGGTTTGAGGTGTTCAGATAAACGAGGTTCGGATAAACGAGGATGTACTGTATTCTACCTTAAATTTTTCTTCAATTTGAGGGCTGAATTTCGAAGAAAATTTATTAAAGCGGTATGCTAGCCTGTGACCTTGGTACACTAATAGGTTTATATCGCCGAAACTATAATACTCTTGGGTGCCTAATAGACGGGGGGGTTGGAATAAACAGAGGGGTTTGAAAAATCAAAAAAACCTTAATAAACAAGGGGGTTGGAATAGACGGGTGGGTTGGAAAATGACCCAAAAGGAAGTCAAGAGTCTGAGCCCCTTCTTAAAATTTGAAAAATGTTTGGGGGTTAAGCTCCCTTTCAACATTTAGTTTTCGGTTAATGTCACTAGAAATTTTATTCATTTTGTGAATTGTTTGATAAAGGTTACTATAATAATTGGAATGATACAAACACGAACGCTTGACCAGAAATCCAAAGAGGTGACCGGAAATATACGTTGATTCGCATCTACAATATGCTAATTATTTCCAGATGAAAATATGTATTAGAACAGATCTAAGCTACATTGGCCAGTTAGATAGAATCTGCGTCGACATGTGTCACACTCTAGCGCTTTTGAAGGTCACCTCTTGTAGATCATACCAAAACAAAGAACTTCTGTATGAGAGCAGACGATAGCATTTCTCATCATCTAGGAAAGAGCAAAATATTCCAGATTTTATAACAAAATATAAGGCCTGTCCTCAGTTTCTTACTTGAGAATGTCATAGGATAGGCATAAGTGCAAGCCAACGCATTCTGCTCTGCATTCTTCGTATGACGAACTTGTTTCCTTAAAGACTGTGTCCCACGTCTCCCCATGTTTGTACCACGATTGAATCTGTAATACGATGAGAGTAAAAATAGTTAAGGAATCCTGCAATCTCTACTCTTTGAAATAGTTACAATATCACATTACAGTTATCAAAAGTTAAATTAGAGTGCGGAATAAACGTACTCAATAAGAGAAATCTAGAATGATTAGAGTTGCTTAATGTCGAGTACTAGTTAGACAATACTGTTTATATATGCGTCGCAAAGAGTACTTCGGCCGTGACACACGTATATATAAAATTATGTCTGAAACTACAATCTTTGCTTTCAGGACAGTCGTTGATCCATTTGAATCAATAAATGGAGAGCCTCATCATGTTATGACTTGAAAGATTTTCCTAAAGAACGGCTCGAGACAGTTTATCCTGTCATATGTTTTAAAGCATAGCCTGTCCAAAACTCCCGTTTAAAGACGTCATAAACTCCTACAAGTACACAGTCTTTATCGTACGGGATCAAATACCCTTCTCCCATTGTCAGTTTGGGTAAGTAGCTCCGGAAAGCATGCGACTCGCGACATCACACACTCCAAAATCCAGGGGATCTTCGTGGCTCCCAAATATTCTAGTGTAAGAGTCATGTTAAAGCACAGCTACAAATGGTCTAACTAGCAACGGATGCAGCTAAATTATTAGAAAAAACTACGACACACAATCATTCCCCCTCCAAACATGTTTTGATAGCATCAACTGCCATCTTCAGTGTTGATGCATACAATGTAGTATAAGTCACGCAGCAAATTCAAGCAAAAAGTACTAGCGATATGATACATAACAAATGCAATAGTTTCAAATTCCCATGATGCACTTCCTGACTAAGTGCTGATTTTACCATTACCATTTACCATATAGCTGCTTACTGGACAAAAGCCTCGGTTCTGGAATCGTTTAGACTTTCTAAAACCTAAGTTTACCTGTCTATAAAAAATTATGTAATTCACGTATGAGCAAAGAAGAGAGTAAACGCAAAGGGAACTACGAACTTACTTTTTCTCCAGTTTCCGGATTCTTAACTTTATCAACATCAAAATTAAGTTTTCCGGCTTGATCCTGTACAAAAGAAATATTATTTACTAAGTAAAGCAGAACTGGAACTAACGCGCCGGGCCTCTTCAAATTTTCTATAAATCTTTCTGCCTATACCTCACCTGCAGCTATGGTCTGTTGGATGCATTTTACGTACAGTAATTGATGTATCTGGCTACTTTGTTCTTCCCTCAAGTAAGCTCGGAATTGATATGCTGACAACCTGGTTCCTGGTTATCTATCCTAAAGTCGGAAACGTACGAGATCTACTCACCGCAAGATCCTTAATCTGTGGTTATACTTGGGCTTTTAAATTCTATCGAATTCCAGGGTTCTTTTCACCAAATGTTTCAAGGCCTGGAAATACTGCTTAGCTGCGTTAGTTACTAAAATCTTGTGTCTTTATGCTTGTAAACAACTGCTGCTGGATAAAATTGAAACTTACGAGATCGACTCACCACCCGATCCTTGATCTGTGGCTAAACTTGGGCTTTTAAATTCTATCAAATTCCAGGGTTCTTTTCACCAAATGTTTCAAGACCTGGAAATACTGCTTAGCTACCTTAGTTACTAAAATCTTGTGTTCTATGCTTGTAAACAACTTCTACTTGATAACATTGGAAACTTACAGATCTACTTACCGCCAGATCCTTAATCTGTGGTTCTACTTGGGCTTTTAAATTCTATCAAATTCCAGGGTTCTTTTCACCAAATGTTTCAAGGCCTGGAAATACTGCTTAGCTGCGTTAGTTACTAAAATCTTGTGTCTTTATGCTTGTAAACAACTGCTGCTGGATAAAATTGAAACTTACGAGATCGACTCACCACCCGATCCTTGATCTGTGGCTAAACTTGGGCTTTTAAATTCTATCAAATTCCAGGGTTCTTTTCACCAAATGTTTCAAGACCTGGAAATACTGCTTAGCTACCTTAGTTACTAAAATCTTGTGTTCTATGCTTGTAAACAACTTCTACTTGATAACATTGGAAACTTACAGATCTACTTACCGCCAGATCCTTAATCTGTGGTTCTACTTGGGCTTTTAAATTCTATCAAATTCCAGGGTTCTTTTCACCAAATGTTTCAAGACCTGGAAATACCGCTTAGCTGCCTCAGTTATTAAATTCTCAAGATGTTTTATACTAAGCCCGAGAAACTTAAATGAATTAAAAAGTGAGAATTGTATAACGATGGGGGAGGAGCCTGGGTATATATTCAGAGTTTTAAAATCTTAAAAGCAGTAGTCATCTTACCACGTGTTGTAGGATAAGCTTATGAATCAAGTATGGATTTAGGAGGAGCTATGTAGGATAACCCCTAGTTTTTAAGTGGAAATGCTAAATGATATTACAGGAATAAGAATTATTTTCTTTGTCAAAAACTGGCCCTGGTTTGTCCTAGCGGCATTGCAGTCTGTAGAGGTCGAGCATTTCCTAAGAACTTGAAGAGGGGCAAGTGAGTTATGGGTAAATAATTTTTTTTGTCTGTGCTCTAAGCGAGTGAAAACATTTCAGGTCAGTTTGGTCTTTTGTGTAGTTTACAATACAACTCAGTGGAACGTAAAATTCGGCTACCAGCACAATTTGCGGAGAACGGTTTGATCCGAGCCGTCAGGTCATACTGCGCGCGCTATCGAATTCACTACTAGCAGGCCATAGAAATCACTAGCGAAAAGAATGTCTGACGCCAGCCTACCGAACCATAACATCTCGGAAACTTGATATGAAAGAAGCAGATGGGATAAAATCTGGAATCGAATTAAGTTGGGAAATTTTCAGAATAAGTTACCAATTATAACACCGATTTTCTTGGAACATAAAGGAAACTAATACATATATATATAAAATTCATTAAATACACAATTTCGTTGACGTTTCGATGTTATCTTTTTCAAAAATGTTTGAAAAAGATAACATCGAAACGTCAACGAAATTGTGTATTTAATGCAATTGAGCGAATTGCTCGTAATCAGTTGGCGACTAGATCTGATCAGTCGGACTCCGTTGTTACTGTTATCAAACAAGACGTTGATAGGAAAACATATGAAATCAAGTTCAAAAATTAGGAGTCTGACATTGATGATTTCCGTTATGAGGAGCAGATTGTGAGTTTGGGAGGTTGGTGCGGCTTTCCTCTTTTTGTCAGTTATCGAAAAAATCCATGCATCGAAACGTTATGACCCAATGACAAGCAAGTTCAGGTGTCGACTCCAATACCTTTACTGTCTCTTTATGTTTTACCTAAGAGTAAAAGGATATACAAGAATCATAAGGGCTATGACAGATACGTTTTTCATGCAAAGATGACAAATATAGTCAAAGCAAATGTAACTGGCTGCGGATTTTAGCACCCTTAACCGGGATTGCTGCTTATTTCTCGACTTGTAAATCAAATCAGTTGCGGATTTGGGGCTGATTATCTGTATTTAGTTGCTTATTTTTCTACCAGTCATGTGGCGAGTGCATCAATGGCGCATACAATTATCAAATCAGATGGTTCCATGTATGGTTTTGATAACTGTAGTGTCGTCACTCTCTTCCTGCTATAATAATTATTTCTTTTATGTAATTAATTACCCCCAGTAATTTAATTACCGTATTTCCTCTAATTATAGATCCCCTCCAATTATAGACCCCCTTTTCGAATCATGTCAAGTAATTATAGACCCCTCTAATTAAAGACCCCCTTTATTGGTGCCTTCATTTAACTACAGACCCTTTCTATATATATATGGAAGCGGCAGATGTGGATTTTGTCTTCTTGGGACAGTCATTCCACAAAAATCATTGTTTAGTCAATGTATAAATGTACTTTCGCAGTTTTTCTTGAAACCATATATGCTCTTTTTTTTGAAAACTTTGTTTTCGAAATTAAAGACCCCCTCTAATTATAGACCCCCCTTTTGGTGCCCTCAATTAATTACAGACGGGTCTATAATTAGTGGAAATACGGTATTCTTATAAATATTATGTGTAACACGAGCTCGTGATTCTTATGGATTTATTGGTGAATGAATATGGAGATATCGTAATTACAGCTTCTTACTTGCCTATATATTTACTTGCTACCCGGCCTACAAAAACCACCTTTCTTAATAGAACAACCTTGCAGACAGAAACTACATGAAAAATTAGTAATCGAGTGTATCTAGAATAGCAAGGCATTGTTCCTTTGTACTAAATTATACAGTACGTAAATTATGTCGCAATATTAAAAAAATAACTTGGGTCAAGGTTTCAAAATTTTCCAAACACAAAATGCGGTTTATTTAGCTGACCAAGCACCTTTTGTGTTCGATTAAAATGTTTCCCATTTTCAGAATTATAGATGCAAATAGGCCTAATACCGCGGGTGAAAATTTTATAATTGGTAGAGGCGATGAGCAAATCTTATCCAAGAAATCTCATACACGTTCACCTGTCAGTTTATTGCCTTTGCCCTTGCCATCCGATCCAGGGAAATCTAATTGATGCAACCGATATCTTATACGTATCTGTAGAAAGCTGTTTGCGCTTCAGGCGCGCTCTTATTTGCACTTGGTTTGATCATGTTTGAAAAATTCAACAGCATTTCTGACTTCAGTATATTATGATTGAACCGATAGAACCCTGTTATAGACATAGTTTTTTCAATTATCTTAATTTTTCTAAGTCAGGAATCAATGTTTAGAATCAACTGCAACTTCCTAAACGTAGGGTAATACAACACAAACCATAGTCAGTTATTTGAAGTCATGGTAGTCTCCTACATATCTCTTGAGATTGTAAAAATGTTCCCCTCATCCTCCTACTCAATGACAGCGTTATTGCTAATATCCGTAATGTGCGTCTTCACACTTCTTCAAGTCTCGTAAAAGGCCACCTTCATCTTTTTAACGTGCGATTTTCATATTTTAATAAAGATATTTTCTACTTGCCTACCAAAGTACCTCCTCAAAAAATTGTCATGGGTGGGAGACTACTAAAAATTAATAGGCGGGGGGTTGGCATAAGAATGTCCTGAGTGGAAAATTTTTCAAAAGGCGGGGGGGGGTCGTCTATTAGGCATCCAAGAGTACATCCCTTCAATGGACCGTTTCATTACGGCATGAAACATCACAGAAAAAGGAAAATAAATACTGTAAAAGATCTTGTAAATTAGGTACCATTCACATATATTGAAATTCACTACGACAGCAAATGTTCAAAGCGCTCACTGTTAATATTTCCTACTGTGGCAACGCAGTCTTTTTTGAACACCTTACATTATGAAAGTTCCTGCTTCTATTGTCCGATCATCTATCGCCATGCTACACTTGCATCGTGGCCTGCACGCAAATCCATGCTTAATATTTTGAGAAATTGTATTGAGTGACGGTACTACCATCTCGTGAAGGTTGCCAGCCTTCGCACACTACAATGTTTTGTTTTCAATAGCTTGAAAGTGTCTTATGCCATTTTATACCTCTTTGAAACTGAAAATATTTTAGAAACCCATCACGCTGTAATGTCGAATGAAATCCCTATTTAATCCTGTCGTTGATACGCCAAACCAAGGTAGAAATGAGGCTCAAATGTGCAAAGGAAACTGGGAATAATATCAGAGTGATTTTGATTGCCTTACGACCAGTAGGTGGAGTGGATAATTAAAACCAAAGGGAAACTGTAGCTTTATTTCCAAGGCCTCGTACTTGTGGTTGAGCGTTCGCTTGCTTGTGATGCGGTGGTTCTATTCGAAGCCCTTGACATCTTTGATGCCGAACTGGAGACTGAGCGGCTCGACACTCGCGAACTCATTCGACCTTGGAAAAGAGAGAATAATAAATGTAAGGAGCGTTTAAATACACATTATGTAGAGACATGCTTCGCAAACTAGGGGTCCGCAAAGAATATCCTATGAGTCCATAACCTGTTAATGATGGAATCCATTATCATGACAATTTCTTCTGCTGTGGGCATCATTTTCAAAATACGAGTCAACAAACTCATAAAGGGATCGTTTTCCTTGGCGAATCTACTGTTTCAACTTTTGTAATTTAATAAAAGACAAATTGTGCATTCTTCATAATTCGCAAATAACATTTTTTATACAGGGGGGTTGGAAGGGGATCCAGTAAGCAAAAGGTTACGAAGTACTAACCTAGCACATCATGAAAAAACAACATGTGCTCAGTTGCGATATTAAAAGAACGTATGATGTCGACATGATAGGTGATGTGGGGCGGATGGTTTATTGTTATCGAACATTATAACACATTGCTCTTCTTGACAACGCCTGATCAACGTGAGCAGACTAAAATGGAAAAGATTCGGTTAATTAGGCTGGAAATGGGACAAGTGCAGATGCAAGGGGTACAGGTCAGTAAGGTTGATGAATTCTACACCAGAATATTGCCATACATGCCTTATGCAAATCTAGCATTCCAATATATGAAACGTCATATATATTATTAAGGCCAGTTACACCAAGGTCATCCATCTCATAACATTCAAAGTAACAGGGTTCCCTCCCTCATCATGGAAAAACTTTCCCTGATAATTCCCTGATCTCCCTGAAATTTCCTGATAATTCCCTGATTTCCAGGTTGGCTGTGAACACTGAATGAACAATTAATACTGGGAAATGAGTAGTGCTTTCTACTTTCTTCCAGTCAAGGAAAAATAATTCAGCTAAAAAGTATTTGTCTGATATTTTCATAGTTGATCACCAATTATTGCACAGCACTAACAAATCTTTTAATTTTGTTCAGGTACATTTCACCAATAAATGATTGAAGCACAATTATGTTGCTGTACCAAAGGACACTAAAAATGAACAAGGATTTGTTCTTGTAACGTTATAACAATACCTCCACAAAAAGTTTGTTCGTGGCTGAATGATAATGTATTACAAATCAGAAATATCCACAATCAAGTGTCTATAACAAGAAATAATATGTATAAAACACAAATGTATACATCTTAAACTTGTGTTCTCCTATGCACTGTTCATCGAATGCCTCCAGTAGAAGGTAATCACTATTTATTGTTAGAATGATGTTGCTTGTTGTAGCAGTGATCATGGTGATGACAATGTTGATGATGATAATGACGATGATAATGATGATAATGATGATAATGATGATGATGATGATGATGATGATGATGATGATGATGATGATAACAATAATTATGATGACGATGATGGCTATTATCATAATTACATTGCAGTTGCTGTCCTAATGAATGGTGGTGAAGTAATAGTTGCAATGGTGATTACTGTATCAACAATAATAGTTAAAATTAAAGGGTGGTAATGATGACAACAATATTAATTGTGACAATGAACAGAGGGACAGTGTTTTCCACATAAAATACTAGAATCCACTAACAACTTCTCAATGTTGTCCTTGAAAGGAATGTCTGTCAGCAAGTTCCCACTTACCATGTTTTCTTCCAACTTGATTTTGTGGAATAATGATCTGACATGAAGATGAGTCTCTAGTGTTTGGAATTGGGTCTGTCAAGACACAGATAGCTCGCACAACTTGGCCTGATTTCTTGACTTTGTCCATGAAATATGAAGGATCACCAATTACAAACTTTGCTTTTGCTACAACACCACCTGATTTCACACCTTTAAAGACACCATCCTCCATAACAACTTCTTCTACTGGTGTATCTGGAGAGTGAACAAAAACAGTGGACAAAAATACAATTAATTTTGAATCTATGCAGTTACTTTTTCAACATGTAGGTTTTGTTGGAGTGCTAAAATACCAGATCATAGGCAATGCGGTACTCTAGAATCCTACTTCTACTTCTATCTACTAACAGGCCTTGGCTTCTAGAGCATAAATAGCCAGCTGAGTAATTTGAGACAAAGTGATTTACTCAAGGTTGCGTCGAGGTACCGGACACAGGGATCGAATCTACAACAGTCTGGTTATAGGTCAATGCCATATCCATTAGGCCACTTCGCCCTCAATTCCTAATGCACGGCCAAAGAATAAACAGGAAAACCTCAACAAACTTCCATAAAAAAATACATGACAATCCGAGTTGTGCACCAAATGATGTCCTCATGATGATGGATAAGTAGTGATACCTAAGCAACTACTTAAGCAGCTCCAGGCCTGATTTTGGAAAATTGCTAAGCAACTCGAGGCCTGACCACGAAAATGGAGTTGCTTATAAAAAAACGTGTAGCAAATAATTGTCACCCTGTTTATTAAAAAACGCGTAAAGACACAAATTCGTTTCGTTAACAGAGCACCGGTTTCTCTGCTTTGAATGCAGCTTCTAGAAGCGCAAGATAAAATGGAGATTGCCGTCTCTCAATCAAAGACCCCTGATCAGCTGTGGGCCCGACATTAAAAAAATACCCTAAATAAACAGAAAAGCCACCAAACTGGCTAACAAATAACAGCTGGGGCGTCCAAGGACAACACCTCTCAATTTAGGCTATCGCGCACAGAAGCAAGCCACGAGGCAGGCACTTTAGCTAATATCCTAAAGGAATCGTCTAGACAGTATATGGAGAATTTAGTTAACTCCGAATATAAAAATAGGGGATAATTATATATCTTTCTAATTCCAGAGTTCATCACAAAACTACAGAGTAAGAATTGGAGTAATATTGTTATCTTTGAAAACAACACTAGAGAAATAGAAAATATGTCACCACCAGTGATCGAATCAATGACCCACGCTTTCGCGGTGCGCGCTCTACCAACTGAGCTAGGTGGTAATATTGTTTCAGAATATACTTCTATCTAGTCCTAAAAAGGAGGTGACCCCTAGTGTCCACTGGAAGAGATAAAACCTATCGCTTTTAAAATAGAACTGCTTCCGGTGGACATGAAAGCCGGTAGTTCTATCGCTTTTAAAAAATCCAATTTAAAACGATGGGTTCTATCCCAGAAAGCGATAGGAATGAAAACATTTTCGTTCTATTTTCCTCGAGATTTGAGTTCCATCGCTATGATCAAAGGAATTCTTGATTTGCCGGCAATCGATGAGTCATTGACATTCTCTCAATCAAAGACCCCTGATGAACAGTGGGTCCGACTATTCTAAACAAACAGAAAAACCACCAGACAGGATAACTAATAGATAGAGGGCTGCTAGGGCGTCCAAGGGCAATGCTCCACAATTTAGGCTACCGGTAGAGAAGCAAGATATGAGGCAGGCTCAACCGCCCAGTAGGACCGCCACTCGCGGATTATCGAAAGCATATGTCGCTAATGAGAAAAGATACTACATCCGAGATCGATGAGTCAGTTTACATGCAAATTATACAAGCGGGTGAGTCAAGTAGTGAAACACTGTTGGCAAAAACACAGCCAGATACAGTGGGTACAGACTGTACATCACCTTGGGGCCCATAAAGCTTGTTTGAAATAAGTTTTTCTCTCATTCAGCCTCACTTGATCAAATAGGTGCTAAGTCATAAATCTTCGCGTACTAGAGTGGATTCCCCCTATCACTGCTATTTGTGTAACAGCTACGCCGTTAAACGTAACCGCGTTTTAATGCTACGGAATCAGGGGTCTAAAACTTAACAATTTTTCGACGCCGTCAGAAATATACGATTGCAGCAGAAATTTGCGTTTCATTTGGATGACATCTTTCGCCGTTTATCAATCAATAGCTAGTTGCATGGATTTACGTCACTATTTACGCAGAGAAACTTCAAAGATCAAAATGTGTTGTGTTGCAATGGATCCTGCATCTATTTAGTAATGTACACAAAGCTAGAAACGAAGTTTCTGGAAGAACCATTTGTTTTTGCCGGTCTTGTAGTAGTAGTAGTAGTAGTAGTAGTAGTAGTAGTAGTAGTAGTAGTAGTAGTAGTAGTAGTAGTAGTAGTAGCGGTAGTAGTAGTTGTAGACGTAGTCGCAGTTGTCGCAGTAATAGTAGTAGTCGTAGTAGCAGCAGCAGCAGCAGCAGCAGCAGTAGTAGTAGTAGTAGTAATGGTGGTGGTAGTGGTGGTGGTAGTAGTAGTAGCAGGAGGAGCAGGAAGAGCACGAGAAAGAGGAAGAGCTGGGAATAGAGGAGGAGCAGGAAATAGAGGAGGAGCGGGAGAGCGGGAGAGCGGGAAGCAGGAGTGAGGAGTGAGGAATGAGGAGGAGGAGGAGGAGGAGGAGGAGGAGAGGGAGAAGAGAGAGGCGAGAGAGAGCGGAAGAAGCAGCAGTAGAAGCAGTAATGAATTTACAGATGCAAGAGGGAGTAATAGTAATAGTAATAGTAAAAGTAATAGTAATAATAAAAGTTATATTAATAACGGTAGCAGTAGCAATTTTGCTGCAGAAGTTGTGATTGTGAAACTTACTCTTTGTTATGCAATGTTCCGCCGGAAGCAACCTCTTTTTCAGTAATCCTTGTAAAACCGAATTAACAGAGGGGCGATGTACCAGCTGTAAAACGAAAAGATGCGAGCAACAGCAAGCTGTCACCGTGATTTGAATTGTATTTCGACCTGGCTGGCACACGTTTTTGATGAGTAATGGTTTATGCGACGTGCGGCTGTCGCCTCGTTCGATCGTTAAAGGAGTTGCATTGACACTCACACTGACCGAGGCTGGCCAGTTGGTCGTCATGGTTTTATCCTCGTGGTGGTAACACTTGAACTGCAGTTCTAAGTCAGGTCTGTACAGGGAGAAATCAAAGAAAACGGGGGCTGGTTATATAGAAATAGCAACTAAACAAATGTATGAATGAAAGAATGATTAAAGGAATTAAATTATTAATTGAATGAATGAGTCAATTAAGAAGTATATAAGTACGAAATAAGGATATGAATATATAAGTAAAGAATGAAACAAATCAATCAATGAATTAATCAATTAATCAAATAGTAAACAACCACTATTGTTACAATCAAGGCACTACGGATGGGTTTTCTATTTCAGGGTTTTTTCATCCTCTACCTTTGATACAGTTGTATTTTCACTACCTTGTTCAATACTTTTCCCGGAAAAAGCAACCGACTTTTGACATTTTCCAAGTCATTGTATACTCTCTGCAATGCAATAGTATTAACCTACGCTGCAACCTATGTACTGTGCCGTGATTAAAGAAGCCCTTGTTCACACTATGTGTACTATTAACTTCTCTTTTTAACTTTTGGCTATTTCTTATAAATTTACTGTCGACTATTTTGTTTCGTTCTTCACTTGCTTTAATTTATATAATCACAATATATCATTATCCTTTCTCCTACTCCCAGCCCTTGCCATTTGACTTAAGGTTTAACATCTGTCTCTGAGTTCAGTTTAGACAATTTTCAGGACCAATCTGTAGGTGACCTGAGTAAGTCTTTTCGACAAAACATTGGCCATAAAGTTTTCTTATTTGGCGTTATATCTACCATAATTTGGCGGTGAACTATTCGCCTTTCTATTAATAAGGATATTCAATACAAGAATAAATAACGACATTATCTAGATGCTTCACCATTTATTTATTTTTTTGGGGGGGGGGGGGGGGCGACATAGCTCCTAAAATTTTGATTCACATGGAAAACAACTTTGTTTTCAGCCATTAAAACGTTTTTGTTCTCGCGGCTTAAAACCATTTTGTCCTCCATGTGAACCAGGCATTAAGTTACACTAGGGTTTCTCTCAAAATATATTTGATATTTTCTGTCACCAAACTTACCGATAGATCTATATGCATCACCTATCCTAACTTGATTTTTGTTTATTTTTCTATACAGCCTGCTAAAATTATGGTATCTATGGGGCTCTTCTCTTTTCCAATGCAGATCACTTGAGTACCTCTATTGTAAGTGCAAATTTCTGTTGCCGCTACTCCTCATATATCTCTCAAATTATGCCTAGAACTGCCCAAATACTGACCTTCTCCATTACTCTGATAGCCCCTGTCCTGCAAATATACAGTACCATGGGCCTGTACGACTTACAATGCTTTACTCTCAATATATCCTTAAACTTCTCCATCACCTACTCAAAGCACGAAATTGCATAAGATTTCAAGAGATGGTTTTTGGCAGCCAAAATTTTGTGTTATATGTATGTATATATTGTAGTATACATTTCAGTATATATACACTACACTAATATGCAATGTAATAGTGATTAAATCAAATTAGTGCAGTTATATTAGGTTTCATGTTCTGCATTGTTTGTCAGACTGCCATTCATGTACATATATATACTATATATGTAGGAGGTTTCAGAAATTTTGGTTCAGATGGGGGGGGGCTTTGATGTAGTAAGATGAGGGAGAAGGCCAAATGGGGGCGATAGGTGACAGATGGGGGGACCAAACCAGGAGGATGCCGTGCAACCACAAGGTGAACAACTTTCATTTGAGGATGTTATTGGCATCTGTGTTTCTATTGAAAATGCTGTCAGGGATGCACAGTTACTAAGGCAACCAGAGGAAGATACAGTAAACTGCTTGCTCCGTTCACCAATCTCAGGCACGACGTCCAAGTGTAAGGATTACAAACCAAAAGGAGGAGGGCAACCACTTAAAAATCTCAACTGATTTCTATGTGGAGATCGTCATACTCCAAATACTTGCAAGTATAAAACAACAAAGTGCAATTTTTGTAGCATACTAGTGAAAGTAAATTTAATGACAAAGGAGCAACGAATGCCCATTCTCTTGAACAGTATTTATTACCTGTGTAATGGAACTATTAAAGGACAAAGCACCTTTAGTGTGTAATACACCTTATACCAATGCAAATTCCCATGGACATACAAAGCCGATTTTTCTTGAACTATTGATCAGTGGACACATTAAAATAATCTAGACACAGGTGCTACCATGTCAGTCATTAAGACAAACACATTCAATCCCATTTGCAAAGGGAAAGAAAACTAAAGCTCGAAATTTCGAATGAACATTTCAAAACTTTTTCAGGAAACTTTGTTGCTACACAAGGCCAAGTAACTACGGATGTAGTATATATACAATCACTCATTAGCAAAACTATATACCTTCATTTGTTATGGATGAAAACACCCCGAATCTATTTGGTAGAAATTGGCTTCCTTATTTTAAGCTTAATTGAGACAAATTATTTAACATTTGTTATATCATTACGTCATGACAATATAGCCTCGATTCTGCACCTACCTCTTCGTTGCCTCAAGATAATAGCGGTAGCAGTGAAACAGAAAGCTCTGTCTCTTTTCTCGCGTTATCCTTCGCTGAGCGCAACAAGAAACAAACCTAAAACAGACTATAAAAGCTTAAGTTAAAATACGATATAAAAACGATAAAAACTGGCTTTTGCTCAAGGCGAGCTTTCGGAATTCGAATTCCGATATTTTGTACTATAGATGTAGTGGGCCTTTACCCAAGTATACCCTATGAAGAGGGTCTCGCAGCCTTAACAAAGGCACTAGAGGCTAGGGAGGTTACATCAGTATCGACTGATACATTGCTGTCCTTAGCCGAGTTTGTTTTAAAAAACAATTTTTTTGTTCATTACGATAAGATTTATAAGCAGATAAGAGGAACGACTATCGGGACAATATTAACGCCTCCTTATGCTATTATCGTTCTGCGAGACTTAGAAGAACAGGCGATGCGGGGCTTTGAAGTGAAGCCGGTCACATGGGTTAGATATATCGACGACATATTTATGGTGTGGAATCACGGGGAAGCCAAGCTCCTTCAGTTTATCTCTTGCTTTAATACCCTTCATCAAACCACTAAGTTTACCTACGAGTACTCTACTAAAAGTATAAGCTTTCTTATATTTCTGATGTTAATTTAGTATTTAATCAAGGAAAAGTGACGACAGACTTGTTTGTCAAACCTACGAACACGCATCAATACTTGCACTTTAAGTCTTGCCACCCATTTCACACCAAGAAAGCTATTCCTTACAGCCAGGCACTTTGTATTAGGCGAATCTGTTCAGACACTGACTTGTTTAATCAGCGCTGTAAGGAATTAGAGGGATGGTTGTTGGCTAGGGGATATAATAGTAAGTTAGTATCTGACCACTTGACAAGAGCAAGGGCAGCAGATCGTGAGGAACGTCTCACTAGAAAGGAATTCGTTCGACGTTTAAACAAAAGGGATTCCAGGGATGTCTTAACTTTGTCTTATCATCCAGCATTAAGCGGTACTGCGAATAGTATTGTGTCGGGTAACTTTAATATTTTGGGATGCAATGAGAAGCACAGGAAATTATTTGCCTCAAAACCGATGGTCTCCTTTCGTAGAGCAAAGTCTCTCAAAGACAAACTAGTACTGGCTATGTTGCCCCAGAAGGAGAAGGGTGTCCATAAAGGCTGTGGTCCGTGTATGAATAGACGAAACTGCGACCTCTGTAATTATTTAGCTCAAAGCACTACATTTTCTAATAATAACAACAGGCGCACGTTTTACATCCGCAAAGGCCCTCTCAATTGTAATTCTAGAAATGTGGTTTACCTACTACCATGTAAATCTTGTGATCTCCAATACGTTGGTAGTACGATCACTCAATTTCGTAAAGATTCAATAATTACAAATTGCAATATTGTAGCTTTACTAGGCGTAGAGGCGAAGAAAAGAAAACGGTTCCACTAAGTGGACTCTTCGAACATTTCTCAGAACCTAACCATAAGGGAATGTTAGACTGGGAATTTAAACTTATCGATAAAGCTGAGACTGAGATATGTTTAAGTGAGAAGAAATCTTTTTGGCAACACATGCTACTTTTAAACCCATGTATATGTCTGGCACTAATGAAGGCCAAAATCCGAAACACAATAATCATTAATTAATGAATTTCGCCGTATCCTCTGACTGGAGGAGAATTCGCAAAAGACTGATACTAAAGATATCCACATTAGCTTTCGAGCCTGATGGCTCAATGGTTGAGGCGTTGGTCTAGTAATCATGAGGTCGTGGGTTCGAATCCGTTCAGCCCCTTTGCGGTTGGTGAAACGTGGCTACCAGCACAACTTCGGAATAACTTTTGACCAGATCAGTCATATTTTAATGCATCATTCACCCCTTTCCCTAATTCAGATATCCTTGCAAGTTATTAAATCGACTGGCAAATGTCTAAATTTATGGGAACTTGAATTTATCGATCTACAAATGCCACAAACATCCATTTCTATTTTTAAAAAATTGCTCATTGTCTGTGAAATGTTAATCTGTTTCGTTATCTCCCAACTTGTTGTGAATCTTGAAATTCATTTACGACTTAGTGAACAGGTATTTCAAACATATATAGGTGGCCGTGAATTAATGATAAAAGACAGAGGAGAAAGAAAACGAACATAATTCTCTTTGCTTTTAACTCTTAGTGCCTTTTAATGTGGTAACATTTCAGCACTACAGGTAGTTCGCGAGCCCCAATTATAATACCCAATAGAAATGTCAGAGTAGAAATTACTATTCCTGGAAAAAGGAATCAAAAAAGCTGCCAAGCATATTTACCGGGCAAAGCAATAGCAGCATGCATTGAAGAGGCCATGACGCGAGCTTCTTTTTACTGCTGTCTGCATAATGTTCCAAGAGTGCAAATAATTTGTCACTAGCGTCTGAAAAATGGGAAAAAAGGGAAAGAATAACCAACTATTCGATCAGGTTGCAAGTGGCAAGGAAATACAATTTATATCTTATGTGACTTACTTTCAAAGTGTAAATTACTTTAACAGCACGCACTTCTAGCGTTTATTACTGGTGGCAAAACAAGTTCTTAGTTCTGCTTCCTCTTTCGAAATTTATAAAATTCAGTTCCAGTCGGCTATTTTAACTTCGCTGAGACAAAAGCTGACACTGTACAAGAGAAAACGTTTTCAATACTCCTTTCTCTAGTATTCAATGTAACTGAATGAACATACCAAGCCCTTTTCTATTTCCAGCTTCACTTTATTGCTACCGCCTTCACTAATTTTGGCTTCGATAGAAGAAAATCCTTCTAGTATCCACATGGCAACCCGAAATTCATTTGAAGTTTCCTAAACAACTTTTCTTAGCGAAACTTATTTAATCTCACTGTACAAGAATAAGTGACGAGCCTAAATGCAATTCAACACGTGGGTGTGTTTCCTCGCATTAACATATGCAGACTAGCATATAGTGCTGCCAAATTGCCGTCATCAGACGGTTATGAAGAGCCAAAGGTTTGGTAAATTATGTGGGCGGAACAAAAGGCATGATGGTCAACCCGCCGTGTTCATTGGGGGAGGCATCGGGATTAACACGCATGCGCACAAAGCATTTAATACCTTCAAGGGAAGAATAAACCACATTTGAGCCCAGCACGGTTAACTGGAAACGTGAAGTGGGGAATCCAGGCTTAACTGAGTTTAACAAGTTGAACTCAGAAAGCCAAGTGAAGGGGTGACTAGTCACGAAAACGTGACACACGATCACCTATTCATCTGCTACGACGTAATGCAGTTTATAAGGTCCACAGTATTACATACTATTTGAGAATGACACGTGACGACGAAATTCTACGACAATTTCGAGTTTTCCATAAGAATGCATGTACCATTGAGAGACACATCTGTAGTTTGCAAACTTACCTGAGAGATACAGATATTCTTCCTTATACAAACCAGAAAACTGTTCTGGATATTGCTCAATCCAATTCCAGATAACCTTGGAACAAAATGGAATTATGACGTATTCTTAGCAGGTCATAGCTTCCTTCAGACACAGCTCGAAATACATCCTACGTACCTATTTATAAAAAAGCTATGATATACTTATCTGTGATACGGAAAATAGTTCATCTTCAGTTCTACATCAAATTTATTATGACGTATTCTTAGCAGGTCATAGCTTCCTTCAGACACAGCTCGAAATACATCCTACGTACCTATTTATAAAAAAGCTATGATATACTTATCTGTGATACGGAAAATAGTTCATCTTCTTCTAGAATGCTTCGACTAATAGAGGGACTTCACCCTAAGCAACGCGTTATAAATAATAAGATAGTTTCATGCTTCAATTAATTTAAAACATTGAGTAAAACTCATCTCTATTGTTAGAGCACTATCTAGGACAATCATCCAATTTAAGTTGCTCAAATAAATTGAATCAAACGTTGACTGATCTAAGTTGTTCTTACATCTTAACCGTTTAGCCTTTTCCGGCTCCAGACATATACATATCCTCAGCAAACACACTGCAATTATATTTAATTCTCAAAGAGTGGAGACATTCAAAGACAAGATCGTTGTATTTTGTATGGTCCTGCATCCTAACTGTACAGCTTTACATTCCCACCGAATGTGTCCCTCTTTAATTCCACATTGCCGCAAAGACGGATTATTTAGTAAAACATACGGTATTACCGAAAGGTATTACCGTATGTATTCACGGAAATAACGAAAGGTATAGCTGATGGATTGGATTAGCAATAGCTCATTGATGTCTGGTTGATAAGCTTACTTACTTATTATAATGGTAGTGATGGCACGCTGTGAGTTAAAATCTTTTCAGTTGAATAATGAATCTTAAAAAAACAAGACAAGCAATGTCAATTTGTCATGCATGACGAGTTTAGATCCAGTTTAGGGAGTTGCACGTGGCACACTTCAAGAAGCAAAACACGCCCCACTCACCAATCATTTCAAACTGTCTAAGTTTCGTATTTAACTAAACGCTGACTGACTTCTCAGATAGAGTATCAGCCAATAGTTACTTTTTCCTGATATCAGTAGAATCTCTGATCGAAAACATGCTACTCTTTGAAAAACAATCAGCCAAGATGAACGTTGTGTCAAGTTAAGATGCCTTGCAAAATATATTAAGTACGAAAAAATATATTTTCAAAACATGCCATTAGCAAGAACCGACGACCACTGATCTCAAAGAAAGAATGGATCGAGCAACTCGATCTCTGGGGTGTAACGATTGCAAAAAAAAGAACAAATGTGTTCTACTGGGACCCGCAATATGCGCGCAGCTTTCATGAACTCAGTGTTGTAGGAAGATATATTCCACTACTTATCGCTGTAGAGATAGTGTGACTGATTCCTGCATCTAATAGGTATGTAGTCTGAATGCCTTTTCCATTTGTATATTTGCATTTTACGATGTTAGAGCCACCGATCAGTGTAAATTGACCAAACAACCCTGATTTCGCTGTGGATTCCATGATCATGCATACAGTAAGCAATAACAAAGTGAAATTTTGATAACCAAGATAAACAAAGGCAAAGGAAAGCATCCATTTAGGTCAAAGTGTTGATATCATCAGGCAGAAGCCTAGCCTATAGGTACAGTACGCTAATAACCTGTAAGCTATTATCATTTGTTAAGCTAAATTTCAATGTCACCCATGAATCTTAAGCACCAAACTTCAACCAAAATCTAATCCATACTGCTTGAAAAAAGTGCAAACGTTTACATGTGTTTCAAGATTTGAATATTGTAAAGAACTAAATTGAAAAAAATTATATAAACTTTATATTATGCAAGCACTATGATTTATATTCGTGTTAGGTGTTTTAGAAAACTTTAAAATCATCTTTACAACAAATAGACGGAGTCTTTGAAAATTTTAAAGCATGCGTGGATAACGTTCTCTTGCACGAATTATGTTGTTTCAGTTGCCTTTTAATAAAAATTTCATAAGATTTGTCAATTGTATTCTTGTTGTGATAGTGTATCAAATATTTGTAGCTAGGAGGCAGAGTGGCCAGAATAGCTATCTCGCACTCTAAAGGATGCGACACTAGGTGGTTCGAGCTATAGCTGTGCGTTGCCGGACAGGATATGAACTCTGTTGCACTTCGCTGTACCCAAGGTGAAAAATTTGGAAGTGGCCTTGATAGCAATAAATACATCAGCACCATGTGTATCTTCTGTATGTCTACCCTCCTAAGGGAATGGGGAATTATCGACAGCAGGCTTGAGATGCGGGATAAATGTCAGTTTTAAAAGGTTTTGAAAGTACCTAGCACAAATAGGGTGCTATATAAGTAGACTGTACTTTACTTTTATGTTTTTAAGGAAGGTAAGTTTGTAATCACAGGTACCAGAACAAGGTGGACGAGTAGGATCATGCACTCACCAAGTTTTACAGACTCGCGAGTATGTCTCGTCTTTCTATCTTTAGTTGCCTATAGTAGATACTTAATACCTAAGATAATTGATTTTGGGCATATTCTTGTGGAGCACAGTCTGCTCATTTTTATGCATTTTACGCACTATTGCAATTGTTGCATTATTATATAAAAAACGCTTAGAATGGCTTGGTCCCCAACGTTAAAACCCTTCCAGGCGACGTGGTTTGTATTAAAAAGGTACAAAAAGCTCGACACGGGACATATACCACACGTTACATATGTCGAGGCTTGATGCAAAATCTCACTCTAGTTTCTCTCCATTTCTTCCTAGTTTGCGCAACTACAGAAGCAAAGGTTGTTCGAGTCTTTGTTTACAGACGACCCTTAACGCTTCTAAAGTACCTCTTCTCATTTCGTGAACTTGCTCACTCGGGATTGATCTTGAAGCTGGAGAACGATGTAGAATGTGTTCTCGAATACATGGGCGATGGCTATGCTCATTTATACAACGCCAAGTATCGCATTGTTGGATTTCAGTTTATAGCTAAGTGGAGGAAGAGATATAAGATGCACTTTACAGACTATCTGGGTAATACGTATACCTTTGATACAACAAGACAGTACTACGGTAAGTAAAATTTATACTTATAAAACGTCAACTAGGCAACTCCATGGGGTGTAAGTGTAAACTAACTAAGTGTAACTAAGGCCAACAGAAGACTTCTTCTATTTTATGGTAGTGTTTTCCATCTCTTTTAGTTTTAGTTTGCGGTTCCTTTCACATGACTCCACTTTTCGTCTCCCATTCTCACATTAAGTAGAGAAACTAAAATTATGGCCCTTTCCCACCAATATACTCATGGTCGATGGAATCTGGAGGTCTCTTATCTGATACTACCTTTAAAGTCTGTGCACTTTGTTACTGATTCCTCGATAAAGCGAAGCACACTCTCTGTTGCGGCTCATAAGCATAGGACTTCCATTTAATCAATGGATTTCTTTGCATTGGCATTTCAAATACAAGACCCTTCTGAAGCACATGATGTGAGCAACTGCTCAGGACTCACCTCTGTAACACATTTTCATACAGCTGTCTGAAACAATAACCAGCTCGCCTCACTCGTATGTTTTCCAACAAGCTGTAATTGAGAAGAAATTTAGATTATGCTGTATACATCGACGATGGGAAGACAATGTGCATCTGACGACAGAGAAAAGAATATATATACTGGCAATTAAACCAAACCAAATGCAAAATTTAAAGGCCGCGCTTCAAACTGACATAGCGGTCTAATAGCAATTCAATGCCTGATATGTCTAAAGTGGAGTACGACTCACAATTAATCAATACAAGTAAACTATATTTTCTACAGATCTAACAATATGGCAAATCATGATCAAAACTTCTGATGAAATTCCTTCAAACATTTATAAGTAATAGGTACATAAAAATCCCACCAAAACCAACATTGCCATTTCTGAATTGACCGTAAGTTCCTATGATTTCGACTTAGGACACGTTTTCTTGTGATTTTGCATGGTATGCCCTGTTTCAGCTATGTATATCAGAACAGCAAAGACTTTTACATTTCCAATTTATGAAATCATCAACAGTGTTATATATATTAATATAATAATAATATAAAGGTTTCCCATAGAAGGTTGGGTACCACTGTTACGTGCAGGAGCGGTTTAGAAGAATACCGAGAGACACAGCCAAGAAATACATTGTACCTTCCATTCCTTATAAGCGTAATCTTCGACACAAAATACCGCTTACATTGCTTATTCGCAAGACAGGAATGACACTCAAAATTAAATGTCTACTAATGATATGGGAAGCCTACATCAAATGATAACATAACAACAACTGCTCGTAACTCTTTACGTCTTAAAATGGGATTCGTTACTAAAGTACTGTCCAACCTTGACCGGTTATATAATTCTACTACGTACCCTAAATATCTGGCCTGGTGGCGAGCGATGGTAGTGTTGAAGATCGAAGATGATTTCTTGTCATTGGGCTGAAATTGAATATCAAATGAAAAGAAGCCGAGTATTGATGATGTGCAGTTGGCAATTGCAGTTTAATACGTCAACTAACAGGTCTGACACATTTCGATATTTAAAAACTCAAAAACGCCATCCTAGAATATAGCCTCAATCAAATGAAATATCTGTTTATCTTGGTCTATATTGTACGCTTAGGAGCCTGAATGTTCTTTCTCTTTTCTTTCTTTCCTTTTTTTCAACATATACACTAATAGTGGACTTGACCTACACGGTAATGAAAGTCTATGGGATGCGTGGAGTAGAGTGTCTTTCCCAGGGGCAATAACACAGTGGAATTCGAGCGCGATTCGAACCTACGACCATTGGTTCACGAATCTACAGTTCTAAGAACTTTGGCATGGTGGTTCCATAATCTGTTTAAGATGCTTCCCAACTTCCTTCTCTATCCTCTATATTCAATTAACTACAAACAATGGCAACTGGTAATTAAATGTTTCATTCGGTTGATTGTCAACTTATGCAATCATCTTTACACAAAACCACATAATCCGATGGACGCAGAAATGCCAACCACAAATGATCATCAAATTTTTAAATCTGAAACAGCACATTGTAAGTTGTTACAATAAAAAGGCCACTAGTTTCTTTGTAAGTAGGACACCGAGAAGGAAACTACCATTTTGACAACGTTTTCAAACTAGTTTCTTGGCGGCATTTAACGGATAAAATTTTTAGGATTATTTTCAAAGAGTGATGAAATGTGTGACCCGCCCCCGTTTGATATTTTGGAAATCCCCATCGCCTTACCTCTCTTAGAGGGCCAGCTTCGTGAGCGGTGTCTGATGTAAAAGAACTGCATCTAAATCAAACTCATAGTTGTAAGAGGAATCGAATGCAACACTTGTCTAAAGTCTGCTTAACTCCATCAAATAAGCACCACTGCGAAATTAAAATGCCAGAAAATAGTAAGCGCAACGGACAAAAAATATTTGGGGGCTGTGGATTATTCTCCCGAAAAAATATACATTTTCCCGAAATTTATCGGGACATGAACAGACTAGAAGCACTTCAGTTCGGCAGGAATGTCGACGCTAATTCAGAGGGCTAGTAAGACTTAAATTATTTCATTTTTCTTTCTTATTAAGGAAGGACCTGAAAAAACTTTTGCCCGAAAAATGTAACATTTTAACAACCTGAGGGGCTGCAGCCCCTCAGTCCCTCAGCCCCTTTGGCCATGTGCCTATGCAAAAAATATCATTTAAAATCATTTGTTAAGCTATATGTTTGAGGTGATGATGTGTTATGCCAAAATCAGAGCATTCTGATACAATTTAAAGAAGTTGAACCCTACAATAAGGGAAAAAATTAGCGTAAAATCAACGAAGAAACTCATGAGAAACCAGTACCCACTGACTAAAAGAAAGGATCGTACACAAACTATGGTAGAGTAGGTGAAATGCATACAAAAGTTTCTGTGACATGTGTTTGCCAGGGTAGGCGGAGTACTGTATCAAGAGCTGACATGGCAAGCGGCGCCCTACCTCGCTTATCAGGGGGCCCAAATGAGAGGTTTCAGAGATTGCCCTATCCCGCCTACCTTCAATGATGAGCCTGTATGGATTCCATTTGACTTCTACTCTAGCCGGATTTGTAAAGAAAGGATTAGATGGTGAGCAAAAATAAAGGATTCGACGAGAATTAAGGATTTGTTTCAATTCAAACAAATTGAAATTTTATCTTGCTCTCTAAACCGAGCCCCCTTTGTGTGGAGTGAAAACGTGGCTAACCACCCGTCCGTCTGCTTGAAAGTTTTCTCAAATTTTATAAAGCTTTATTTCTATCACCCTTCCCAAATATTTAAAAACAACTGTTCGTCTAATAATATTTGTAAAAGAAAATTCAATTAGGAACTTGTCAGCCTTGAAAAATCTATTTTTTAACAACGTCTCTCCCCTTTCACAACTGATGATAAAACTACTTGGTCATACGTGTTGTTCTTACTGCTCTCACAACTCATACTTCCCGCTTACAACTGTATTCCGCACGTTATGTTCTTAAATGGCCAATTTTTTAACATCCAAATGTGATGTCGTATTGATAATCGATTTTGTCATCCGTATTTTCGCGAAAAATTTTGTCATCCGCGTTTTGCTCCGTATTTAGATAACACATTTCCTCCCATAAAATATAGATGTGCTACAAGTTGACGCCCGGGTGTTTCCTTTGCCACCTTTTTGCATCCTTCTGCCATCTTTTTGCCATCCTTTTGCCATCCCTCTGCCATCCTTGCCATCCTTTTGCCATCCTTCTGCCATCCTTGCCATCCTTGCCATCCTTTTGCCATCCTTTTGCCATTCTTCTTCCATTCTTCTGCCATCCTTTTGCAATCCTTTTGACTTTCGTTCCTTGACTTGATTGAGATATTTCGAGATCAGAAATGTCACAACCACTTCACGGAAGAAAAGACTCACGAGTATCATTTTTTTGTAAAGTGCACGTACGTTCTAGCATTAACACCCCCTCCCCCTGCGCGCTTTCGTACGCTTTGGGGGTACCCCTCCCCGTCAGAGCGTACGTACATTTTGAATGACACCTATACAGGATGCATTTGGTTAGCAGACGCTGCAGCCACGTACAAATTTTTGAGCAGAAGTTTATAAAAATCGATTTATCTTTGTTTACCCCATTCTATGCTTAAAGTCAGGGAATTGGGGAAACTTCACGGAAAGCAGGGAAAACCTATTTTAAGATGTCCGTGTTTTGTTAGTTAATGGTATTTTAATTTTCAAGAAAAGTGCATTTTCCTTAAAACTATAATTAACGTCATTGACATGGTACTGTGAATGTTATGAAATGTATGACCTTGGTGTAACTGGATTTCATACAATATATGACACTTTATATAATGGAATGCTAGATTCTGGCAAGTCATGTATGCCAATACTCGGGTGTAGAATAGTCAGGAATTTTTCGAAAATCCGACAGGGAATTCAGGAAATATCAGGAAATTTTTTCCAAGATGAGGCTTAGAACCCTAGATGGATTCAGAGCAAGCAATAGATTGACACTATGTGATATGCCAATTGCCTCGAAATCCTCATCGAAATCCTCCCAAGTACCTGAGTTTGAACCATTGATATTAAACATTGTCACAGGAGATACCATACCGCCGGAATGGGGTTGTTTATGAAGCTAATTTTAAACGTGTTTCTTAAATTGCAGCACATGATAATGTTCCAAAGGATTCACATCAAGTCCCGTCTTTTACCTAATTTGTTTTTGGATTTGGATGCAATTTATTTAGGGAGATAGGGTGGAAGATGTAACGATTCTGATCTTTTTAAATTTAACCTAACTACTGGGATAAAGTGTTGGAAATTCATTGTACCTTCTTGATGTACAGGCCTATCTCGTCCATCTTCACAAGAGAGTCTGCAGTATAGTGAGGGAGACACTTGACCAAAAGTTAAAAATAATTGTGACATTTAACTGACTTGAGGATCCTCAACTTTAACGGACTCTAAACTGAGGAGAAGCTTTGATTATCCTCCACTTGAAAACGCAAACGGCCTGCATGTTGGACGTTACGTCAACTGCAAACGAACTATCGTCAATTCAAACAATACTTCCACCTTTCTATGATGTCCCATCTACCCAAACGAGAAAATTGCTAGAGCTATAATGAAAGTGTAGACCCATCTCAGATTGTATGACAAATTCCTCAACCCTTGGTTTGAAGGTGCCTTGTATTCGCCTAGCGAACCATTTTATTCACCTCGTTTTTTCTACCTCTATGTTTCGCTCCTACTTTCCACTCTGTCAACGCTCTTTCCCTCACAACTTCCCTATCTTTCTACTAATACCCTCTAACACTCTTTTCTGCATCGCCCTCTTAAATGCTTTTGGCACCGCAAGGGCGCGGTTATACTCCCTTTTGTAATCACTGATCTACAGGCTAGGGTGTGGTGAAGTTCTCCACAGTACGTAATCTAGGATGATTCTAAACTAAAGGGAGGTGCGTGTCTCGTTGCAGCTTGAAAGACTCCTGCCGCTATGCAATAAAAAGTCCTTACTTGCCAACATTTGAAGAACTAAACTGGATCAAGACTTAATTATCTTTCTCTTGCTTTGATAAAAATTTTCTGACTTTTCCGAGGTTTAACTGAGACAAAGTCAAAATCCTTTAGCTTCTTAACTTCCAAGATTTATATGAGTCCTGCCAGCAGTAAATCGTTTGGGTTCGAGTTGAGTTCATAGACGTTTGCCTATTTCTGCGCTCATCTTGTCAAACTTAGCATTAGTTTTGGTCCTTTCAATCAAGATATTATTCTGTCAGCTCTGATTAAGCCAACTGAACCTTCAGACGCGTTACAATTTAGTCAAATGCCGATTTGAAGTCTTTAGCACTCCGAGCCGTGTTAAGCTGTTGACATAGAGACGCATTTTGTGGAAAATGGCAGTAATCCTGAGATGCGACAAAGAATTGTGATAAACTAACATGTCTGTGGCTCAAGCAGTTAACTATATGCTCTGCAAATGAGTTTAGTATGGCCTTTATCAATTAAATTTTGCCTCTCAAGTGGCAAGTATAAGAACCATCGCGCGAACATTGAAAACAAGAAACCAAAATCCGTTTCATGATAAGCTCATGAACAGATGACATACCCTTAGCTGCCTTGTTTAACTTAATCACATCTTCTGGTGTTATCCTATCCTTTTTCATTAACTGTTCCTCTGTGACAACTTCTCCTGTTCCAGTTTTTTTAGATTTAGCCTGACGCAGTAAAAAACCTCCTCCTTTCTTTTTCTCCTTTCCAGCAGGATTATCAGAAGGCATTTTTGTTGCGGCTTTCGAGGTCATAGAAAAAGTAATACGGAGAATCTGATAGATAAAGATTACTGTAACTGTCTGCTTAATATGAAACGTTTTCTACTTGTTAGCTACGGGTTTTAGACCATTTTCTGTTCCTCGAGCAGCCGCTTCGTAGCTCCAGAATTCTTTCTTCGTCAACGGACATCAGCCAAACAAGTCACTGTTGGGGTAGAGTAGTGTCCAGATCCCTGCCGTTGACCACCGTTGTTAACAAACAAACTGAGGAACCATGACAGACAGCCTCTGATGTCAGCTGCCCACGGTACCCCGTCATCACTATGGCAACAGCAGTGGCACTGTAATAAGGACTAGCTTCGCAATCGCATGGTTTTCAATTTTGTAGTTACTTCACTAACGTCAGAAAGATCTATGGGCCTGTTTGTGTCTAAGCAAATCCAAATAACAGGGCGAAAGGAAACTTCAGTTGTAACAATTAATAAAGCAAATACAATAAGTAATTGATATCTACTTGCAAAACAATACAACCTTGAAAGACAGTAACAATTGTTCATGCAGGATATGAGTTTAGATGACATAGGGACGAAACTTGGCCCTATGACTGATTTAAAAGCCCAGCATAGCGGTCGCAAGAGTAACACAATCATAAACCACATAGGAAATTTATCCTTACATAATCTGGATATAATTTGTATAAAAAGAATGTTACTCTTGCGTGGACAGCCACGTTAGTTTTAAATCATAACACAGAATTGATCACATTGCTTTGCCATCCTGCCAAATAGCTTATGGTCACACGATATCAACGACTTTACTCCAAACACTACTTCCTGTTGTCTTTGAGTGTAGCTCCTAAACGAGCTTTCATTGTCAGGACGCAAGATTTACAGTAGGCGGAAAAAGTTGATAATGGAATACAGGCGACTTCGATGTAATAACTTCATTTACTAGTTCATGGTTTTTCAGAAATATTAAAACATTTTACTTTTAAAAGCACGTGCGACTGGCATCCTTTGTGGGTTGTACTGAACTATAAACAAACATCTTACAGGAAAAAGAGATTATCGCATTTCATGAGACAAGCAGAACTTCAACAAGACTTTTGCATAGCCGGGCTGTACATATCATAAACCTGCATCGCTAATAATTTATATGAGAGACGAGAAGCAAGTATAAATTTAAACTCCCATACCAAAGCATTGCAGCAATACGTTTCAGAGGAATAAGAAGGAAGCTAACTCAGGTACATATTCAAACTAAGCTATTATAGTACCTGTGGGACTCGACATATAACGATGCCAATAGAAATTGAATTTCATTGATGCGTAAGCATATTTTAAATTAAGTTCCCTTGTGTTTACTACAAAGTACTTCAACACATTATCACTACCCGAAGGAGAGATCCATGAGATCTGCCCTAAAACAGGACATGTATTGTAAATGTGTAAGTAGTGTAAACAGAATTCAAGCGTTAATTTGAGCTCAAAACTGTAAATAAAATTTGGAAGACCTCTATACTGCTGTCTGCCCTCTTCAAGCTTCTACTTTGGATCGAGGTCCATGCAACCGGTCAGCCAACCCAAATTTATCCAAAGTACGTTATAAAAGTTATGAAGTTGTTTTCAACTACTTGTTCTTTGGGACTGTATCAATAACGTAATCCTAGATATATGTGGCAGAGCTCACAGATTTTAGTTTACTGTTCAATTCGGGTAGCACATTAACACAACACTCAACTGAATAACTGTAAGTCAACTAGTTTATCTTAACTAATTAACTGCAGCAAAGATTTAGTTACTTTTAAATAACAAAACTTATAATTGTTAATTTAGTTCTATTTCATACAAGTAATCTGTGTAAAACTGCTCTATGATAAATTGACTTATTTACTTTTGTTACTCCAAGCAGTATTTCCGCGAGTAATAGAGTCTGTAAACCTGGAACTTTTATTTAAATTACATTGTATTTATGTATCTTTTATATAATTGAAAATTGAGGTAATAATATATACTATTATTGATCCTTCTCTATCAGTTCCCTTACCTATAAAAGTGGTTGTCAGTGTCATAATCACCGCAATAAAAATTTCATAACAAACCTATCTGTTGTGTGCGGTAGGTATTGCCTTCCATCGTGTTGGAAGCAATAACATGGGAGACCAAAGAACATATGACTTCATGGCTTGTATTCACTAATAGCTTTCCTCTGACTTGATTCAAAAGCCCAGTAAGCTGTTCTTAATCTATGGGTTTGGGTGGAGAAAGACTCCAGAGGAGTATATTGTTCAGCATAGGTAGGACTCCTGTAGGCATTGGTGGAAAGTTTGAGGTCAATAATATTTTTCATTCAATTATTTTGACCTGCTCACAAATTGAGAAAATTCTTTTATCCCTGAGAGATAATTTTAAACCATAATTCTGAAACTTGCTAAAGTAAAACATGTAAAGAAAATATGTTTTTATAAATATGTTAAAGATAATCCTTTCTTATCACTTTAACTTTCAAATGACTGGGGAGATTCAGTGGCTCATGTGAGGTCCTATCTGTGCGTTTTCCTGAGAGAATCTGAGGGCAACATCTACTTATTCCAGTCTTAATAAGATCGAGCAATGTACTTGGTTTTAAAACCTGATACTCAGATTGCCTATATCTTTTATGGGACAAGTGCCTTCCTCCATACGATTGCTGTGATCAGTGTATGGCGAAAACATTTAGCAAAATGAATCCGTTACTCAACGCAATATTCAACTATTAATTCCTCCGCCACACCACCCTAATCTATAAGTGTCCGAAAGGATATCATCCCTATTCCTTAAATTCATTCTTTCCTCAATCACGCTACAGAAAGTAAAAGAATTCTGGGGTGTGTCAGGTTGGGGGACGTTGAGGCAGCAAAGGCACGCTGTATCCCTTTCAAAACCTAACTAGTACCTCCTTGTCCACGTACTAACATAGTGCATATCATGAACCATACGTTACAACCTTAAAATGGGCTCACCTTGGCTTGCACTGGTGCTTCTTTCGAGTTAGGTTGTTGCCATACCCCACTTGTCACCTTACTGTACGATGCCCGAACAGATGTCGATGAAGTGACCGACGACGGGTCTGGTAACGGAACTTGTGTATTACTAACAGAGAAATTAAACGTACTTTCTGCGCTCGTACTAACACCAACACTCTTCAGACTACCGACCGGTGTCGTCTGTCTGTTTAAAACTTGAATCACTTTCGGTTTTATCACTGTATTCGCGTTTGAGACCACTGGTGATGTGGGTAGCACTTTCTGATCGATAAAGCCCCCTAGTGTAAGGTTATTCCTTGGACTCTGGAAGACACTTGGTGAATTGAGCGCCTCCGTCACTAAGGCTCTGGCCTTTTCAACGCTGTGAGGATGCCCCTAGAACAAAATGTGACAATAAAAGATAAGATACGGCAATCCTCGTAGTAATATTATTCCAACTAATATCCTCGGAAATATAAGCAAACTTCGGATGTTAGTATTCAATCACTGTGATCAAATTGCATGCTTGGTATGCAACTATTGTTTGTGTTCATTCCTTATTGACAGTGGCTACAACGCAAAATGCTGAACAGGAATAATCCTTACGCTAAACTTCAAGGAGTTTTCTACGATGATAATCAAACAAATATGAACTGCCTAAACAGGGTTTTTCATATCATGTGATTCAAAAAAATGGGATATAAGAAGCACATAAGGCAAGTCAGTGCAACGCGGAGGGTGTAGAGCCTTCTCCATATTAAACAGGGTATGGAGAAGGATATGGAGCAGCATACGGAGAAGGGTATGGACAAGGGTATCGGCAAGGGTACGGACAAGGGTATGGAGAAGAAAATAAAAAAGAATATGAAGAAGGGTATGGAGAAGGGTATGGAGAGGAGTATAGAAGATACAAATGAGATCGTAGAAAGAAAATGCGTAAAAACGGGCCTCTTGGAGGGTAACGCAAGCTGAGAGAGGAGGAGGAAAAGCACGACTGAGATAGGAGGAAAAGCACGAAGACAAATGGCATGCAAAGAAAAGAAAACATCATAAAATTAAAACCAATTACAAATAGAAAAACATCATTGCAATCAAGTACCGTCTGGTTAGGCATACCTTGATAGTTATGACTCTGTCATTTGGCGAAGTGGGTTCCGGTTTGTTGACCGTAATCTGGGCACGAGACTCGTCCTAAGATGTTTTAAGAATATCAAAGGATTTACATTCATAGAAAGTGCTGGATAAGTTCATTTAATTAGCATCCTATTCCTGTGCTAATAACATCATTTCATTACAGTGAAATACATTTTCAGTAATTAATTTTCGACGACTTCCATGAAGTAGTTTTGAGGCCAGCGTTAATGCACATGACAAATAGAAGCAATAGTAATATTAGTAGTAGTAGTTGTAGTAGTAATAGTAATAGTTGTAGTAGTAGTTGAGGTAGTAGTTGTAGTTGTAGTAGTAGTAATAGTAGTAGTAGTGGTAGTAGTAGTGGTAGTATTAGTAAAAGTAGTAGTAGTAGTAGTAGTAGTAGTAGTAGTAGTAGTAATAGTAATAGTAATAGTAGTAGTAAAAGTAGTAGTAGTAGTAGTAGTAGTAGTTGCTACAGTAAAAGTAGTAGTAGTAATAGAAGTAGAAGCAGTAGCGGTAGGAGTAGTAGAAGCAATAGTAATAGTAGTAGTAGTAGTAGTAGTAGTAGTAGTAGTTGTAGTAGTAATAGTAGTAGTTGTAGTAGAAGTTGAGGTAGTAGCAGTTGTAGTAGTAGTAGTAATAGTAGTAGTAGTGGTAGTGGTAGTAGTAGTAGTAGTAGTAGTAATAGTAATAGTAATAGTAGTAGTAGCAGTAGTTGTTGTAGTAGTAGTAGTAGTAAAAGTTGTAGTAGTAGTAGTAGTAGTTGCTATAGTAGAAGTAGCAGTAGTAGCAGTAGTAGTAGTAGTAAAAGTAGTAGTATCACTCAATAGAGAGCTGGGAATAAGGTTTTGGCCTGCCGGCGCATATCAACCTGTTTTGAAGAAAATCAATTTGCTAATACAATATTAAGACGGAACATTATGTGTCATAGTTCTCTAATCGTATTTATTTCTAATGTTCATATTGTACGATTTGAAATAGCTCGCAAGTTGGCAACGCAAGTTAGGTCTCTACCTCTGTATTGCATTGTGGGATTTCGTTAGTCTGAACAGATCAAAGTATCCTAACATCGAATTGGTCAATATGTTATCAGGGTAAGACGATGCGATAAGGATATGATTCACCAGCATTGACCGACCATCGTGATATGGGAAAGATTTTAAACTGATACGATTCTCTGATACATAATCATTGGTTAGGATGGTTTTTCGGTCGTTGCGAAATATGTTTGGGGAAACGAACAGACGATGTATGGAGTTAGTGTTAATGTTGAGGAAGAAATCTCCGTGGTAAAAACGTGTCCGAATATTCCATTGACCTGAATTGTAGAGAGTTGTCATAAGTCAAGTGATCACGATGGCTCTCTAAGCCCTACCGAATCACAACTACCGTCCTAACGTCCAACTGATAAACTAACTAAATGATGACGCAATTAATTATCTTACTTACAAAGTACTTACATTAGTAACCCGCTATAGTTCACTTTTACCCAAATCTATTTTTCGGACAGTGTCCCATAATGAAGACTTTTGTTAACCCCCCAAATTTACGAACTTCTAATTCTAGTTACTGAGCGAAAGACAAGGAACAGTATCTATTAGAAACCAGATGATGAACAGTGAAACTGTTTTAGCAGACAACTCTACAAATATCTGTTTTCTTTCAATTTTCTAAGTTATGTTCGCCACGTCAAGAAAATCCTCAAAAACCATATCATGATCATATCGGAACGATGAAGAAACATGTGTATCTCTTGAGTTCCATATTTATGATATGGATTGAGGAAAGCAGGCCTTTGAATATTAACATGTAGTAAGATAGATAGATAAATAGATAGATAGATAAATAAATATATAGATAGAAAGACAGATAGATAGATAGATAGATAAATAGATAGATAGATAGATAGATAGATAGATAGATAGATAGATAGATAGATAGATATTCCTCATGAAGCCACATGAGCTGACGTTTAGCCTTGTGGAACGCCACTGCGGAAGCATCTTTCTGCAAGTCCGCCAGTTCATCCCTCAGTTGTGGTTCAACTTCAATAAGTGAAATGAATGAATACTGAGTCAGCCAGCCAGGAAAGTTCATCTCATGTAGGTCAACAAATCTATGAGAGAGATCAGTTATCGCGCGTCCCATATGGTCCGCATTACAGTCAACGTCCTGTTCGAACTATCGCATGAACTCAACCCCATGAACATTTTAACATGATTTTTTTTCTCCTCTAAAGCAATTTCCCCCTCTTTCTTGAGTTAACCTTTCCAATGCCCCCCTAACTACAAATTCCTCCCCAATTCCCACTTAGTTATAAAATTCCTCCCCGCGAATTTACTATTCATCCCACATGGACCCCAGGCCGAGAACCACTGGTTTAGACACAAAATGTGCTGTCGAAGTGAAATCTTTTGGCGGGAACTGCTGTTGAAGGACAAGGAAGATACGCATGCGTGGATGTAACTGGCAATATAACAATATGGCCCTGTCTGAAGCCGCGATGGACGTTGATCAATCTGGTAAGAGAGAAACAGTCACAGGTTTAATGCCTTCGTAGGAAATTGTCTGTTTAAATTTGTATTTAATGCAATCTCTTGATCGGAGATGACAATATATTGAAATCAATCATCGATCAATCCTTCTTTTTAATGTTTTTCTTCGGGATGTTTAAAGATTTTGATTTTAGTAGACCAACAGTGCAGTGGCCTTTTGAGTCGACCTGATCATCAATACACGCTTCGACAACCGTTCTCAGGGGTAAATTCTCTGCTTTATTTTCTAGTTCTTTCTTTGTCTGCCAGTGGAAATTGGAGAAAGACCTTAGAAATTTGTTTTCGAAAATTATGTGCATATAGTACCTCCTCGATAAGTCACTTATTATATATATTATATATCAACAAGGCCGCCTGCAACCTCACATTCACTTAGGCATAGCAATAGGATCCACTAGGGTTACAGCCCCACTAAGCAAAAATGCTTCAGCACCCGTGTTTTCGTGCAGACAGTTTTTCTTCAAACAAATGATCTATTATCGATCTTATCTAACTAGTAGCAAAAACCAGTACTTAGTTTAGATTGCCCTCCAACCTGCGACAGGTTGGTAACAACTAGTTACAGCAATCATTTCGAGTTAAGTACGAAAGTTTGCCTCGAACAATTTATAGGAAAGGAGAGGACTGTAAGTGGCATGTTTTCTGTCACTCATGTTATGGAATATGAGTAAGCTGTAAATAAACCCTTTTTTGTCAATAGAGCACCAGCTTCTTTGTTTTAATGGATGCAGCTTCCAGAGTTGCAAGGCGAAAAGGAGATGGTGCAGTAGCTAATACCCTAAACAAAGCCTTTTGGCAGTTGCCTGCATATGTTGGGTTTTCAAGCAAATGTTGCCTATTTACAGAGTCAGAGAGAGAGAGAGAGAGAGAGTTTGAAAAAAGGATCTGTTAACTTGGGGTGGTTTTTTTCATGACTCTGTAAATTTGGAAAGGTCAGTCTGTCAACTGATGAAGACTAGCAGGTGTTTTGCAGTTCTCCCTTATAACCTATAAGATGTAACTTTGTTACCTTTATATTCCTTCATACAGGAACATGTGAATTTGTAAACTATTTAACTCTGTTAAAGGTAGTATGTCTTTAGGGATGACAGTAACAACTCCAGGATACCTTTGCTCATTTTTAGAGTGTACAACAACTCTGTCAGATCAGAAGTCGGGGTAGTGTCAAGAGACACTTGCTTAATTAAAAGTAGCCACTATTGACCTTGCTAATTGCACTTTATCGTCCCTAGTAGAAAAAAGGAGTTGCACAATTTACATGAGATCACCATTCACACTTTAAATGGCACTAGTGACGTAGAAAATATGTCATCACCGGGACTCGACTCCGTGACCCACGCTTTCGCGGCGTGTGCTCTACCAACTGAGCTAGGTGACCTTGCGCTGTAAACATACTCTACTTCTCTGGTAGCCAAATTATCTCGCAATCATCTATCGGTTGACCTCCAACTCTGTGCAATTATAGATCAAACTCTCTGCCCCTTGTGAACAGACCAAGGAAGGACTACCACCGGCCCTTCTATCTGTCCAAAGCCCATTGAATGTTACGGAGTATCATCGAGAAGAGAGTATTGCTATTCAATAATGTCGAATGGGAGAGCAAGTTTTGCTTACAGGGGGCTGCACTGAGAGATTGTAATTTTTCTTGTAAAACGTATAAAGTGGCGTTTCATTGAGCCTCATAATGATAGCTATATAAGTTGGGATCAACGAATAAAATATGTTTAAGAGACGAAAGATAAACGCATTGGATCTTGTATAGATGATGAGTATATAGAATCATGTTATAACGTATGCTGTAGGATTTCATCTGGCCGTGGCATATTCGTCAAAATCAAACAGAGGTGAATGGTGTAATAATAGAATGTGAAAAGTGTCTGTCAACAATAAGAAAGGGGTTTACTTATTATTAATCCTTGAGCATTAAATGGATGTTTAAATGCACATTTCGCACATTGAGACGGTATGTTTTGTCCCAGTTGAAGAGAAAGTCTGATTCACGATTTGATAACTGATTAGTATTATGCCCTGTGCAAACGGGGCTGATTTTCGAGTAGACTTCACTCGACTTTTGTGAATTCAAAAGTGGAGCCAAATGGACACTGGGCAGTTGATCCTGCTTCATAGCTTGCTTCTCTGCCCGGTAACACAAATTGAGGGGCGTCGCCCTTGGACGCCCCAGCTGCCTTTTATTTATTAGTTAGTCTGTTTGGTGGTATCTCTGTTTATTTAGGGTAGTTTCAATGTCGGACCCACTGCTCATCAGGGGTCTTTGATGGAGAGATTGCCAAATGGACACCTTGTGTAATGAAGTCGAGCGTTTTTTAACCTGTTATGGCGAAGAGTAGTTAGTTTTGAACATTTTCAAAGTTGTCGTGCGAGTCCACTGTAACAAACCCATATTTCTCGTCTTGTAGAGCCTTGTGGAGGCCATTTTGACACTTTATCAACCAACAGACATCTTAATAAATATTAACAACTCTCTTAACACCTACCTGCGCTTGACCAAGTAGAGTACACGTATGCTGAGTAAACCTTTTCTCGACATATTTTCCCGCAAAGTAGGTGTAAGGTCGTGAAATACTTGGAATGAGTGTAAAGTTAGGTGAAATGTGAAAAATCTATTTGGGTCTATTTGGTTCGACCAAGTTGTACATAGTCGAGTGAAGTTTACTAGAAAGTGGAGACCGTTTGTAAAGTATTCTTAAGCAACTTATTCTTATGTTATAGGATGAATTTTAAAACCGCCACCATTATTTCTGCGTCGTCTATATTGCGTAAATGACTTTCTTCAGAAGGACGGGCTTTAAGACTTTTACCAGTAGGCTACAGATCTCACGATAACAGAGCTTCAAAACGAGGTCAAAGCCTTTAAAAACAAATTGAAAACGATTTAAAAACAACCGATACCACGTTACTTACTGTCTTTAAACTCAGGATCAACGATATTTCCAGTTATATGTTCGAAGTTACCCGTCTCAATGGCTGTTATCACCGTTTGTACTGAATGCAGTAAACTATACAATCGATCCAATGATTCGTTCGGTCGCCCATTATGTTGAGGCACCTCTGCATAGACGATTCTCAGAGAGAACGGCACTATAGCACCTAAAAGAGAAAATAAACAAACTCAGACATTTGCCAGGCATTTTTCTGTTTGCGTTAAAATTGTGAAAAGTCGCAGATATCACAAAGGCTTCCTTCAACTTACAATCCACGGCGACTGCATCTGACTGAGAGGACTGGCTACAATCCATGTTCAAAAGCTTATAGCCGTTGTGCAACCAAGTTAATGACACACGGGACAAACCAAACTAAATGATTTAATTTTTTCATTCCAACAACTGAAAGACACTTCTATTACTCTTGTTGGTTCTACTTTGGAAATGATGCTCTGAATGGGCAAAAATCATTTATTAGCTCCGATCCGCATTTGGGACCCCTAAATAACTTTCGCGAATCTTCCAGGAGTCGGTGGATATCACGTTGCACACCACTTAGAGATTAAAAAGTACGAAAGTACAAAAAAAAATTGAGTCAAAAAAGTACTTCTGCAGGCATTTACGACTATATCTCATTCTGCTTAATTGCCTGTGAATCGCTTTTGATTACCCGTATGATTACTATAACAAATTCAAGCTAAAGCCTGTCCCATACAACAGTCTACTAGCACGCAGCACTCAGGATAATTGCCCCCCGGACAGTTCCCCCCTGTACAATTCCCACCTAGGATAATTGTCCCCCGGACAATTCCCACCTATGACATTACCCCTAGTTTATCCACTTTTTCCAGCATTTAAATTTATTGCACTGGGCTATTTTCATTCGGAATTCGGTGTCAACAATTTATTTATCTTTAACTTCTATTTTGGTGATCTGCAGCGATTAGCAATTAGAATGAAAATGAGAAAATAAGAACATGCTGAAATTTCATACAGAAAATAACACCCTCTGCGTTATTTAAGTTGCTGTGATTTAGTTAACTGCTAATGACATGTATTGTATTATCTACCCATCTTAAAGAATGCTGACAACAGTGATGAAATTTGCACAGGATCGCAATTTCCGTAATGCTTGATCTGTAGATTTCAGAATACACGCACCCACACTTTACGACTTACACAACAAGCTGTTAGTAGTGATTTTCGTTGCTCACTAATTTCGCTGCCCGGATAATTACAGCATGTCGCTATCGTTGCGCGTACTAGTCAAATACATAGGTTACAGCACATATACACGTAACCTATAAACTTATCTTTTGCCGGCAAGACCCATTTAACTAATATTGGCAATTTTCCCTAATCAAAATCGTAACCTAAAACTTTAGTGTGTCAAGTTAGAATCGAGGCTAGTATTGTTTGTTTTAATATTTTGACTTATTTATCACGGTTTAAATCTTGAGAGGAAAACTTTCTTGGTGTTGGTGGTCAAGAGTCAGCCTTTCGTCTGAAGTAACTCGTCCCTCTCTCTGGGAACAAAGAATGGGAAGAACTAATACCCTGCCAGAATACAGTGCAAAGAGCTAAAAGCATTGATCGTTTGAAACCAGAAGATCTGCCTTTGGCTACGTATCATATATTGTTAATAAGGCTATCAATATAGGCGCACAGAACTTCACAGGGAATAAACTCTCATGTTAGCCATCTTCAAACAATTTTGCTACAAAGCATGATGCGTAATATGTGTAGGGGAACCTCCACAATAGGTCTAGCAAAGGGCAATACCCAACAATATCTTCTAATTGAGGGTCAATGTCATTTCGAATTTGTTATAATCTGCATCAAAGTATAGTTACTGAAATGGATTCTTATTTTTGTTTTTATTCTGCAGCAATTGTCCTAGTCTGTAGACTTGCTGCAGCAGATAGCCATTTTGTAAACTAGAAACAATCTTCGTCGTTTCTGCTCCGTGTTTTAGGTATGGGAAACAAACTGCCAGTTGCTTTCATTAACACACTAAGAGAAACTGCAGCGAAATATCTCTTCATCACCTTTCAAGCTCCAAGAACAGGGAATTATTTTACAATTTCTGTTGATTTGGAGAAAACCAGTGTTGGGAAAATAATTGAGCTGTTGGTGTTCTTATACCATCAAATTTGCTTTGAGAAAGAGGTGGAATTCTTAAAGAAGCGATTCCAGCGGGAGTATTTTGCCTCTTGGAGAATCATCTCCATATCAGCAGGGTTTTTTAGCTTAGCTAAAGCTTACAGAATCGTCCGCACTTGCCTCGACGCATATATGGCCCTGCAGATAGAGGTTAAGTTGGCAAAAGAGGAAAGTGTTGTTTTATCCACACACAGAGTGCTTGATGGAAACACCACAGTGATGTCCACAGAAATAATCTCGAAGGGTTATGGCAATGAGGTAAGCTATTGAACATTCTACAATTTATAATAAGTAGGGTATAGAATCTTGTATGCATACAATGTCTCACCTTTACTTGTGATTGATTTTTAACAGATTACAACGAACTTAGGCCATTTACAATTCGCATTACTAATGCAACATGACAGCTTCATATTTTAGATCTTTTTCGCAAGATAGCTTTCATTACTAAGTTTTTGGTGTCCAGCTGAGTAAAACTTTTAACCGTATTCCACTCCTTTCTTAGAATTTTGCTTATGCGTATCCCTAGGTAGTGAATTTGAGTGCAGCCGTAGCCCTTTTCAAAGTTATTGAGATGATTAACGAAAATTTGCTTTTTAATAATGTTATCACTATCAAGTTAGGGAGCCTTTTCTATGCTAGGGTAAAAGGTCCAGTTGACGCTTTGGTAAATTTGATGAAATTTCAATTATATCCATTTGCTTTCTAAACATAGCTGTTGTACTTGCTTTTGTTCTATTTTTGAACATCGTAACCTTAAACGGGTATAGTGGGCCCCGAAATTTGAGTTTGAAGTTGCCATATGATCACTTGTTTGAGTTTTCTCACGACGACTTTTCAGACAAATACCGTGTTAGATGTAAGATAATGTTTATCATCACAAGACAACTGTCAAGCAACAGACATAATAAGACATATGCAAAGAATAGATTATTCTACATTATCTTATAAAATTCTAATAGGAAATATTGACGAAAAAAAAAATTACTCTTGAAGGGCTCAAAAATCTTTTGACGAGCCATTACCGGGCTAAAGGGCCACGTTAAACTTCAAATTTCTCTGTTTGGTGAGATAACTCTTCTGTTTTAGCATCTTTACATCCATCTATTGATCCTTGATCATCCCTTGACTCCTCGGTTCTCTAAGTGCTCACGATCACCAACATTACTCTCTTGACCTTTGGGATGTTTGGTTCTCTCTCTTGTCTTTTTTCCTGGCTGCTGCTTCATCCTATAATTACCTTGTGGCATCCTGGTGTGCTTGATACAGGACTTGCTGGTACTGATCCACCCACATACTGGGTGTTTCCTCATCTGGAACAGGTAACAGGTTGTCAATAGGCAGCCTCGGGTCCCTACCAAACATCAAGTAAGATGACAAAAAGCCATTACTCCTGTGAGGGGTTGCATTATAAGCATAACACAATTTTTTTAGATGCTAAGGCCAGTGTCTCTTTTCCTCAGGAGTTAATGTACTGAGCAGATCATGCATGGTTCAGTTGAAATGTTCACACTGTCCATTACTTTGTGGATGCCATCCAGAAGTTCTTGACTTTTTGACATGGCATATCCTGCACAATTGTTGCACTATTTCTGTCTTAAAGGAGCGACCCTTGTCCGAATGTAAGCGCTTGGGTACACCATACATCAAAAACCAATCTTTAATTAGAGCCTTTACCACTGTAACAGCTGATTGTGAATTTTGTGAATACATCTGTAAGTACCAGTTGTGTAAAGTTAATTGCTAGCACCTCCAAGGGCTTTGTAGCCATAACTGCTCCCATTGGTGTTCGAACTGGCAAGTATGGTCCCTTGCCACAGTACATCAGTGACATTTCCTTATTCACTCTTTTGTATCTTTAGCAAGGCCAGACCACCAGCATCTCCGAAGCAAGAGCTGCTCTGTTCTTTCAGCTCCTTCATGATTCTGTCTGTTGCGTAGAATACCTGGCAGGATCATCTGTCATCTTGGGGGCTTGGCCCGAATCCTGATGCCGATACAGGATACCGTTCTTTTCCTCCAGGTTTTTCCAATTCTTTAGGATCTTTAGAACAACTGGGTCTTCTCTGTGATGCTCGGCTGCTGTTGGCTTCCGACCTTGGGTCAAGTAGCACTTGACACGTTGAATGGTTCTATCCTCATTCTGCATTCTGGCAAGGTCTGCAAGGTCCCACAATGGCAGTGATGTTGCATCTTCTTCCTCTGCTAACGGGCTGGCCAGAATAAGCTAAGGTTTCTGTAGTCTAGTGTTGATTTCCACTGGTAGTATTGTTGTGTTTAGACAAGAATCCAGGATTAATCGAACATCTTGATTAGGCTGTTCATCGTTACTGTTACCATGGTCAATTCTGCTAACTGCGGCTGGATTTGCATTGCGTCGTCCTGGTAGATCTTTTATCTCGAAGTTGAATGCTGCTAACCCACCATTGTTCCACTGCTCTGAGCTTGGACTTTGTCTGTAGATAGTTAAGAGGGTTGTTATCGGTGAATAAAGTAAACCTTGATCCCAGAAGATATTCCCAGTACTTTTCTGTGATAGCCCACGTAAGTGCTAGGAGCTCGAGTTTTGGTGACAAATAATTAAACAAATTTTTCTCAGCTCCAGGTAGGCCATAACTTGCAAACACTATCACGTTCGCCTTCCCTTCTTGCTTTTATAACAATACTGCTGGTGTTTGCGCTGTCTGTTTCCAAAATGAATGGCAACCTGTAATCTGGATAGGCCAAGACAGGTGCTGTTGTCAAGTGATGCTTCAAATCACCAAACGACTGTTGACACTCAGCTGTTCATTCTTTTTCCATCCACCATATGACCAAAGACACAATACACCAGTTATTTATCAGATACTTTTATTATATACATATCATAATGAAATTTTGATTTGTATTGTATTTTTATTTTCAGATGGCACAACAACTACAACAGACTTCCTCACCAAAGAAGGTAGCCTACTTCGCGCACTCTATACGAAACTTTATAACTCCATACGGCAAAATAAAGGCAATGGGCTCAGATGATTCTATAGGAAAGAGAGTGTTCCCGAATCAAAGCGAGTGGTTTGGCAGACCAAAAGTTGCTCTGTCTGAACTACAGGCGACATTTCATGAGAACACGGAACTATTGAATACATTTCCTTTTACTATCGACAAGATGGAGACCATGGCACAACATGTCAAAGAGATTGGAAAGATTTTAAAGCCTTTTGGGAGAGACGCCACCAACGGACGTAATGAGGAGGATCTAGCTAAGGTGCTCTATTTCCTGCTAGACGTTGATGGCAGCAATGAAACCATGTTCGACCAGATGGCTACATACGGCCAATTACTCTTCTCATTGGGGGCTAACTTTAGAATAGCCAAATCACTGTTGAGTCAGCCCTCACTTTATGCGAAAGGGCTGACAATCAACAGTGAGGAGGCAAGGTCATTTTAAAAAAATGCCAGCCCCCTAAATATGAAGAACATGCTAATGTCAGAGATGACGAAAGATAAAGAAGAAGTGACTAACGTTCAGTCACCCAGGCATGACATTTTCAATGCCATGTTCCCTGGTATGGGAACATCAACTAGCTTGACTCTCCAACGGCTCTCTAACGAACCAGGGCCGAGTGGAGAGTCTCGCAAAAGAAAGAAAAGCGAAGAACCAGGAAAGTCATCGAAAAAAGTCAAAAGAAATATAACATTTGATGACGAATAATATATTTTCTATCACATCTTTTGTAATATAACTTTTTTATAACTTTCATATTGTAAATATACAAAAGCAGATGTCAACAACATTAACTCCTCTGTTTGATTTTCTCGTATGCATAATAATAGTTATTTATCTTGTGCTACAGCTACATATATACCTAAGCATTATGCGCTATCTCATCAGCACATAGTCCATCAAGGTCTCACTACATTTTTGAAGATATGATACTCTACAGTATAGATGCACACAGTTATCGCGCAAACACTGTTATCATGTTTTTCCCCTTTGCCCATTTCTCTTCTTTTGTCACCAAGACTTTGACCTTCAAAAGATAGAGATGGTCATAACTCTGTTTAACAAGGTGTCATAGTAATAGCCATTGTCAGGCACATAAAAGTTGTTATCTTATATCACTTAACAGTATTACTTCTGATCTTCCATTTCATGTTTCGAAAATAACAGTTATGAAAGTTGACTCACCATATATAGCCATCATGACATCATAGACAAAATGTGACATAATGATTGTATCAACAACACATTGGTGATCCTTGTCCTAAAAATTGATCGTCTTCAGATATATAGCATATGTAAATCTTTACAAAATACGTGATTCATGTCACGTTAGAAGGTGACGATGACGTCACAGCGTCACCATCTTTAAATGGAAGAACCGATATTATACTCATATATTATCTTTTACTTAAGAGAAGAATCATACTGAACCACGCCTTTGATATTTTCAAAAAACTTATCCACACCATATCTTCTGTTCATGACGTCATAGCCACGCCCAGTTTTAATAACTGACATGAGGACTGCCATCTTAGTTTTGTTATTCAAAAAGGATGACCCCCAACTTATTAAAAACTGGCGTCCTCTTTCCATGTTAAATGTCGACTATAAAATCTTTACCAAATTACTTTCTGTAAGACTTCGATCCTCTCTCCCCCACATTATACACCCAGACCAAACCTGCGAGGTTCCAGACCGCACTATTTATGAAAATCTTTACCTTATTAGAGACACTATGGCATATTCAGCCTACAAGAAGATGGAAGTTGCCATGGTAAGTCTGGACCAGGAGAAGGCTTTTGATCGTGTAGATTGGGGCTTCTTGCTCCAGGTCATGGCCAGACTAAACTTTGGCCCGGTTTTCCGAAACTGGGTCCGCATTTTAACCAATGATATCAAGACGAGAGTTCGCAATAATGGTAAACTGTCCTCCCCTTTCACCCCCACTCGGGGGGTGAGGCAAGGCTGCCCTCTCTCACCTTTGTTATACGTTATCATCGCTGATACTCTAGCAAATGCAATCCGGAAGAACCCTGAGGCTTTGGGGATAAATCTTCCTGGTCACCTAGAACAACTACGAATTTCTCAGTATGCTGATGTTACCACTTTATTTGCTTTAACTCCAGCCGATCTAAAGAAAGAGAAAGGTGGTTGAAGATTATACCGCGTGATAATACCCCGGACACTAAGCATACAGTTGTATGTGAAAGGCATTTCCCACCAGGGTATGAAACTGTTACGGTTTTTGGACGACAGAGACCGCTTCAGCCTCCATCACCTTTCACTTGTGTGAAGCAAAGTCAAATTCCAACGGCACCCATACTACGTAGGAAAACCGTAAAGGCATGTTCTTCTGATAGAAACGTGATGCCTGATGAGTTGGACGAGTTCTTAAGCAAGGACAGAATTGTTTCCTTCAGCAATTTGTGTGAGGAGCTCGTTAGCCAAAGAGTCAAGTTTGGTGATACTGTTGTTTTGACACACTCTTGTAAGCCTGGGTTATTTATAATCCAATCATCCGAATTTGAAGAGGGAACTTCCATTCCTCGTTTTCTGTTTAAGTTGTATGAGGATATGACATTCGAAGGATATCATTGTGGAGTTAAGTGTACGATTGCAACCCTTTCTAAAAATCGAATTCAAGCTATCAGTAGCAATTCACAGTTACAGGAAGCTATTAGATTCCTTGATTCGCTTGAAAAGGATCGTAAGAAAGAGATACTTGTGGGGCAAACGAGTTGCATGAGTTCGTTGACAATTGTTGGCAAGAAGAGGTATCCACCCGAATCTGTGGTCAGGGCTTTTAAGTATTTTGCCACTTCAAGAGCTTTGTACTCACGTTTGAGGGAGAATTACCAACTGCCAAGTTCAACCACTTTAAGGCGGCTCACGTCCAAGGTTGATGTAGCATTGGATGACAATACCTTCATGAGGAGTATTTTCAACAATTTACATGATATTAGGCAGAAGCAATGCATCCTCCTAGTTGATGAAGTTTATGTCACATCATCTCTATTGTACCATGGGGGAACTGTTTTTGGAAAGGCAGCCAACAAGCCTGACAGTTTGGCAACAACAATATTAAGCTTCATGCTTATCTCTTTGTTTGGTGGCCCAAAATTTTTATGCAAGATTTTGCAAGTTTATCAACTGGATAGTGTTTTTCTCTTCAAGCAGACAAATGCTATTATCAGTGGAATCCTTAAGGCAGGAGCATAGTTTGTAGCGACTCGTCAATATATTGATCAATATTTTAATTTAATCTATTATTTTCTCTTACGATTGAAAGGGGAGGGTGCTGGAAACCAGCAAAGTTTTTGATAGCGTCATAACTGTATGGTCCTCTTAGGGTACTATTATAGAGTCATCGTACATGAGTCTTTGTCAGCTCAGTATCTAGATAGCAAATCTTTGAAATAAAAGTCGTACTTTTACGTACGACTTGAGACATTAAATGACGGTTTGACATGATTCTATAATTATCTGCGCGTACTTAGCTTTTTCTAAAAACCATCCCCCGTCCCCCACCCCACTCACTCTTTTAGTCCGTTTCGTTCTCCTTTTACTTTAATTTCGTTTTAAAGAAATAATGAGTCTGTCCTGCTCCATAACAAAATACACAATTATTAAATGTATCCTATCTTCCCATCCATTCAACCGTTGTTCAGTGTCAGGAGAGAACTGATGTTGAGGTAATTATCGACACTGCCCTTGAGCAAGCTTTAGAGTTTATTCCCAATTTCCCATCTACAACTGGCTTTTGGAACATAAAGACTTGAGGTCATTCTTGACGTCATCCATGGCCATTGCTTGAATCGAGCTTTGATTCTTTGGCTGGCATTGCACTTTTTTTTTTATAAGCAACTCCATTTTCGGGGTCAGGCCTCGAGTTGCTTAGCAATTTTCCGAAATCAGGCCTGGAGTTGCTTAAGTAGTTGCTTAGGTATCACTACAGGTCGTCGAATTTCCTTGTGTTGAAAATGATTAGATACCAAATGATGGTTGGATCTTTGATCTCTTTGCGTGACACATCATCAGTGTGATATTTGTTATATATAAACAGTTTATAATCAATTCTTGATGAAAAACGTTTCTTGATTTGTTTTTTAGGCGTTTTAAAAATTGTCCCTCCTGAACTTGTGGCCTCGAGTTGCTTAGCTTGTTGCTTAGATTTTGGACCAATTCGAGGCCTGACACCTAAGCAACTGAGTTGCTTATGAAAAAAAATATGTGATAATCGCTTGTGTCACATGTGTAGTAACGTCAGTCAAACGGGTAACATCTCAAATTCCTCAGCATCAATGATATGAGACCACGCTGTAATGGCTATCACCTCGGGGTCACACTTTGGTTTCGTTGAAGAAAAACATCGGATGAAAAGCGTTTGCAATGCAACACCGCTGTACTAGCCATTACACAACGGTCCCATACTATCGAAGCAGAGGAATATGAGATGTTAGTGGTTTTCATAGGAAATAGACTGGGTCTAGCAAATAGAACTAAACCCAGAGGCCACTTCTTAATGATCCTCATTATGAATGGTCTAAGTGGATTTTAGGTTCAGAGTTCAGAGTTTAGAGTTGGGAGGATGGAGTAGAGTTGACCAGCGGCTTTAAATTTCAAACCAGCTTTGATTGACGTCACTACATGCCTTGCAATATACCTCTCCCTCCCCTCCCCCAAAGAGTTGTTAAAGTAACACCCCCATTGGTAATACCTTTGTTACCAATATGAAGTTGTTCCATTCTTAGCTGCAAAATTAAGTTTCTTCTATTTCTTTCAGGTGATTGAAAAATTGTGTTCACTCAATAAAGAGGATTGACGAAGATTTTGTTTCAAGACTCAGCAGTAATGTCGTTTTTTAAAAACGGAAATCGGGCACAAGTCAACACTTCATTTTTTTGCCTTATGACAATAATCATGCGTAGCAAGTCCTGTTAACATGCTTCCAGCTCACTGCCAGTGATTTTAGGACATTTGAAGCAGTTTATAAATCTTTGAACATAGTGACCCTAGGATGAAATTTTGTCCAAGGCGCGCTCCTTGGCCAATTTGGCAAAAATTGGATAAATTTTGACAGTCACTAAAACCACTTCTAAAATGCTTATCAAGTCCTGTTAACATGTTTCCAGCTTACTGCCAGTGATTTTAGAGCATTTAAAGCAGTTTATCGGTCTTTGAACATAGTGACCCTAAGATGAGATTTTGTCCAAGGCGCGCGCCTTGGCCAATTTTGCAAAAATTGGATAAATTTTGACAATCACTAAAACCACTTCCAACATGCGTAGAACTTTTTGTTAACATGTTTCCAGCTCACTGCCAGTGCTTTTAGAGCATTTGAAGCAATTTATAGGTCTTTGAAGATAGTGAGCCCAAGATGAGATTTTGTCCATGGCGCGCGCCTTGGCCAATTTTGCAAAAATTGGTCAAATTTTGACAATCACTAAAACTACTTCCAACATGCGTAGAACTTTCTATTTACATTTTCCATCTCACTGCCAGTGATTTTAGAGCATTTGAAGCAATTTATAGGTCTTTGAACATAGTGACCCTAAGATGAGATTTTGTCCAAGGCGCGTGCCTTGGCCAATTTTGCAAAAATTGGTCAAATTTTGACAATCACTAAAACGACTTCCAACATGCGTAGAAAGTCCTGTTAACATGTTTCCAGCTCACTGCCAGCGATTTTAGGACATTTGAAGCACTTTATAGGTCTTTGAAGATAGTGACCCTAAGACGAGATTTTGTCCAAGGCGCGCGCCTTGGCCAATTTGGCAAAAATTGGATAAATTTTGACAGTCACTAAAACCACTTCTAAAATGCTTATCAAGTCCTGTTAACATGTTTCCAGCTTACTGCCAGTGATTTTAGAGCATTTGAAGCAATTTAAAGGTCTTTGAAGATAGTGAGCCTAAGATGAGATTTTGTCCATGGTGCGCACCTCGGCCAATTTTGCAAAAATTTGTCAAATACTGACAGTCACTAAAACCAGTTCCAGCATGCGTAGCAAGTCCTGTTAACATGCTTCCAGCTCACTGCCAGTGATTTTAGGACATTTGAAGCAGTTTATAAATCTTTGAACATAGTGACCCTAGGATGAAATTTTGTCCAAGGCGCGCTCCTTGGCCAATTTGGCAAAAATTGGATAAATTTTGACAGTCACTAAAACCACTTCTAAAATGCTTATCAAGTCCTGTTAACATGTTTCCAGCTTACTGCCAGTGATTTCAGAGCATTTATAGCAGTTTATCGGTCTTTGAACATAGTGACCCTAAGATGAGATTTTGTCCAAGGCGCTCGCCTTGGCCAATTTGGCAAAAAATTGGTCAAATTCTGACAATCACTAAAACCAGTTCCAACATGCGTAGCAAGTCCTGTTAACATGCTTCCAGCTCACTGCCAGTGATTTTAGGACATTTGAAGCAGTTTATAAATCTTTGAACATAGTGACCCTAGGATGAAATTTTGTCCAAGGCGCGCTCCTTGGCCAATTTGGCAAAAATTGGATAAATTTTGACAGTCACTAAAACCACTTCTAAAATGCTTATCAAGTCCTGTTAACATGTTTCCAGCTTACTGCCAGTGATTTTAGAGCATTTAAAGCAGTTTATCGGTCTTTGAATTTTCATTCAGCTTTGATACCAGCTTCTATTGCTCTATTGTCATTTACATGTAAATAAGAAAGGATTTGTGAAAATCTATTCCATGGCATAGTTGCTGGAACTGTTGGAACTGCAAGATCCTGATCTTATTTCCACTAATCAGTCCAGGACGGCAATTATGATAACCCATACGAAGATTTATTCCCAAAAATTCCAAATAACTCCCTCTCTGGCAATGGCTGAGATGGCTTTTGCTTGTGTAAAGCATACAAATTAGTCTGGTAAATCAGGTGGTGTCTTATTGATTCATCCAAAAACTTAAGGAAGTAGTCTCCAGGTGTTTCACAGGAGACAAAGTGATCCATTATTGGCCTACAGTGAAAGATAAAGAGAGATAACCATAACTAGATGATTGCCCTAAATATTTATAATGGGTCAATAATCAGTAACGAGTTTCTTATAAGATTAGCACGTAAACAAGCTGGATACTACAATCCTCAGATTCACAAGTATCATCGTCATCATCACTTTCAATTTCGTCCAGTAAAATACGAGCTTCGTCTAAGTTACAGTGACGTGTGAAGCGTTTGCCAGTAAAAGGGGACACGATATAATGTGACCTGACAACATAAAGCAATAGATAGCAACGTCAATAAAGCAACTATTTTACCCAGAAATATACGGGCTACCAATCATTGCTTAGATCTACGCTGTTTCTAGACTATCAATCTAATATCCTGCCACATGGCCACTCAAATGAGCCAACAATAATCAACAAATTCAACTTCTTCGGATAGGCCACTGTACTACATACGGTCATAAAACGTATTATCGGCCATAAAAAAGAATAAATGCTATACGTAGAGCTTTGTAAATTAAGTAAATTTAAAAAAAGAAACACACATGAAGGTACCAGCAAGGTATGAATATCAACAACTTAGTCAAGAGCACTTCCTTATCAGCTGATCGAACAATGAAGACAAACAAAAGATTCTGGACGCGATAAGTCACAACGGGACTTATAAGTCCCGGGCATAAAAAGACAAATTCCTCACTAACTATAACTCAAAAGTATCTAAATTGAATACAGGCAACTTAGATAAGTGCTTGGCTATTACCAGAAAATTATTCACCGGTAAGAAACGAAAAACTATCAATGTACGCTTAAGTTGAGTTCACCTACCTCGCAAGCAGCCACAGCGGAATACAACAGCAAGAAGGATCAAAGTTTATGGAGGCAAACCATTTATCAAATGCCTCGTTCCCATATTCTTTAGAGACCTCACAAGGGACCAACAAGTTCTACCAAAGGGCATTAAAAACAAAGTTGTTTGGGCCGCACAGGAGAGATACGATTTCACCGGGACTTAAAAGTCCCGTCGGTAAACAAAGGGAAAAAGAGGGCTGAAGAAATTGGAGGTGCGGTTCTGTTTACGACAAACCTTGTTCTCCCTTTACGATGACAAAGCAACTTTGTGTGCATCAGTGCTTCCTAACGCGGGCGATGTCACCCCCTGGAGGCAAAACGCTCATTAGGGGACGATATTTTGATAAGAGGCTGCAGTCTGTTATTGTTTCTGTAAAATGTGAAGATGGGTGGTGAAAATTGTGGTATGCGGCCACTAAGGGGTCATTCACCCGAAAACTGTTAGTAAACACTGATCTACATCGTTTTAAGCATCCGTACTATAACTCTTCATAATCTGAGATATCGATGGTCAGCAATCTTCTCATCGGATTTCCCTTCTTTTCTAATCACTCTTTACCTTGAAATGCTGCACATTATGCAGTATATAAGTATCAAGGTCATATCCACCTGTTGCTACCAAGAAGAATCACCAGGAATTTATTTTCTCTCATAAAACGATTACTTATAATGTCAAAAGTACCCTGATACAACTTATAACCAGTTATAACCCTGATATAACATAAAACCAGTTGCGTTATGTCCGTACAAGTTCAACTTGTGTTTGGCACACAGTTTATCAGGTCTTCACATATTACCATCTTTGGTTTGCTAATATAATCTCTTTGGCGGTAGTTTGCAAAACAATATATCTCCCATTTCATTATTTGTGGATTTTTATTTAGTTTGTGAATAAATTTTAATCTGTATAAGAGTTAAAACCTTCAATTTAAGATAGATACAATTGATAACGAAAAAAATTGGCATGATTAAAGTTCTAACACTTTTTGGCTAAATGATCGTGATCATTATTTGGCTAAACATTGGTTTACTCAGGATGAAGAAAGCAAATTTGCAAATGCTCTTTCTTCACGCCAAAAAATCTGTTTACGTGAATTTTGGGATAACTTCAGTCAAGCTTCTGCTACGCACCATTTTATACGTACTTCACCTAATGTTGCCACTTGAGGCTTAAACCACTTTCCTTAAGTCCAGAAGCAGAAGGGGCGAGGTTAGACGTGCCTTTTTCGAGACTGAGTGCTTCCTCGCCCGGTAAGCACCTAACTGGACAGGCGGGACACATGTTACTTCTTGTAAATATATATAAAAAATCTGGATCAAGTTAAAAAACCAATTGAGTTAAATATCATATTAGACATCTATTTATTTACCTTGAATTAAAGCACCAAGGACAGAAAAAATGAAAACTCAAATCGAAATTGAAAATAAAAAACTTTAAACTAAAACAATGTCTTAAATGTAAAAAATCTTGATTAAGTTAAGTTAAAAAAGCAAATTAAATTAAATATCATATTAGACATCTATCTATTGACTTAAATTGAAGTACCAAGGACAGTGGAAATGAAATTTGAAATCAAAATTAGAAATAAAAGAGAAACTTTATTTAAAGTTTAAAACTTTAAATCTTGATTAGGTTAAGTTAAAAAGTAATCAGATTAAATGTCATATTAGACATATCTAGTTGACATGAAATAAGTAACAAAGACAGTGAAAATGAAATCTAATTGTTTGAGTTAGTTAAGGGAGAACTTGTCAAGTTTTATTGAGAGAAGACCTGTAGTTATTCACTTCTTTATACTAACAGGTGTCCAAGAAAAGAAGGGGAAAAATAAAAAGAAATTGGGTGCAACTTTCTTTTAAAGCTGTAGTTTTCTTTGGGGAGTCAACAGATTGTTACTGTTTTCAGTTTGACGAACGAATGGCGTTATTTTGCTTGTTTTTGCTTTTGCTTGATTGGTTTTGCTTGTTTATTTTCCTGGTTTGACATGGCAAAACTGACGAAAAGATTTCCATATCAGGTTTTTTCAGCTAATAATTTCGTATCGATAAGCTCCATCAGATACGGTTTACAACACGGTTTCAATAGTCACATGCGATGTGTTTTGAAGCTGCTATCGACAAATATTACCATTGGATCAGACAAACTCACCAGTTTTAGCAATGCTAGATTTCATACAAAGGAGTGGGCACCATGCAAAAGCATGGTTTAAAAAATAAAATTGACGTTGCCGGCGGTTCAAACGCGCATCGCCGCCGGCACCGCAAGACACGGATACCCAGGTGGGGACCAAGTGGGGACTGTGTCGAACCCGGGCCGCGTCCGGTGAACTCCAGCACCGGCGCGGCCTTTTTTAGTTGGGCGGAGTTGGGTTAGCCCGCCGTGGTACTGGGATCGTTTCTTCACGCCGCTATCGAGGATGCAAAGCGGACATCAGCTCACTGTCAGCTTAGTGACATTTCCTGCCGATCACCGGCGGAAAGCCTCCGGCAGTGTTTCCTGACTGTCCTTGCGAGGCCAAGGCACGAACGGACGTTGTCGGCAGCGCGAAAACGCCTACCTTGCAATATCCGATAGAAGGCGCTGAGCGAGCGCGAGTTGTTCCGAGGAATCGGCGAACTTCGATGCCTCATCGAATGCGCGCCTAAGCGGCTGTTCTCCCTGGCGCGGGTCTCCCTCTTTGATCCAGGCCTGAGCGAGGTCGAGCGCCGCACATAACTCGAAGAACGCCGCATGTTGGCGACGCGCCACCCGCACCGCCTCTTCAAGTGCGTTTTTCGCCCCCTCAGGTTCTTCCGGTGTGAGCCGCAGCAATGCGTTGCCACGAAGACGATAGAGCTCTGAGAGTTGGGGACCAACGCCGGGCTCATCGACCAGATCCAATGCCGCGTCGAGAACCTCAAGAGCTTGCTCCGGCCTGCCAGCCCGAAGTCGCTCGTCTGCCAACACTTTTGCATAGATTAGCGGCATCGGCCCGAGTTTCATTACGTTTGGGAACGCCTCTTCCAGCGCATCGAGACGATCGGCGCCCTTCGTTTCGTCAATGCGCGCCCAGGCAGCGTAGTATTTCGCCATCGCCAGATGGGGTGGCAAGTCAAGCGTTGAGGCGAGCGTCTCCAGTTCCGTCGCGGTATCCAAGACCGCCTTGCGATCGCCGATCGTCTGAAGGTTCATCAGGGCATTGAGCAAAGCGAAGGTTAGGCTTGGTTGATGATCGAGCGAACGCGCCAACGCGATCGACCGCGCAGCGCCGGCGGCCGCTTCACGCATCTCGCCCCGCTGTGCGGCTGCGATCCCGATCACGCCATGGGCGCAGACACCGGCGTCGTGCCCGCCAAATTCATGTGTCAGATGACCGTGCTGCGCTTGATCGTAGCGTGCGGCGCCCATATGGCTGGCTTCAATCGCTGTCTCGATATCGCCCCGGAACACCGCTGTCGACCAAGTGCAGTGGATCGCTTCGAATGATAGGTCGTCTCGGCCAGACGTTTCGCCAAGACTCAGCAACTCCTCGGCGCGGGCACGCGCGCTTGCCGTTCGACCGCCCAAGTTGTCGACGAGCCACAGGCCCCAAAGCGGTTTGAACTGCTGGACCTCGTCTCCGACGCTGCGCGCGAGGTCGAGCGCGCGTGCATAGATGCCTTCGAGTTCTGGATCCCGTTGTCCCCTGTGGAGCGAGACCGCCGGCCCCAGTTGCAGCAGGACCTTCAGTTCGCGCTTCGCCCGAACCTCGGATTGGTCGTCGGAAGGCATCCCGGCCAGAGCGGCGGAATAGTGCGCGATTGCTTCCGCGAAAGCAGACCGCGACACCGACAGGTCGCCGGCGCGCTCGTGCCAGAGACTCGCTGTTTCGGCATCGTCGGCCTGATCGTAGTGATAGGCAACGATCTCGGGCTGCGCATCGGTTACCGCGGTGAACTCCCGGCCTAAAAAACTTAATGTAATCTAGGAAGGTGTTATATGTGGATTTGACCTTTTTTTATTTATAATTTGCTGTTTATGTTCCTTTGTTGGCATATTGTGTCACCTATGGATGTTTGACGGACTCACCGCGGTAATAAAGCTGTCGATTGTCTTTTTTTTTTGTGTTCTGTGTCCCTTCACGTTGTGTCCCTCATATCTTCCTTGGTTAAGCCTGTAGCTTATGCAAGTTGCCTTTTGTTTAGACAGGGTATTAAGCTGAAACTTTAAGTAAATGTTGAGAAGTGTGTCGAAAAAAAAGTACATTGCGTAGTGGTTCGTGGTTGCAGTGGTAGCTGTAACTTAGTAAAGTATGAACCACGGCCCAAAGTAACCAATACAAATAGGCTGAAATCCCTAAAAATGGCATCGGATTGAAAAAAGTACACCACTGGAGTTGCCTTGACCAAAATATAGTCCCTTGATTTGAGCAACAAGAAAAATCATTATTTTGAATGGAAAGAATCTATGAGCCCCCTTTTTTTCAGCTGTTATGAGTAATCTAGAACATCATAGTGAACTCTTTAATGGCTCATTTAACGTAAATTGGTTCATCTACGCGCTTTTATAATTAACAAGACACAATATTCAAAGTAAAAAATGCTGAAAAATAAATGCATCTTCGCACACAATTTGATGGACAATGAAATAATTGGTTGTCAAAAATGACGTTAAAAGTAAAAACTATGGGATGACGTACGTTTTAATAACTTCAGTATATAATATTGTTCTACCGTCAGTATAGAAAAGGGCGTCAGGTCAGGTCGCCTTAACAATTTCAGTTGGTAGCTCTTGGTGGTTTCTGTATTTATATCCATGGTACTGCAGGATACCATCGTAGGAGGATTCTCTCCAGTAAGACAACTGATGAAGAGCGGAAGATACGAACTTAGACAACGGATATGCGATACTTTTTTTTTATTTCAAGCTTTAATGTCACTATTAACTTTCAAACTTCACTGTAAAAGTGACATTTAAACTTGAAACGAACCGAAAATGCATCCTGAATGATGCAGGCAATGCACTCTGTCATCTTCCGATTTTTAAATTTGAATTTGACTTCTCCCTCGTTATACTTCAGAAAAAATGTCCTAATGCAAGGGCAATGGGACATTAAGTGGGATAGATGTCACTAAATCGGCACCCTTATTGAACGCTTAGTCATTATATTCTTGAAATATATTCTTAAAAATAAATACACGGATTTATAGCCGAGCTTTTAATGTTTTAGATCCCCTTCCATGAAAAAATTAAAAAGAACTGTCCCTGATAATTGGAGCGCAACTATGCTATACTGGATTTTATTTTAATAACTTAATTTAATAACTTAACGTTATTTTAATAACATGGAAAAAAAATTCCACCAAAACAAGTTTTTCAAAGAAATGTAAAGAGCTCCAATAAGCCAAAAATGAGCAAAAGTAAATTCAAATAATCTTCCGAGCGTAAAACTACCACAAAACACTATCAATAACGCCCATGCCTTCAAAAGACCAGAATGTAATTCGCGCTTTACTGAAAACAAAATAAATTTTAAATGTTTTGACTTTTTTTTTACTATCGTAGATAAGAGATTATCAAAACATTATGGAATTAAACTGTCTTTATTTAAACTGACAATATAAGGTCATTGTTTTCGTTTTTTTTCCTTTAGTACAGCGCAAAGTCTAATGGGTATTGCAGTTACAGACGTTAACTTTAAAGATGCACGTCCACCAGAAGAGGTGAAACAGGCTTTCGATGACGCTATTGCCGCACAAGAGGATGAGCAGCGTTTCATTCGTGAGGCCGAAGCTTATGCTAGGGAGATTGAGCCTAGAGCACGTGGTCAAGTTCGCAGAATGGAAGAAGAGGCACAGGCTTATAAAGAGCGAGTTATTCTTGAGTCTCGCGGTGAAGTTGCCCGCTTTGAAGAATTATTGCCTCAATATATCGCTGCACCAGAAGTAACACGTCAGCGTATTTATTTAGAAACAATGGAACAGGTATATAGCAGTACCACTAAAGTGATGATGGATACACAAGGTGGAGGCAACATGATGTACTTGCCGCTAGATAAAATCATGGAAAGGCAGCAACAACAAAATGTCAGCCCAGCAAATAGCACACAAAACGCGTTGGATGCATTGAGGAATCAATCAACGGGACCTGTTAATTCAACGAATACAGCGCCAACGTCTATTCGTGGCGACCGCTTTAGAACTGGAAGAGGAGGTAACTAATGAAACAGTTATGGTTGGTAATAGCTGTGGCTATTGCATTTCTGGGTTACAACTCATTATTTGTAGTTAACGAAGGTGCTCGTGGCATCGTTATTCAGTTTGGAAAAGTAAAAAGAGACGCTCAATCAGATGAGACTTTGGTATTTGCCCCTGGACTTCATTTTATAGTTCCGCTTTTTGACCAAGTTAAACTTCTAGACGCACGTGTTCAAACTCTGGATGGTGAGCCTGACCGTTTTGTTACTTCTGAGAAAAAAGACCTTATCGTTGATTCTTACGTTAAATGGCGCATCAGTGATTTTGCTAAGTACTACTTGGCCACTAGTGGTGGTATTAAGAACTTAGCCGAAGCGCTATTAAAGCAAAAAGTGAACAACGGTCTACGTTCTGAGTTCGGTACTCGAACTATTGCTGAGATCGTATCGGGAGAGCGCTCTGAGTTGATGGACGAAGCGTTGGAGTCGGCAAAAAGCTCAGATGAGCTTGGTATTGAGATTGTAGACGTTCGAGTTAAGCAAATTAACCTTCCGCTTGAAGTTAGTAATTCAATCTTCGACAGGATGCGTGCAGAGCGTACTGCTGTGGCCAAAGAGCACCGTTCTGAAGGTCAGGAGCAAGCCGAAATCATCCGTGCTAATGTTGATCGCAGAGTGACGGTCATGCTGGCCGACGCAGAGCGAAATGCTAGAAAACTGCGTGGTGAGGGGGATGCATCTGCAGCTCAAATATATGCAGATACCTATACTAAGAGTCCAGAGTTCTACAGCTTTTTGCGCAGTATGGATGCATACCGTGCAAGCTTTAATAGTAAACAAGATGTTTTGGTTGTTGAGCCTACCAGTGACTTCTTTAAGTATTTGAAAAATTCTGTAGAAAAATAATACGCTACAATTTCTTAAAAAAGCCGCGTTTTATCGCGGCTTTTTTTGTTTAATTCTCCGAATTTATCCTGATTCAACTGTATAATTGAGATCTTATCTATTAAGGAGCACCCATGTTAAAACACCTATATACGCGTTTTTTGAAAGCTAGCCCTGGTTGGCAACACTACGCTTGTCATAGCCACCACTTTTGGCCTGATGTGACAAGAGACGCGATGCTAGAATATTGGGATGATTCAGCCCACTATGTAGATGAGAAGTGGCAATACATATCCACAGTCACTCAAAGCTCTTTAGTTACTTGGCAAATCAAGAAGAATACTTGTAAAAATCTATGTGAGTTATGACATCAATCTTGAATTTCCACCCAATTTCCTCCGACTCTCAAACTCGTGAGCCACATAGGTCCGAGTCTCGGAAGATTTGCTCTAAGAAACCGGACAAAACCAAGTGTGGGAGAAAAAAATGTGAGACTGGTTAAATTCTAGTTGTTTTTTTATATGCTGTTAAGCAGTTGAATTAGGAGAGTGAAACTTTCGATAGTGAATTCAGAGCCTGAATTATATCACAGGAAGGTGATTTCAAGCTCATATCTCTACTCTTTCTCTATTTCTAAAACATAAGGCAATTGGATAGAATGCAGGAATACAATACATAATTAGGTTTTCCAAGTTCATTCAAGAACAGTGAATTTTGGACGGCAAAGAGGTAGAGGTACATACTTTAAAAGATTTTACTTGGGCATAACTTAGGGTATTGACCCATTCCCGTGAGTTTCTTTTGTTTCATAAACTTCTAAACGACTTTCCAAGAAAACGAAAATAGAAATTCGCTTTCCATAGAAATCAAAGATTCCCAAAAAAGAGCTTTATCTGAAATTGTGCAATTACAGGAGTGGAAAATGTGTGGGATGATGGGGCGGTTCTGCCCCTCCCTGCGCATAGATTTGACTCCAAATTGGCTAGAATAAAATATAAAAATGTGCAATTTTGTCTCTTTTAAATTTTTTAAAACCGAGTGCTGGCTTGAACTTTTACGATTACGATTGAAGTTATCTTTGTGGGTTAAGAGATCCACTTTCCATTGCTGGATGACTTTTCCTAAGTAGGATTTCTGTGGATTAAGTTTCACTGGTTTTGGTCATTCCGCATTGATTGAAATTTGCCAGATTAAGTTATGTCAAGCTGATATCTGTGGGTTAAATTTTGCCTCAATTGAGTTTTGTGTGAGCATAAGCAAACATAGACTGAATCAGGTTTATGTATAAAAGCATATGATCTAATTGGGTCTCTGAAAAAAAAAAAAATTTAAAATTTGCACTTCTTTATAATTCTATTTTTGAAGATGTTGTGTCGGGACGTAACAAGTATTTTGCTAAAAGGAGATGGGAATCATTTTTGTTAAAATTACATCACTAGCAATAACAGTATACCACTGGTTTTTTTTTATTAAATAAAAAAAAACTAAGTTCTTTTTAACTGAGCGACATTAAAACTTAAAACGAACAGAAATTATTCCGTATATGAGAGGGGCTGTCCCCTCCTCAACGTCCCGCTCTTTACGCTAAAGTTTTTTATTGTTTAAAAAAGTAGAACTGAGACAAAGAGTCAAACTTTAGCGTAAAGAGCGGGACATTGAGGAGGGTCCCCTCCTGAACATCCCACTCTTTACGCTAAAGTTTTTTATTGTTTAAAAGAGTAGAACTGTGGCAAAGAGTCAAACTATAGTGTAAAGAGCGGGACGTTGAGAAAGGGACAGTCCCTTTCATATACGGAATAATTTCTGTTCGTTTTGTTTTAATTTTGCTCCTTACTTTCATTCGAAAAAAACTTGTTTTTTTATTTAACAAGAGTAAGTCCGCAGTTTTCTATGCAAAGGGGTTGAGTTACATTAGGTTGAGCATAAACTTTTACATGTAAACATGGCCTTTCAGACTAGGCAGCATAAAATCCACAAAACCACCACTTCCATCGTTAACGGTAGCATCGAGTTGAATTATGAAGCCAAAAGTTTGGGAGAGCACGAGATCCAAATTACGGCGGAAGCAACTAGAAATGGAAAGCCCTTCTCGCAAGTTCAACAGATTAAATTAACCGCTATTTAATCCATTACCCTCAGGACAGCTATGAACAAAAATGTGAAGCTCACAGGGATTTGCTTTGTGTTTTTGCTACTAGGTACGCTAACAGGAACCTATTGGTCACATCTCAACACAATACTCACAGGCCATTTTAATGCTTACGATACTACCGATTTGGCGCTACTAGAGCAGTTTCAAGCATCGGGCACAACTGACATTGATTGGCAAAGCTTATTGCCTGAACAAGAAAAGTCAGTCTTGCAGAGCTATCAGCAAATCGAACAACCTGACGACTTTGCGCAGCAACTGGCATTGTCTATCCAAGCCGCCAACGACGAAGCGTATCGGTCTGCCATGTTCTCGATAAACACCGTTGCGAGATTTGATAATCAATCAGTGACTATCCCGGGGTTTATCGTGCCTATTGAGTACCACGAAGATAAATCCCCGAGTTTAATCTTTATTGTGCCTTATTACGGTGCGTGTTTACACTACCCACCGCCACCACCTAATCAAATTATCTTCGCGCGTTTAGAGGCGGGGTTTTCTGACTTTGATATGACTCAGGCTTACACTTTTAAGGGCATAATCAAACAAGAGCTATTCGAAGATCCAATGGCCACTTCCGCTTATTCGTTGGATATTGTCAGTGTAAGAATATTTAATCAGGAACCTGACGACTTTCGCAGTCACTCAGGCAGGGATTAATAGCAGTAATACAAAAATAAGGACCGCTTTTGATTCTCGCACAATGAGTTCAAAAAGCAGCCCCAGCAATTCCTTATCTTGAAAGACGTAACAACCTATCAGTCCTAGGCATGCTTGTACTGCCTTGGCCAGTCTGAGTTGCCCATTGTATTGAAATATTGCTTAAGCCAGAAAGTACATCAAACACTTTCACTTCAACTTGCTGCGGTGCTTCGGTACATGTAAACAAATACTCAAATTCCGCATCTGAGTGTGTAGCTTCATGGCTCCCATGATCATGGTTATGGTTGTGGTTATGTTCATCATGGTCATGTTCATCGTGGTCATGCTTTTCGTGATCATGCTCATGGTGGTCATGCTTTTCGTGATCATGCTTATCGTGGTCATGCTTTTCGTGATCATGCTCATCGTGGTCATGCTTTTCGTGATCATGCTCATGGTGGTCATGCTTTTCGTGATCATGCTCATGGTGACCATTGGTAATCTTATCTATATTAGCTAGATAGGTTTCTGTCACAGATTCACTTTGTGATTGTAATGAACAACCATTTGCTAAAGTGAGAACACTGTCTGCGTTGCCTATTGATTTCACAAATTCCTTAATTTTTTGGACGTCTTGTTGCGATTCAGGCATGTGTTCAAAGCCGAATGCATTGAATGCGGGAATGACAAATTGAAACTGCCACTGGGAATCCTCTTGAACAACAAATAGCAGCCCTTCGTCATGGACATGTTTTTGCGCCAATACACTTGGTGCTAAAAACATACTTAAAACTAAATAGCGAACACGTCCCATCTATAAACCTCGAAAGCGTTAGTAATCAAAGCAAGCTGAACCTTGCCCGATTAGGAAGAATAAAATCAAGAAAACGTTATAATATAACAACAAGAAATTGTTTCAATTGCTGCAAGCATTATCCCATTCCTAGAGCACGATGATGCGAACCGTGCACTTATGGGTGCGAACATGCAACGTCAGGCAGTACCTACACTACGCGCTGATAAGCCGCTAGTTGGTACCGGTATGGAAAGAACTATCGCGGTTGACTCAGGTGTTACTGTAGTTGCTAAGCGCGGTGGTGTGGTTGATTACGTAGATGCCAGCCGTATCGTTATTAAAGTAGACGAAGATGAAATGCTTGCAGGTGAAGCAGTTATCGATATCTACAACCTGACTAAGTACACTCGTTCTAAACAAACCACGTGTATCAATCAGAAGCCTACTTGTAGTGTTGGCGACCCGATTGTTGCAGGCGACGTGCTAGCTGATGGTCCTTCAACAGACCTAGGTGACATTGCACTTGGTCAGAACATGCGTATCGCGTTCTTGCCGTGGAATGGTTACAACTTCGAAGATGCCATCCTGATCAGTGAACGCATCGTGAAGGATGACGTGTTTACCTCGATCCACATTGATGAATTCGAAGTCAGTGCACGGGATACGAAGCTCGGACCAGAAGAAATCACTCGTGATATTCCGAACTTGGGTGAAGAGGCTTTGAGAAACTTGGGGCTGGACGGTGTGATCCGTGTTGGTGCCGAAGTGAAGCCTGGCGACATCCTGGTAGGCAAGATCACTCCGAAGAGCGAAACCGAGTTGGCGCCGGAAGAACGACTCCTCCGCGCGATCTTCGGTGAGAAAGCGGCGGACGTGAAGGATACCTCACTGAAAGTGCCGTCCGGCACTTACGGGATCGTGATGGATGTGAAGGTCTCAGCCAAGAAAGAGTCCGAGCGCACGATCCGGACCAACATGAGCGAGTCCAAGAAGCACGCCAAGCAGGTTGAGGATGACTTCAAGAAGAAGATGGATGAACTGCGTGAGCAGTTGACCGAGGCCTTGAGTAACATTCTGTTGGGTGAAAAGATTCCCTTGGATGTGATCAATTCCGAAACCGGTGAAATCATCATTCCCGCCAATCGCAAGATTACCAAAACCCTGCTGCGGAAGCTGGCCGGGGTTTACGATCGGATCGAAATTGATCCGTCTCCGATTCGCAACAAAATCAACGAGATCATCGGATCCTTCAAAAAGAAATTCGATGACTTGCAGATGCAGCACGATGAAGAGATGGAGCGGGTGGAATCCGGTGATGAAGTCGATACCGGCATCATCAAATCCGTTAAAGTCTTCATTGCCTCGAAGCGGAAGCTCTCCGTGGGTGACAAGATGGCAGGACGTCACGGGAACAAAGGTGTTGTGGCGAAGATCGTGCCCGAGGAAGACATGCCGTTCCTGGCCAACGGGACTCCCGTTGATATCGTGCTGAATCCGCTCGGTGTGCCTTCGCGTATGAACGTGGGGCAGGTGTTGGAAACGCATTTGGGCTGGGCTGCGAAGATCCTGGGCATGCGGTATGCGACTCCCGTGTTTGACGGGATCAAGGAATCCCAGATCCGGGCTTACTTGAAGGACGCGGAGCTGCCTGAGCACGCCAAGATTCATCTCTATGATGGACGAACGGGTGAGCGCTTTGATCAGGAAATCGTTGTGGGCTACATCTACATGATGAAGCTGGGCCACTTGGTGGCGGACAAGATTCACGCTCGGGCCGTTGGGCCGTATTCCTTGGTGACGCAACAGCCCCTGGGTGGAATAACTTCGTGTCTTTACATTTATATTGTGTCTTTAATAAATGTCTTTGTGGGTGGCATAACTCCCCACAGCCCCCGAGGAAAGGGCTGTAAGCTCCGTTAATAAATGTCTTTGTGGGTGGCATAACTCCCCACAGCCCCCGAGGAAAGGGCTGTAAGTTCCGAAATTCGCCCATTGTTTACCTATGGTATTTGTTACTGGGAAGTGTACATACATTTGCAGGAAGGAGTATTTTCTGCTAAGGGTGGGTTTCAACGGGGAGAATTCTTGTTAAGTAGAAATTTTCCAGGGAAATTTTATACTGGTGTATTTTGACAGAATTCCTCTACGAAAGAGGTAAAACTCAATGGAAAGACAAAAAAGAAACTGCGGCCAGTAGAGAGAAAAGATGAAAGACTAAAATAACGCGGATATTTCACCTGTATGTAAACTAGGCGTCCTCAGCATAACAGAAACAAAGATAAAAAAGATAAAAAACACTAAACTAAAAACAAATGAAGTCATCACTAATATTAATAAGCACAATTGTCGTAACTGATCCACGTAGGGAAAAGGAGCTATTAGAGTTAGTTCAATTAGAAAATCAAAGCAGCTGAGGAAAAATTATAAATATTGAAGTTAAGATAATTATTCTGTTGTGAAATAATCCTCTTGTTAGCTATTATTGAAGCAACTCTTTTTGGTCCAGTTGCTAATCCAGTCCTCTGGTGATTATGTAAAATCTTAATTCCCTAATTGACTTTTGGTTCATTTTCAAAAGACAATCATAGATTGGGTTAAAATAAAATTCCTGTGTCTCTATTTATTGAAAGATTAGCTAACATATGTTTCTCAATTTCTGTAGCCTCCCTTGCACAGTGAGAAAAACCACTTTTATTAGAAATAGCTATGGCCTCATCAAATTATACACAATGTTCAAGATGAAAGTATGTATTCAGCTGAAACTAAGGTTTCAGGAGACTTGCTTACTTGTTTTTTTTCTTTTTCTATTGAGTTATGATGCTCAATAAATCTTTCAAGAAATTGTTGTTGTGTTCTACCAACATAAAACTTTCCACAAGAACAAGGAATATAATACACACTACTTACTAAATCTCCTCAGGGTAAATCCTTCCCAGAATTAAGGAAACTACCAATTGGAAACATGTATCAATATTGTGTTTACACAAAATTTATTTAAGCATCTCCCCCAAAATATGTGCATAAGGCTCTGAAATCCCTATCCACCAGTGAAATTACAACCCCTTGTTTCACTGAAATAGGGTGGCACAAATGAAAGTTCAAATACCTATCACTGTGTGTAGGCTTTCTATATATTGAGAACAGTAAATGGAAATCACTTTTAATCAATAGGATATCAAGAAAAGGTAGTTTGTCATTTTCTTCAAACTCCACTGTAAATTTTATATTTTTATCAAAACTATTTAAATGTTTATGGAAAAGGCCTAATGACTCTAAACCGTGTTTCCAAATGCAAAAGACATCGTCCATGAATCTGGCCCAGAAACAAGACAAAAGCCTAAAACTGTGTATAGCGTAGGTTTTAAGAGCCCATGAAGAGATTTACCAACAAAGGAGACAGAGATACCCCCATAGCCAAACCCCACTCCTGTTTGTAAAATTCACCACTAAAACCAAAATAAAGAGAACATTCATTTGCAAGGATAACCAACTTCATAATGACTTCAATCTCCAAACCAGCCCATCTCGGAATTGGAAATGTAGTCTTAAATACGTATCTACAAAATACTTTTAACTCCACTAGGATGTGTTATATTATATGTAACACACATCATATGCTATATGATGTAAAATATGTACCTTTTTCTTAACATTTGTACCCTTGTGCAAAAGAAAAAAACTAAAAAAAATTCTGAAATTGGAATAAATAGAAAAGTATTTCCATTTTAAGTTTTAAAGCTTACTTGAAGAACATTAAAATGATTGCTTCTGCTAATTTTAATTCTTCAGTTACCAACTGCTGCTAGTGCAGCAAATCCGAGGTGCCGCTATCATTACGGGTTTTGAACTAATTACTTTATTAATATGGTTTACTTGTGTTTGAAAATTTTAAAGGCTGAATTCTTAAAGGATGTGATTGACGATGAGCCACAGAAGGTATTTGTTGAACTCCCAGAAGAGAGTTTTAAGCTTAGGACTCCAAGTTGTCGTGGATTTTCTCCGGAGTGGAATTATGATTTCAACATTGATGGAATTGGGAAAGGTGTTGTGATTAAGCTACTAGTAAAAGATTCAAAGATAGTAATAGGTGAATGTAGTATTAAATGGGAAGATATATTGTCTTCACGTAACTCGGAGTTGATTAAAGAGCTGGAGTATAAAAATAAAGTGTCGGGTAAATTAATGCTAGATCTCACTCTTTATGAGGAGGATGATTCAGGAACACGAACCCAAGTTAAGGTTGAAGAACTAGAAGATTTGATAAGATATGAAGAGCAAAAGGAAAACGATGAAAAAGGGGAAGAATTGACTAACAGTGAACAGCCAAAGGAACAACAAAGGAAAAAGGAAATTGGAGATGACAAACACACTAAAACGCTGGAAAACCAACCACAGCAAAATGAAGACCAAAAAAAAAAGGAGCCTTTGACTGAAAGCGAACAGCAAAAGGAAGAACCAAGTAAAAAGAAAACTGGAGATGACCAAACACAGCAAAATGAAGACGAAGAAAAAAAGGAGGCTGTTATTGAAAGTGAACAGCAAAGGGAAGAACAAAGAAAAAAGGAAGCTAAATATAAAAACATACAAACTAAAAAGTACGAAAACCAAACACAGCAAAATGAAGACCAAGAAAAAAAGGAGGCTTTGACTGAAAGTGCACAGCAAAAGGAAGAACAAAGGATAAAGGAAATTGATGAAGACAAACAAAATAAAACACAGGAAAACCAAACACAGCAAAATGAAGACCAAGAAAAAAAGGAGGCTTTAACTGGAAATGAACAGCAAAACGAAGAACAAAGAAAAAAGGAAACTGGAGATGACAAACAAAGCAAAACTCATGAAAACCAAGCACAGCAAAATAAAGACCAAGAGAAAAAGGTAGCTTTGACTGAAGCTGAACAGCAAAAGATAAAACAAAGGGACAAGGAAACTAGAGATGACAAACAAACAAAAATGCATGAAAGCCCAACACAGCAAAATGAAGACCAAGAAAAAAAGGAGGCAATGATTGAAAGTGAACAGCAAAAGATAGAACAAAGGAAAAAGGAAACTGTAGATGACCAACAAACTAAAATTCAGGAAAATCAACCAACAGGAAACGAACAAATACTTGAAACTATACTTGAAATACTTAACCCACCAGATGGCATCTGCTCTTATATCTTGAAATTAATCCTAATTATATCACTTTGCTGTCTTGTAGCTTATTGGCTCAAAAGTCGAATTCTCTCCGGGTTCACGCAACTGGGCTTCTCGATGCCCGGGTTCAGTCAGAGCTCGTACACCAAGATCCACGGGTTCGAGTTCGAGAAGATCAAGGACAACATCCGCAAGTCCGTGAAGAACATGCGGGCGCGTCCCGACTTCAACGCCCCGATCAAGATCAACTTCCACGTCTACCAGTTCAACGAGGCCGAGATCCGGCCGGCGCACTACTTCGCGCGCGAGCTGGACGTCGACTTCGCTCCCTACTACGCGTCGATCAACAACCTCGAGCAGTACATGGGCTACCTCGACGGCACGATCGACATGGATGAGCTGCGGGAGGCGTCGAAGACGCTCAACCTGCACCACGTCGACGAGTACCTGAAGGAAGAGCCCGAGGACTTCGAGTGCCCGCAGTTCCAGTTCCTGACGCTCAACGCGAAGAGCGAGGCGCTCACCTGTTGCGGCGTGAGCCCGAAGAACCCGAACTACTCGCTCGGCAGCATCTACGAGCTGACGGGCGACGAGGTCAAGGAGAAGAAGCGCCAGCAGGAGTACTGCAAGGCGTGTCACGAAACCGGCCTCGCCTACCTCGTCCACAAGATGAACACGCCGGACGAGAACCTCTACAAGATCACGCGGGACTCGGTCACCGAGGAGCTCAAGTTCCGCGGGAAGAAGGCCGTCAAGCGCTTGCTGAACCGCGGCTGAGGGCCGCGCTCGCTAGCCGTCGGACGTCGAGGTCGGCGCGAGCGGCGCCGCATCCCAATTCTCCCGCAGCAGCCGGACCAGCTCGCCGCCCACGATCCGCGAGCCCCGGGCGTTGAGGTGCATGTCGTACATCGAGTTGTAGAGCAGCTCCCCCGACTCGCGGGCCTCGGCCGTCAGCACCGGCGAGAGGTCGTGGAACCGCATCCCGTGCCGCTCCGCCAAGCTCCGCACGTAGTCGGGCATCCGCGAGGGCTCCCAGAACGAGACGCGCTCCTGGGCCCGCGGCGTCCAGTCGAGCTGCCCGTGGTGCACGCGCGCCTTGCACGGCATGTAGACCAGCCACGGCGTGATGCCGTTCTCGCGAGCGAGGCGGGCCAGCTTCGCGTACGCGAGGTTGAGTGCCTGGTCGATGCGTGCCGCGAGCTGCGGCTCGAGGTCGTCGGGGTGGCGCGGAGCGAAGTACGCCGAGACCGGGATCTCGTCCGGCCCGAACGTGGCGTGGTCGGCGCGGTGGACCTTGGGCGTGTCCGCGGTCAGGAACTCGTAGACCGCCCGCAGGGCCGATGATTGAGGCACACCCTCGCGCAGCTCCCTCACGCCGGTGCGCTCGAATTCGCGTAGGGCGTCGTGCTCGACCGTCGACTCGAGCGGGTCGTTGACGAAGAACACGACGACCAGGTGCTTGGTGCCCGGCGCGATACCGAACTCCTCGAAGAAGCACGCGTGGGACAACGCCCCCGTCATGCTGACGCCGAGGTTCTTGACGGTTACGCCGAGCCCCTCGGAGAGCACGGTCGTGAACAGGTCGGCGTGGTTCAGGTAGCCGAGCTCGGTGAACGAGTCCCCCACGACCGCGACCTCCCAGTCGGCGAGCCCGAGCGGATTGCGGAATCCCTCGGCGTCTTAGCTGGCGACGACGGGCTTCTCGTCGCCGAAGGGGTTCGGCTCGATCCCCAACTGCTGCAGGCGCACGTTGAGGACCTGCCCGCGCCATTCCTGCGTCCCCTCGCGACCAAAGCGTGGAAGGAGACGCTGCTGTCACATTGATGATTGAAGGACCGTTGGCCGAGCTCGGCGAACTCAAGATTCAGCAAGGAGAATTGAGGGTGCGAAATCTCGGGTTTCAACCTTCGGGCTTTCCTCTTGCCGTACGGACTCTCTTCGGAACTATCGGGTTTGATCAGGACCACGCTGTGATTCAGGAACTGAGAGGAAGGGTAGGGAAGAGCCGCGCTACACTCCTGGGGAGCGTGTTCTATGGAGAGCACCACGCACTAAAAGACCTCACCCTTCGCAGTCAGGTTGAGCTTTCCGATTTCAAACAGCTATTTCCCAAACTTTCTGAAGCCGGTGGTCTATCAGGTGGACCACTGGGTATGGCCATGAAGATTTCAGGTTCTGTCAAACAGCGAATTATTCATATGGGAATCGATTTCACTCCGTTACATGTGTCATATCCAGCTGTCTTCCAGAAACCTTCAGGCATACCTATGCAGCTGAAGTTTGATGGTATGTTCAAGTCAAATCAAATTTTGACAATACATCAGACTTCACTTGAGATGCCCCCGTTTCACTTGAACATGAAAGGTGAGCTTTCTGTTGATGATCCAAGGGTCGTTGATGTTACTCTGACCACTGGATCCGACAAGAACACCTTTTTCCCTACAGGCGTCGTCGTTGGAAGCGAACAGTTGGGGATACGTCAGTTAGAGGCGAATTTAAGAATTAAAGGTACAGGGGAAGATTGGAGCGCTTGGCAGACGAGCGGAATTCTTCATGTCAATAAACAGGATACGATTGCAACCCAGACAGCGAGGGACACACAAAAGACAGCCAGGATTCAATGGTCCCAAGAAAACAATCTCGTAAAACTAGAGTTTCGCACTCAGGACCTGCCTCTCGAGGCCGTTATTCCTAAAGAAGACAGTGCTGCTCCAAAGATCAGCGGAAACCTCACTGCGGACCTGTCCATCGAAACAGCTCTTACCCACTCACAATCTTTGACTCGGTCGATGATGGGGAAGGGGGAATTTCAAATTCGAGATGGTTACATTGTTCAATCGCCAGTCATTTCAAGAATTCTGGGTCTTCTGAATCTCCCCAACTTACTCATGGGAAAAGTCGATCTCGCCAAAGAGGGTGTGCCGTTCAACTCCCTGACGGGTACGTTTACCATGACCAATGGACTTGTGAACTCGAATAATCTCTTGTTGAATAGCCCGGTGATAAAAATGACGGCGGCGGGTCATTATGATGCGCCGGAAGATCAACTCGATTTTATCTTTGCCGTGAGCCCATTTGGTGAATATTCCAATCTTTTGAAAAGCATTCCCTTGTTTGGTCGGCTTCTCAAAGGAGAAAGAAAAGGTCTCACGACGGCGTTATTCGAAGTGAAGGGATATCGTACAGAACCTCAAGTGACGTACCAACCGCTGAAGTCGTTTACAGAAGGGTTGCAAGGTTTTGCTCAATTTGCCGTGGATGTCCTGAAAAATACGAGTATATTGTCGAAGGATCTGATAACTGAACCCGAAGAAGAGAACGTTTCTCCACGGTAGGAAAAAGTTTCGTGGATTTGCACACTAGATGTTTAACTGTTGACGTGTATGAATATTGACCGAGATTGAGGAGGGACAAGGATGAACAACTGGGATTTTATGACGACAGTAAAGAACCTGTTCCAATACCAACTGTTTTCGGTCAATCAAACTTCAGTGTCCATGAAAACTAAAATTTCTTTCTGAAGTGTGATGTACTTGTGTACGACACAATGTGTTCCAATTTGTTTTGGTAACACTGAACTAGTCTGAAAACTTTAAATCTTTAAATATACTTTGATGCGTTTCAAAGTTTTTTTTTGTAATACCCCCCGAGGAAAAATACTCCCCCCGAAAAAAATCCTGGATATATCCCTAGATACACATTTCCTTCCGTTTCAGTACCACTAAACAGGTGTTCCTAAACGTCTTACATTACATTATGCAGAAAATGATGTTAAACGATTTTTCTAGGTTGTTTTCCCTTTAATCCACGTTTCTACGCTATCATTTTGTTTTATTGAAATAATAAGTTATTAATATTTTTAGTATTCAATATCATCTATTTCAAACTCAATGAAGAATCGTAAGTACCAGTTTTAATGATTCTAAAAGTTTAAAACGGCTTTTTTTGTATAGTCAGTTAGACTGTATTAACATCATCAAGGGGCGGGGGTCTTTTTTAATTGAGAAATTATTTATCAAACTATTTTTCAAGCACAAACATTAGCACTTACGTAAATCCGTGGAATAAAAAATCTGCATCGGTACCTAGAGCCAGGTTTTCACTCCAGCAGTGCTATAGCCCAAACTGAAAGTGAAAGGGGGGATGGGAATAAAATAAAGCTAATGCATGACCTTTCTGATTTCAGGGGTATGGGGGAGGGGGTATGATTTCCAGATATTATCGATATTAGCCAAGTCTGACGCACTGAGACGGCTTTAAAAGACTCTGTGTTGCCATCGCCAGCGTTGACACGTTTTTCAGAATATTTGATTGCACAAATATTTCAAATAACAGTAAATGCAAAAAATACTGAAAATAAAACTTAACTATAGCTGATAAAACGTGAGCTAAAAATGAGAGCGACCTAGAAACTCCGCTTAACACAGCTTTTGACATATTATAAATTAAGAACTTTATTTATTATAATATTTCCTTCAGAAGGGATTATGGACAAGACTGATACCGAAAATTTGTTCCCTCCGGTTTCCTTTTCGTTGAAACTTTTTCTTCCTTAAACAACATTTTAAAAATAATAATAAAAATGACGGGGCTCTAAGAATGTTAAACCCCTTTAAGAACATTATAAATAGTTTCTGCAACGCATAATACTCCCGTCCTTGTGGCGGATACCTTTCAGATTTGTAATTTCCGGTCAAACCACAGCAATGTTTTTTCGTGACCAGTTTAGATGCTGAAAGATGACTTCACTAGCGTTTCCCAGCTTAACACTAGTGTTGAAAGTAACCTATAATAAGATAAATGCGTAGTTATCTTTTTAGCTTTAGGAGCAAATATACTGCTTTTGGGAGTTTACATTACTAGTGCATGTTCCATATCTCACCTTTTCTGGGTCATTTGGATCGACCCAAGCTATTCTAAATAAGTGTTTGATTTCTTCAGCGAGTCCAATACGAGCACCACTATTAGCAGCAATGTAAACTCGTGGAATTCTCAATTTTCGTGCCAATTCTGATGCCAGTAGAAACAATCGATCTTCACGAGGTCCAAACGATCCAATCATATAAGTAATATCGTTACAAATGAGTATTATGTCTCGACCTTCCGGATATTCTGGAGTAAAGAGCGTCATGCGCCATGCAACCATACCAATCTGTAGAACAAATTTTTACATAAACATGTAGTTAATCGTAGCTTATTGTTACCAGAACTGTTTGACAATTGTAAGTAAGAGGATCCTTGGATCCTTGGATTATTATCAGATAAACTTATGAAAATTTTATTCCACAAATTCAAATTTTGTGTATAACTATTGCACTAAGACTCAAAGATAAAATTTGAGTTGAATTTAGTACAAAACTTTGTGTGGTTTAGTTTTCGCTTAATGTGTTGCAACAATGTCGAATTATATTTGAAAATTTCCCTCCTTGAATTAGGCCTATTTGAGTAGGAGATTCACTGTTTCATTAATTTTATGCGGCCAATAGACAGTTGTAATTATTAAATTGTGTATAAAAAAAGTCAATTGAAACCAATTGCAATTGATCGGCCTATTTTTATTTTGTGCTTCAGAGCTCAATGTTCTGTAGTTAGTACTTTTACCGATAGAAAAGTTGTCAAATAGGCCTATTTATTAGTTTCAGGTAAGGTTAAATTCAAGACAAGGTAATTTTGGCTGCCTAGGTAGGGGGTTAGGCTAGGAAAATGAAATTTCCAGGGATGGGTCTATGGACAACTATATCCTGGAAAGGTATTTTGAAATAGGCCTAGCCTACATACCACCACTTCTTCTCCCTCTAGAAGGGATTGACCTTGGATTACCCTTAAAAATGTTTTTGTTTTATATAAGTGATATCTTGGAGGATAAATCATCTACTTGAGTAAAGCACAAGAACATTGTTTCCAGCTTCACAACTTTATTAAAGTTTAATTTATGAGGCTTCAAAGGTCTATAAAAGTGTTTCCTAAATTTAGAAGATAACCATTTATATGGCTTAAATTTCTGCTCAAATAACTGGAATTTTTGGGTAAAATTATGCCAGTTCATATTATTGAGTTACCAATAAAGTGAACATACCGCTCAGTGCATTTTTTATGCTCTTTATGAATATAATAATCACTTCTATTGTAACATCAAATTTAAGCACTTTTTGACCTAACCCAACCTAACTTTATTATAAATAGCCTAGTTTGGCACTGAGAAAGTCTAGGCTAGTATTATTTTATCAAAAATGAACAAGAAAACAGGGCTAGAAAGCATAGTATTATTTTGTCAGAAAATAACCAATAACTCATACTTTAATTCAAAGTTCATCATTTTTAAGAGCTCAAAAAGTGCTTAAATATGAATTTGCAATAGAAACAATTATTATATGTGTAAATAGCATAAAAAAAGGCGTTAAGTGGTATTTTCACTTTGCTGGTAAGTCATTAATATGAAATGTCATATATCTACCCATTTCAGGCCTAAATGAGGCCCCAAAAGGTAAAAAATCCTATAGCAACCAAAAGTTCAAAACGTTTTTCTAAGAAAACTATAGTGAGAAAAAAACAGCCATCTGTGACTGATTCACAACTGATAATTATTTTTTTTTAATCTTACTAAAAGAATGTTATTTTGGAAACAAATTTGAAGAAATTTTTAAAAAGAATATGAAACCCTTTAAAAATGACATCATAGAAAAATTTTAAGGGGTTTCTGGCTTGGAGAGGCATCAAAAGTGACAACATTTTTTTTTTTTGTTGCTGACTGTGTTTGAGCTGTTGCCCACTGCATACCTATAGTAAACAATTGATCCAAGGAAATAGCTCTTCAAGATTTTTACAACAATATTGAAAGCTTAGAGTTATAAAGAGATTTTTTGAAAATACCAAGGCAGATCCTGAGCTTAGAATTAATAGGGGACGACCAAAAAGGCCAAATTCTGCAAGGTTCTCGGTACCGGCGGGTAAATAGAACTGGGTTTTTGCCGGTAACGCCTCATTATTTGCGTTATAACGGATAACCTTTCGCGAGATTCGGGCGCCGGCCAGGTCATAGGAATAATGATGGGTTACTTTCAATTCCTCGTTGTCAGAAGAGTTGGTTGGTACTTGGTGAATTTCTGTAGGCGAGGTCGGAAAGCGAACATCACCATAAATCAAATCTGAATCGACGGTTTTGGCGCGGTCAACCCATCGCCTCATCGAGGTCAGGCTTCCATTGAGGTCATAGTCACTGAACGTGGTGGTCATCCCATCAGAAGTAATACTCAACAGTTGGTTATTTTCTTCGGAAATTTCATGGTTGAACTCCGTGGAGTAGTTCGTACCGGGCGCCCAGGGTGCAGGCGCGTTGATGCGCGATTCAGACAGGCGGTTGCCATTGCGGTCATAGGTATATTCATGTTGAATTTGCAAGCCGTTCCAGGTTGCGTAAGTTTCTGTTAATTGATTGGCCGGCCCGTACACGAAATCCCGAGAAATGTCTACGGGACCCTGGATGCCCAATTGGCTCCCATACTTTTCCGTGACCCCGGCAATTGTGCCGTCGAACCTGGGGTAGGTCCCCGTGTCATAAGAAAATATTTGGTCAAACAAGTTGAGGTTTTCATCGTGTAAAATGTCGCTCTTCGCCTCCAGAAGCCAATCCCGAACCGTGTATTTCCTAGTGGTTTTCACATGAAAATCAGCGGCTACACCATTATGTGCCGGATCGCCACCCTGGGCCCAGCGCACTTCCTTGATATGGCCCGTAGGCGTGTAATGGTATTCCGCCAGGCGAAAGGGGCCGGTCAAACGATTCCGTGTATCTTCATCAAGGCTCTCAATCAGAAGCGGTCCCAATTCTGCGGTGGTGACCGCTACCTCGGTCACATCCAAAATTTGGCCTGCGTCTTCTTTGCCGATCTGAAAAGCAGCACCAATTGACATTTTTGCCGGACTTGCATTTAAATCCCAAACTCGGCTGAGCCGTTTCCAGGCATCGTATTCATAGCCCAAAGCATTGCCCGTATTGACGTGGTAACTGCGTTTGATTTCCCCTTGAAAATCGTACTCGACCCACGCTATTTGGGGCGTCCCCAATTCGCGGAAAAGTGTCACCGTACAAAGTGCTCGACCGAAATCGTCGTAGTAAATTCGTTGAGCTGTGTTTGGTCCGACCACCTGCGTGGGCATTCCCTTGGGCGAAGCAAACGGCGGCGCAACCCCAAACGGATAGGTGGATTTCAAATAGTTGATGCTGGGCCAATACCCCACATAATCTGCCTTGGGTTTGGCCACACCATCGGCGGGATAGTGGTCATAACGCGTCTCGGAAAGCACCACAACATTAGAAACTGATATCGGAATAACGGGCAGATGCAGGTTGTCATCAATCTCGGACTCTGTAGCATTGATCTGGCGAGCCTGTTTTACGCGGCCAAGATCATCGTAAATGGACTCGATCCAAACGCCGGCTGCAGCCTGTGTCCCATTTTGCGTCACACGGACTTGACCCAAGATGTTTGTTTTAACTTTCCCAACCCCTGCATCCGGTTCATCGGTGCCGTTAATGTTGTTTCGTGCATCGTAGCTAAAGGTCGTCACGAGATCAGCATCACTTAAGTCAATGCTCCAGTCGTCATTAAACTTGTCGCTTAGACCTAATTTCTTGAAGAAACTTAACTGAATCTTCTCCAAATTATTCCCATTTTGGAATCCCCATATTCATCAACCATAACTAAAAACTGTTCTTAACTGACTATTTGAAACCATCTTCATTAACTTCTCTGACAGACTTCCTCATAATCTTGCAGGATTCTCTGGAATCTCCCATTTAAATTCTTTATTTTAAGTTTCAATTTTGATTGCCGGATCATCAATATTTTTTCAAAAATGATGCCTTGGTATTCTGAAGATACTACAGCGTGCTTGTTTCAAAAACATGTAGACATGCACAGTTAATGTGATATGACAGATTTGACATTTACGTATATAGGCTTTGGAGAACTTTGTATTGACACACCACACACACCATACACAGAGAAGTGTTAAAGTGTCGTTCGTTTGAATGTTTGGCTCTAGTGCTGTTGATATGACTTACATTACATGATAGATTGGTGTGCTCAAAACTTTACAACTGGGAAAGATTACTACATACAGTCATCTCACAAAGCTAGGCTGCTGGGTAGCACTGAAGAAACGAGCGTTTGCAATGCAAGCGGGTCTCAGGTAAAACATAATAAATCTGCCTACTGTGTCCATGTTGCATATAGTGAGAACACGTACTTTCAGTTCCTTTCTAGGAGCCGGGGAATTGTCAGTGATGAATTCGGTTAATCTTTTCTATCAGGAGATCGCGCTAATGCATTCAATTTATTTGGGTCAAGGTAGTTCAGCAATTTTTGCTGCAACTATTAGTGTAAAAGACTTTTGTCTAACTTAAGGACTCCATATCGCCATTGTTTTTAGAGTTAGGACCACTTAATATTTTTCGGAATGTATTCTTTACGGGACAAAATAAGGTATCAAAGAAGTTGTGTTTAAGTGCAATTGAAATTGTAAGAAACTTATAAGTGTAAGATTTATTTTTATGCTTGGCTCGACTTTTTTTTTATTCTTCATTAAATTGTTTTTTTTATTTATTTCTAGCTGCTTCCACAACTTCCCTCACAGAGAGAATTCGTGTCATCAGTCGGAATACAAGAAAGAGAGATTAAGATATACAAGTACTTTCACTCTGCTATTAGAAGCCTTATCAAAGAGCATGGTCTTGAAGAAGAATTACAGCTACTTGTTCCAAAAATGATATTCACCAGCACTGGAACCTCAGCTTCGAACGAAAGGTAAGTTTTTTGTCACTTGGATGCAGTGGTGCAAGTTTCAATAGTTGATTACATTCTGATTGTTTTTCAATGGTACCAGATTTTTTCGGTTGTAATCAACATATTTTTTATTTGTGTTGATGATTTTGTGTGTCCCTAGCTAGGATTTTTCTTTTCGTCGTCTCTTTTGTACAATTTTCTTATTGCATATTGCATGTAAAGAGGGTTTAAATAAGGTATTGTTATAAATGACTATTGCTGCCCCAGTTTCAGAACCGTGGACAAATTCCCTTTATTTCTATCTCTAAGTTTGTCTATTTATTACATTCTATCTTCGGCGGTCGGGGCCGGGCCGCCTATGGGGCCAGCAAGGCCGGTCTGATCAACCTCACCCAGACCATGGCGATCGAGCTCGCCGAGCACGATATTCTGGTGAACGCCGTCGCGCCGGGTCCGACCAAAACCCACCAGACCGGCGACATCTCCCCCAGCGTCGCCATGCGCATGCCGTTAAAGCGTTTCGGTTAGAGACACAAGTTCTAATTATTAAACACAAAAGTGGGTTAATGTTTTCTACTGCAAATAGGAAAATATTATAAATTTTACGAATCCCAGCACATTTAGAGGGTTAGGGGTAAAATACGTAAAGTTGATTTTCAGTTCTAAAGGGATTGTACAGATTTTCTGGAAGAGATTATCCATGCAATTAGAAAGACGATAATATCGAATTTTTTAATAAATTTCTAATAATTGTGGATTAGTTTGGATTCGTTTTTTGTTTGAAATTTTGTGTGTGTGATTGTCATTGAGAAAGGACATTTTGAATTAGTAAAGTTGAAGTCTTTCAGTGTTCAGGCATGGCTACCGTTAAAGGACGCTGTTGTTTACCGGATTATTTCTTTCGTTTTACTAGTAATAGCCTTTTACACTATTGATTTTAACAGCTTTTGACTATGATTTGGTGTACTTTTAAAGATTTTTTTTCCGCAAGTAAAACCTGTTAACTGCTCTGTGCTCATTCAAGTAAAAACTGTGCTTCTAAGCTTTGAAGCTGTTGTTTACCATAAATAAAAGATGAGGAAAAAATCCTTACAAAGTAATGCGTCAAAATAAAAAAGAAGCAGGCTTTATGAATTGACGAGAATGAAGACTATGGCCTAGCCAAAGGAATTGAGAATTGCTTAATTGCTTGACAAAAAAGTAGTACGGCTTAAAGATATCTGTGTAGTAAACGGTCCTACGGTTATAATATCGAATGAGCCAGTATAATCTGACTTGCTTACTTGATTTGAAGCTCTTGCTTGGCAGTGCTAACGTAGAGGAAATTAAACGCCAGTGCCGTTAGTCGTCTCCAGAGTGGTCTGCTCTGGGTTAGGGTTGAACCTTCATCGAAATTAATTCTTCGGGTAGCGACTTGGCCGCAGATGGCTTCCCCCCATCGATTGGGGGCTCTTTCTTTAGGGCCTATGCAGCCATTTGCAATTGGGGTTGGAAGGAAGGATTGGAGGGAAAGGGCTTTGTTTACAATTTGCCCCCTATCAATATTTGACTGGCGGCGTGGCTGGTTTAGGCCTTGTTCAGTGATTCTGAGCATTGGTAAGCCTGTAAATTATTTTTAACAATATTATATATGTCAATGCATTTGAAATATATTAAAAGTGCTAAGGAAGGTAAAGATACGTTGAAGATCTTTTGTAGGGGCTGCGAGGCTCAAATAGCCATACCTGGTGAATGCTGCTCTTTCCCTGCAACTTCACCTGTATCAAAGACCTAGTTTACTTAAAGACCTCTCTGTGTGAGGGTAGAATTTACTATTATTAGGTTTAAATAATAAAGTTACATCAACTGTTCCGTCTATCAATTGAGTTAGGGTTTGTTAACACAAAACTTAAAACTAGATATGTCTGAGTTATATAATTAAACAATGGAATTCGATTTTAAATTTTGATGACACTACTAATTTGTGTCTAATTGTTAATTTTTGTCGAGGCACAGACGCAATTGTAATTTGCATAGTGATCGACCTTATACTTTATGTTTGTGTTAGGGAAACACCGAAAACTTAGACAGACACAACTCATTGTTTGTTTCAAGTAGCACAAATTTGCATCTGACTATGCATACTCCCATGAAAAGTGCATGAGCTACAAGTAGCTTTGGGTACATTGATTTGAAGATATTTTAAGGCCCCGTTTGACTGCACCCTAGTCTCGTTTCTTAAGAGAAAAGCCGTCAAGAATCTTCTTCAAAGTGGCGGATCACCCTCGAAAGGAGACGAATATTCAAAAAAGTCAATAAATATGTGTGTGTCTTTGCAGTCCCTTTGCAGCCTTGAAAAACTAGACTTTGTGTAGATCGCTTGTTTGATACGAAATATCCATCAGTTCTTTCCTCAGAGGATTAGCGTGAGCACAAGCTGGACTTTCCATTTTCACTGTAGTCTCTGTACTTCCGTCATTCCTCTACTTCTAGTCAATCCGGTTGCCGTTTTCAGACTTCTCTTCAGTTCTTGTTCTATGACCAAATCTATAGCTAAATCGGCCTAAAATCTGCCCAATCTTCTCACAACGTGCAAACCTTTTCTGGAAGACTGAAAAAGTTTTGGGCTTGTATGTTCAAGTCTGTTCATCTGCTGCAGTTGTTCATCCTTGCCGTCTTCATGTAGTTGTTGTTACCAGCTGCTGTGAGGTAAGGGGCTTGGTTTTCATTGGCTTCTACGTTTAGCTGTGATGAAATTTTGAAGAATGTCAACCATGTCTAACTACATCCACAGTTTTACTGTTCAAGTCTTGTAACTTCACTCTGATTTAAGAGCTGACAGAGAAGCTTTAGCTATCACGAGACCTGAAGACTGGGGGATATGTTCAAAAGAAGCTCGTCCATCCATTACTTACTCACGTAGGTCTTTGATTTCACTAAGCTTAACCGTACTCAACGAAGTTCTGTATTCAATTCAAGTTCTGTATCTGAATCTTCGTCTAAAAGTTTTTTTTTTATCAGAATTGAGTGAAGTGCTGCGCCTACCACCTAGAAGGTGATGTACTGTATTGGAAGCGTACATCAATTCAAAGATTTCTTTCAGTCCAGATCCATCCATCGAAGATCCAGTGGCACTGACAAAACTCATGAGGGTGTAGAATCCTCCTAGTCTAACCAATACTTTTGCAACGCTACTTCCAGGTACTTTTGCCTGGTCAAAGGTTACAACCTCAACAAATCCGTACCGTTCGCCATGATGGGCAATAAATGTCAGTGTGGAAAGGATGCAATTCTCGTCGCTTGAAGGAAAATCGATCATAGGAAGAAAGAAAATGTTGGCTTTACAGGACGGTCTCCGACCATGACTGATTGCATGGTTCTACTCCAACCAGGCCTAGGCTGCTTGAGGTACCCTGGGTTAAGCCAAAGAACATCTAAGTTTGAAGTCTTATCTTCTTTGAATCCTGGTTGAAGAAGATCTTAATAAATTGTCGAAAGGACAGAATCGTTTGACTATCTATGGACGATTCGGATTCTTCCAGCTGTTTTTATTTCCTCTGTGGTAACATCCCACCTATTGGTACTCGTTAATGTGACTTTTAGCCCATGGGTTACAGCAGGAATGATGTACATGCCATGAAAGGTGTTTTTACCATCCAAAGCATATATATTGTGATCAACTTTGTCGGGCATGCGCCGGACCAGACTGTCAGAAGTAATTCCTTGCAGTTCGATTCCATAATAACCGGCAGCATTTTTCTCAGACCTTATAACTTCAGAATTGGAGTAGCAAAACCCGGGCAAATTCAAGGTATCAATCAAGAATTTAGAGGAATAGTGATGATGCATTTGAAGAGCCACTCCAAGTAGCAAAAGGGAAATGAGTACGCTTGGGCACACAGTTTGCACAATTGCGTGTCCCCTTGCAGTGATTTTCATGGCAGTGTCTTTTCTGTTAAACTCAACATCAGGATACTTCTCTTTGCCCCACTATACTTTAACTAAAAAAAAAAAAAAATGCAGATGGGAGGTTTTAAAAGAAAACTTTAAAAAGCTTTCCTTTCCTTTTATAGCTTTAAAAAAAGGGCGGGTTCCTCATCTGTATTGAGCTTAAAATTATAATATTTATATTATTTTATTTATTTGAAAAAATGAATGAATGAATGTTCTTTATTTGTTTATAGAATGATCTGTAAACAAAACAGGAATACGATAGAGTACAATGATAGAAAACAAAACAAAGCAAAGATGTCGTAAAGGTATCCACAAATTACTAACAATACTTAATCTAAAATAGGACGCCCTTTCACGGGTAAAAATTCAAACGTTGCTTACATGCACACTACAACAGTAGAAATAAGGAGTAAGCAAAGACGTGACAAAACATACAGAACATTAACACTCCAAATTTAACATTTCAGGCCTAGAGCAAATCACTGGTTTCAGGTCACTCCGCACCCAATACGAAGTTGGACAGACCCGTGTCGAACACGCTTGGAGCCCGTAAATGAAAACATTTAAATTATCGCTGGGATGAACATGAAGAACCTGAAAACAAATATTTACCAAACCTGCTTGAAACACGTCTTGAACGTGCGGCTGAAAACATGTGTCTCAAACATGTGCCGGTGCCCGAAAACAGGACTCAAGAGGGATGGCTAAAAACCAAAGAGCTTGTATCTCTCATAAGTGAAGAAATAACTCCTAGATTAAACTAGAATCAGATTTAAAATAACTATAACCGTAAATCGTTTTTGAAACATATTCTAAAATCCTTATTGACCCGAATGTCAATAATTGTCCTTTGCGTTCTCATAACAATAGCTCTGATTTTCAAGGTGTGGTCATCTATACTGAAGTCATAGAGTGGTTGGGAGGGACAGAGTGCGTCCCCCTTTCGTTTGAAATTCCTGTCGGCCAACAGAAATATTGCTTAGGAAACCTACAGCCTGGAATTAGTCATGTAAAAAATAAATATAAATTAAATGTTTTCTTTCGACATAGGAATATCAATTGGCAGGGGAGAGGCAAATGCCGCGTAGTTTTTTTGCCACCCCTCCTCCTTCTAGATTTTGAGAAAGGAAAAAATAATCAATAAGCCGATGAAGCCCAAACTAAGTAAATATTTACCGACATTTGTTTGTCATAAGATAAAGAGAAAAGGGGATGGATCAATTCATAATGGTGATTTAATTCTTCGAATACAAAGACGTCTAAGAGACTCAATAAATATTGTTTAAATACAAGAGTTTTTGAAAGGAAACACAAGAATTGTATTTTTTGGAGATCAGCGAATATTATTTCAGTTTTAAGGAGCTTAAAATTTTGTTGTTGAAGTTTGTTTGGAATTCTTTAAATAGGTTTAAAATCGTACCTTTAAAATCTTTTTTAGAGAAACGGGAGAAAAATGTCACACAAAAAAAGTAAAGCTCAAGCATACACAGAAAAGAGATAAATCAAAATTACAACGACAACAACAAAGATAGTAAAAAAATCAGTCGCAACGACAAAATCTAAGGTCGTTAAAAACAACGATAAAATTTACTGTCGCAACGACAGTAAATAAATCAGAAATATACATTATTGTTGTCATATCTCATTTACATGGTACATTCAAGTGCCATATATAACACACTAGCTGTTGGGGTGGCGCTTCGCGCGATTTCTGATGTACATTTTAGCATTCTCTTTTACTTACTTTTCTCGTTTGCTTTAGTTTCTTCTTTCCTTTTAGGTTTCTTCTTCGGTCTAGGGCTAGACGTTTGATCAACTTTGTTTTTTTTGCCAGAACTTACCTTGTTATATACTAAATCTTCTTGCTTTTGATGTAGGAGAGTATTTTCTGAAGGTTGTATCGGTTCATTCTGTCTAATTCTTGAGGCAGGAATAGTTTCTTTTCTCATTTCAACACCATGCTTAGCCTGGCTATTTTGGACAAGTTTTTCCAGCCCTTCACTTTTATCGTTCTTGCTAAAAATAAATTCGGAGCGTCCATTCATAGGTGTGTCCTTTTCAAGCTCGCTACCAATATTAATCAGAGCATTCTCAGCTGAGTCAAGAGATTCATTTCTCAAAAGATTAAGTTCACTTCCATTATCAATATTTTTATCACTTGATGATAGGTAATAATTACTAAGGAGCACCTGTGTAGGGCTGATATTGCAGGCAAAAGTGTCATGTTTTAGCTCTGATAACCTCGGAGTGTTTAATGTGCACCCCATCGCTCCCTTAGAATCAAGAGTTTCTTGGAGCAGTCTTGGAGTTGCAGGGGGCCCTTCAAGAAAAGGACTCTCTGATGAGAGAGGTAAATAAGAGAAACCTTTGGTGAGCGATAACTGAAAAGGGCTTGAAGATTCAGAAGAAAATGTATATTTTCCTGGTGTTGCTGGAATCGAGTCATTGCTATCTTTTGAAGGGGTTTTAAAGTCACTAGGGTCAAATGTATGTTTCACTAAAGTCAAACAATCTGAGTTCACTTTTTCTCGATTCACTAACGGCTCAGAAAAAGTTGGTTGGTTTTCTACATTCATTGGTAGGCTTCGGCTTTGCTGCGGTTCAGTAATACGGACAGACGAAGAGCTATCCATTAACTTCTCTTTAGCTATACTGTTTAAAGCAAACACTCGATGAACTTGTTCAGCTGCATTACAAAGTTTGCTATGAGATGAACAGACCACTTTGTCTTCAACTAGTAGCGGCAATTTGGGTTGGACTGATTCTTCAACTGCTACGACAGACACATTATCACAGTTCCTAATTACTTCTATTTCACCTGAAGAAGCACATGAGACATCACATTTGCTCCCTCCTTCTTTTCCATTTAATTCTTCACTACACTTTAACTCATCATCTTGTTTTAAAGGGGTTTGTAAAGAATCTTCGATTTGTTGGGCAAACTTAATGGTTGAATCTGTTATTTTCTTTGATTTTTTCTCGTCATTTTCCGATATAGAAACGTTAGCATCATAAGAGTTCCGCATCTTCTTCGAAATTGCCTTTTGCTTCTTATTACTTTCTAAAAAGAAAAAAAAAAGGTAAGGAAGAAATAGATCTTAGATGTATAAAAGATATGTAAAGAGTTAAAAACAGCTCATTTTAAATATTTCGAGAATCTAGACGAAAGTTCGTATTTTATTTGAATATTGACAGAAGCAAAACCGTTTGCAGCCCTATAATAACTTACACCCTCTTTAATGACTTATGCACGCCTAGTTTTTTACCCTTTCAATAAATCTGCATATTGAATCAAGATAAATATTTACATCATTCTTTTGTCCTTTCTAATTCATTATATACTTAGCATAATATATAATATACTTTAACTTTTTTTATAAAAAAAAATATATAACTGTGTTTATATTAGACGAGTTTGTTACAAATTTTGCCCGCGAAATGATGCGTTTGAGTAACTTTTTCATGTAAATGATAAATGCCTTTAGCCGCGTACGCAATATTTCCGAAGCGAAGGGGGACTTGGATTAGATTCAGTAGAGATATGGTTATATGCACTCATCCTTTTGCCCGATTAAACGAGCAAAGGCATTTTACAGCACAATTATCCCTATTTGCTTGTAATATTCGAACGCCCCCTCTTAGACCAATCCCTCTAAGGGAAGCATGCCACAGTGGCCTTGCTCCTTGATAAGCCACTGTTTATGCCCCTGTATAAGTTGTTGTAGTTTGACTTGAACTCTCCAGCCCTCTGTGGCACGGTCACAAAATGTAATCCCATCCTAAAATATTTCAAGCCGGGTCGGGGTTTTGTATGGACAACGAATTGAACGTTTCATGTCAGGATATATTTTAAAAGACAAGCTTTTCCATTAAAATAAAATTTTAACACAGTATTTCGGTTTAAAATATTTTACGGCAGGAAAATTTGCGACAACGTCCAGGATAAGTTTCTGCCCCCGGAACCTTATAATGTATTTGACGAGTCGTTCATTCTAATGTGTGACGGGGGGTCGAGGGGGGAACGATTTGGTGGCTTCAAAAAAGTAAGAAAGGACACTCTAAACAAATGATGTGCGGAACTGCTGCCCAATTATATATTTAAGAAGCTAATCTAGTTACCATTTTAATTTCCAATTCATAAATGGCAGAGAAGGATTAGGAAAATGTACGAATCCAATGTATCGTATTTAACATGGCAAAAGTGTTTACGAATCGTTATTTAGAAAACTTTTATGGAGATAGTGGGTAGTAGAAGGTATGAATTCACAAACGACTAGAGGCTTTATGATGGAATTCGAGTAAATGGGAAGTGAAAACCGGGAATCACAAGCACCCAGTGGACAAAGGAGTTATTGCGTGTAGTTGTACTGAATTTACTGCAGATGCTGAATGGTTATTTATAGTCAGTGTTCACTTTTCTATTCCATGTACATATGTATATAAATCATGATAGTATTAGGTATTAGTATTACCAATGTTTAGAATATTTTATGAGATGGTACGTTTCTAGATGTAATTACACGATTTTTTAAGTAGTTGCTTTACAGGTAGGAGAATTTTCAGGCAACTCTAGAGCTGATGTTTTATTTCAGTAAGCAATTTGAACGTTGCAATTGTGAACTTTATAGTACGTTCTTGATAAGTAACATGCGTGTGCTCTACCAACTGATCTAGCTGACGTCTCTTCTCGATAATACTTTCTAACTTTCAACGGGCTTTGGACAGATAGATGAGCTAGGTGGCGGTCCTTCCTTGGTCAAGTCACATCGCGCAGAAAGGCTGGGCTTCAACTGCGTGCCGGATGTCGATGTCTGCCAGTGGATGACTGGGAACTGATGTGGCGACTAGAGAATTAGAGTATGTTAACATCAGAGGTCACCTTGCTCAGTTGCTAGAGCACACGGCTCCGAAAGCGTGAGTCTTGTGTGCGATCTCCGATGGTGACTTTCTATTTCTCTAGTGTGTTTCCTATGCTAACTTTACAACTGAGACTGACTGACTGAGACTTTGGGTCTGATCTCAAGCAACTTGATATCTATTGGGAGTTCCCCTTCAGTTTGTTTGTCCCAGAGTCGGGAGTTCCCCCAAGGTCGCGGTTGCTGTGCTGGGGTCCCACCACCACTATTTTACACTTGGTATTTACTATTGTAATAATTTTTCTTGAATAAAAATCTAGGGGGTCGATGGAAATCTTAAAATCTCATTAGGGGGTCGACGAGCCAATAAGTTTGAGAACCCCAGCTTTAGACGAAGACTTGTCATGGATTTGTGTCGAGTTGTATTCAATTGCAATCCTCTGTGGTCCGTTTTTTGGACTGACTAATCAGTTGAAGGATGCGAATTGATAGCGTATCACAACGGCCTGGTCTGAAGAAAAGGAACTGGAACGAGAATGATACTTCCATTACCATGGCATGACGTCAACCACGAAAGCTTGCTTGCTTCTTCATCCTCTTTATTTTGATAGCGATATGGCAGCCCAAGATTCTCCAAGTATCATCGAAAGCGACAGCACTAATGAGGATATCACATTAAAACAAGTGGAGTTAATGTTGACGATGAGAATGAAGAAAGCAAGGGGGGAAAATAATCAAAGAAGCGAGGTAGAAAGGCGCAATGGATTTGGTGGACATTATCTGTAGTAACGATGTTTATCACCAGGGAACTTATATTTACTAATACAAGAACGGCCCAGAACGGCTATCATTACAAAGAAAAATACAGAAGAATCTAAGAAACGATGCTTCGTGAGAGGAGAAATTTGTACCTGCGATGTGCCGCAAGCACGCGAGAAATTCAAGCGATGCTGCGGAGAGTGTAATAAGCCATCTTTTACGATGAAAACAGCCGCTGGAGTAAAGAGATTTCAAGAAGATAAAGGGTCTTTGTCTCTGGCCCCGCGTTTAGAGCCGAGTTTCTTGCCAACCTGAGCAAGCTATAGATCCAATCTCATTCCCAAAGACAGAAAGGAAAGTACCAACTAACACCCACACTTCAACATCAACCTCCTCAGAGATGCTACAATCGCCACCTTGTGCAGAAGAGGAGAAGGACGAGTGTGCCATTGAGGAGCCCACGCCTACAGAAAGGAAACAGGAGGGAAAAGGAAGAGCAAATTTTAAGGACATAATTAAAATTTCTCTAGATAAAGTATCGGCCTTATTAGGGAACGATCCAACGGATAGGTTGCTGCATTTTTTTGACTAGCAGAATGATTTGCCGCAACAGCACGAGATGAAACAGTTCTCCATGCTGGGAGGCTGTATCCCGGTAGAACCCAGTACGCAAGCTCATAGGCATAGCATAGTAGAACTAAATACACACGACCATAGCATGGCAGGAGTTGGAGGGGGGGAGGGGGGGTCAACTTCACCAGTTT
>JAAAKM020073195.1:34378177-34560155 GCA_010016025.2 Alatinidae sp. Z8VKAUB7J3 | reverse complement strand
ACACGCAGACAGCCAGCAAAGCAGAAGAGGAAAGCCAAAACAAACACCCACGCCGCGGAGGGGGGGGGGGGGGGGGGGGGGGGGGGGGGGTCAACTTCACCAGTTTAAGGTCGTCATTTCATAGACTTTCACTGAAAAATTATCAAAGAAAAGTAATACATAACTTAAAACTACGAAGGTATGGAAACGTTTCGCTTCGTTGTGAAAACCAGATCAAAAAGACCATAGGGAAGTGTTTCGGCGCTGTCGCTCCACGGGTAGTTTATACAACAGAAAAAGCATTATCAACCAACCACAAGGATTCTGTGCCTTCCACAAATTCTAGCTCTGTAGTTTACCAATTTTCATGCCAGTGTGAGGCTGGTTATGTTGGCCGCACGACTTTGAGGTCGGTTGACGGAATTAAGCAGCATGTACCATCGTATATCTTTTTGTAATAACATTTGTTCTGCTCTGTCAAATTTTTTGACATTTTTGGAGAATTAACGAAATGCCATGTCTCAGATATTTTGAAAGTTTGAACGACCATTATTTTGTACATGTTGTTCTATGATGGCTTTGTCGCATGCAATCGGAGGATATTTTAGTCTGTTTTGGACACTCATTGAACATTTGCCAACTTTATCGAGCAATATATAGAGCCATGTTTCCAGGTTGCCTGAACATAGAAAGTTGTAACTAGATGTGCAGATCTGTATATACCTAGAGTGTATCAGTGCCAAATATGAAGGAATTCTGTCATGCCGTTTTGAAGATACAATAGGGGGCGGACTCTACCCCCTTGGGTATACAGTCCTTGAAATACGTCGGGTAAGGTAGGGTTAATGGACTATGATGCTCGACAAAATTCAAGTAATGAATATTTCATTCCTTTAATAAAGAATAAGTTTAGATGAATTTAAGTTCGTAGATTATGATCCGGAAACTCACAATGACAGAGTATCATATCACTGTCGTAAATATTTTCGTCATTACTGACATCATCAGACCTAGATTTTAAAAAATGATAACAAATGTTGCACAACGTTTACTGAAACATAAACTGTACCACACTCAATATCTTACGAGAACGTAAATTGCCAATTTGCTCAAACACCTTCTTATCCATTCTCTGCCTCCTACTTTACCTTTCTCATCTCAACCTCCTCAGAATTCTTCAAAAATATCTATTTATCAGCTTGTTCGGTTTTTTGTCATCCTATAGCAAGAAAAGCAATCAAAAATTTTATTTCCTTTGGACACCCTAACTGCACCCTGACCGCCTCTGGTATCCCTTGTTTTAATGTGACTCTGTCACTTTACACATAGTATGATAGCCCCGTTACCTTCGCGTTGCCCCTTTTGACCTAGCTAATTTTCGTCTCTTTAATTTTCGTCCCTTTAATTTTCGCCCCTAATCCTTCGTTTTGCCCCCTTTAATTTACACCGCCCCCGTCTGGGCGAAAATTAGAGACAGAAAAAAATTCGTGGTGCATTGTATTTCTTTGCTTGTTTCGTACGCAGCACTCTTTTCACGGTAGAAAAGAAATTCCGGCTTCTATGATGGTGTAAACAATCGCACCACTTAAAAAAGATTACCAATCTCCTATGTAATTTTATCATCCGTGGTATTGAAATAGACATACCTACTTTCATCACAATGCCAATTTATCTATGCCTTTGCCTACCCGATTGTCTTTAATTTTGCCCCTCTCCTGAACTTTAAAAGTTGATTTTTACTCCCTTTAATTTTAGCCCCCATGGGGGCAAAAATAAAAGGGAGGCGAAATTTAAATGGAATATGGTATGGTGTATATATCCTATTCACGTCACACTACCCACAAACTTTGTTATTGCCGTCTAGTTTGTTTTGTGTCTCAAGTTTAGGCATCACTCTGCGTTTACACATTCATTACACATTCGCTCTCATGGTAGTATATTGCCATAGGAATGCCAGTAACTTATTTACTAGTAATCCTATGACCTCTGTTGACATATTTCGCAACTTTAGCTACTACTGGCACATTATATCGTATCTTAATCCAACATTGTACTCACCACTCCTTGCAATCTGTCAGTATCTCTATATTGCGACTTTGTACATATAAGGGCGTTTCCCAAGTTCCATTTAGTTGAATTCGTTAATTTTCATGAGTAAATGTGCTCACGTAACGCAGCTATTATGATCAGGAAAAACGCTATTGTTATATCTTGTCCGTTATAAAACCTCACGACTCATCTATCATGACACAATAAAACTGCCTTTTCCACTTTTGTCTTGAGCAAAGCTCCGTTTTTACATCTGTTACAAGTATCTGTATATTATCTATAAATCCTGCAACAGTTTGTTCACATTTCAAAGAGGTTTGAATATAATCTTTCTTACTTATGTATTCTTGTGTTACATTTAAGACCATTTAAGCAGTTCATATAGCCATTTACTTGGTGACATACACAGAATGTTTAAAATCCTTCGACCCGAAGCTGCCTGAAACTAAAAAAACTAGCTGGAAAGATATGAGTAAGAAAGGCTATATCCAAACTGCTTTCAGCTGTTAACAAACTGTTGCAGAATTTATAACCCGTTAGCCTATGTCATTACTGTTTCCAAAAAGTTGAATTCATCAGTTTCGATGCCCAATTAAACAATAGAAAGGTCACTTACTGTCATCTGGAATCCTAAATATACTAATTTCCATTTTTGCTCAGTTTTAGACAGTGTAAATCAGTGTTGTTGATAGTTTTATCTCAGTTACATTTCTCTTTGTAACTATCCTCAGGATGTAGTCTCCAGATGTAGGACATCAATACTTTGCATTATTATTTATGTATCTCTAAAGAAGTATTTTCAAATGAAAACGTATCTTTTAATATCTTTTTATCTTTTAGAGTACTTTCAACTCATACAGAAAAGGTTGTGCCCAATAAAAATTTTAATTTTGAGGCCTTACGTCCTTACTTTATCAAAAGTCAAGAACTTACTTTTAATGATGAATTTTAATAATCTCCGAAGAAACCCTCCGGACTGACCTGGCTGACCTCGGAGATATTGGCTTGAATGATCCTATTGCAAAAATGTACAGCAGCCGCGATTGCCCCACCGAATATAATCAGGCCTAGTGGGTAAAAAAGGTTGGCCACTGCTGTAGACTGTGTCAAATATGTGCAGGTATGGAAAAATATATAGGAGGACAGCGCCCTTTTTGCTGGGTCCATTAAAGATAGGACTTTGGAATAATCATTGTTTTATGCGCAAGTATTATAACAGGACTATCAACTTTATTGTCCCCAGTATTGACATATACAACAACAAAAATAAATCGGTTCTAATAACTCTACACATGGCTCCAACCTGACAAACCATCTTGCATCTTCTTCCATTGGCCGACTGTGAGAAATATTTTTATACTTTGATCCTTTCTGAAACCATTTTCTTAGTTGTCTATCAATTTTATCTATCCATCTTTCCATCCCCTAGACCCCTTAGGGTAGGGATATACCCCATACATCCCCCCTGCCTGCAAGATACTTGTATGGATATAATATAGACAAATGTATCAACAACACGACCTATAGAATACTAACTTATCTTTTTAAGAGTTATTTATGGTTTCAAATCAAATTTATTATTTTTGAGAGTAGAAATAATCTACAGTAAGATAAAGATACAGGCTTCTGTATTTGTCCCTTTCCTCCGTAAATAAAATGAGAGCATTTCCATATATACGTCCAATGATAGAAGATTAAAATGGGTAGTGAGTTTCAAGCAACATATTTTAGTTGTCATGCTGTTTGTACATTGTCAGGCTTACAATATATTAAAAATATTCACTCGTCTACTTATCTGGATGATGAAGACATTCTTAAAACACTAACGCTGTTATCCTGATTTTTCTTTACAACAAAATGAGCTTTAATAAATTAAGTATTGATGCCATTGATTTAAAGAACAAACGGGTTCTTATGAGAGTAGATTTCAACGTTCCTTTAAAAGAGGATAAAATCACAAGCAATCAGAGAATTGCTGCCGCACTTGAGACAATAAGGTATACTCTTGAGCAGGGTGCAAAGTCAGTTGTGCTTATGTCGCACTTGGGCCGTCCATATGGACGCAGAGAGCTCAAATACTCTTTGAAACCTGTGGCTGAAGAGCTCAAGAAGCTTCTTGGTAAAGATGTCAAATTTTTGGATGATTGTGTTGGAGCCGAAATTGAAAAAGAATGTGCTGACCCCCCTCAGGGCTCTATTATATTACTTGAAAACCTTCGGTTCCACATAGAAGAAGAAGGGAAAGGAATTGATGCTTCAGGACAGAAAGTAAAAGCCAGCCCAGTAAATGTGACAAAATTCCATGATTCCTTAAAAAGACTGGGAGATGTATATGTGAATGATGCCTTTGGCACTGCTCATAGAGCTCATAGCTCTATGATGGGAGATGGGTTTGACATTCGAGCCTCAGGATTTTTGCTGAAAAAAGAACTTCAATATTTTGCTAAAGCGCTTGATAATCCAGACCGACCATTCCTTGCTATTTTAGGAGGTGCTAAAGTTGCTGATAAAATACAACTTATTGAGAGTCTTCTTGATAAAGTTGATGAGATGATTATTGGAGGTGGAATGGCATACACATTCTTAAAAGTAATAAACAACATGGAAATTGGAAATTCTCTTTTTGATGCTGAAGGTTCTAAAATTGTAGAAAAACTCGTTGCGAAAGCCCAAGAGAAGAACGTTACTATTCATCTTCCAGTTGATTTCGTAACAGCTGACAAATTTGCTGAAGATACTAATACTGGAAGTGCTAAAATTGCTGATGAGATTCCATCTGGCTGGATGGGCCTTGATGCTGGACCAGAAACAGTTAAAAAGTTTGTTGAACCTATTTCAAAAGCTAAAACCATTGTATGGAATGGACCTATTGGAGTTTTTGAATTTCAAAAATTTGCATACGCTACTAAAGCTATTATGGATGCAGCTGTAGATGCTACAGCTCGTGGTGCCACTGTTATAATTGGTGGTGGTGATACTGCTACTTGTGCTGCTAAATGGGGCACTGAAAGTAAAGTCAGTCATGTTTCTACTGGTGGGGGAGCTAGTCTTGAGCTTTTGGAAGGAAAGATTTTACCAGGAGTTGCCGCTCTTTGTAATGCTTAGATATGAGTGCAAGTAAGGTGTGCGTTAGTCTAATCTATTTGATGTTCATGTGATAATCTATGATCTTTCATTAATTCATGTTTTGTTGAAAATAAAATTCTCCTATCTTCTTTTTTTTAAAGCTTTCCCAATATTAATTCTCTGCAAATGTTGATTTTGAATTTTTAGTTAATTTTGATGGATAGCGATCCCCCCCTTTTTTGGCCAGCAAATACTCCTTAAGCGGTGCTTTTATTGACTAGAAAGGGCTCTGCATTTTAAGGCCATAAGCTTCAAAAGCAAATTGATCATTTAGTATGGTACTCATCGTTTTGATTTATTGATTAGCAATCCAAGTTTGTTTATTTTACACCCAACAAAGAAAATTAGTGTCAAAGAGCTTAATGCCTGTCCTGTGGGAAGAAATCACATCATCTGATTTGCTGGTAATCATCAATGGGTGATTGAATGTAGAAACACTTGAAATGTTCATAGTACAATAAAACATTGGGCTGGGCAATATAGCTAAAATATTCTGGCAAATTGATTTAAATTTGGCAGTTTCTAGTCAGACTTTTATTTTCCAAAATATGTTAATGTATTAGAAATTTTGTTCCCTCTTTTTTGCGTGAATGTATTTGTATAAAATTATGATTTTCCCAAATTTAATAGGGATATGGTGCCACACCCCACCCACCTTCCATATGTTTACCTGTAAGTTATGTATGTAGAAAGCACCTACACCTGTTTAAGATTTTTATGAGAAGCAACACAGCTGTTACAATATTTGTAGCATTCCTTTTCTTTACAAAATTTACAACTTCATCAAGAAACATTTGCACATGTTGGATGAAAGAAAATGATTATAGGGCCTACAGAGTGTCCAAAAATTCTCTCAACAAAAGAAACATCACCACAATCATCATTACTTAAATACGTTTTAATATCATTTGCATTATGCCGGCTTCAGTTTGATGGGCTCTGCATGATCCATCTTGGATACAAAGCAATTGGGAGCATACATGCCTCTGATATTCAGACCCCTAAGATTATTCTTGGCAAGATAAGATCATGTCTTACAAGTTCCATCTCTACGAATTTGACTTTCAGTTACAATGTCTCTGCATTTTTTCACCCTACTACCATCACAAACAAGTGACAGTTGCAAGACTTCCAAAATGTGAGTGCAGAGTTAATCGCTGTTATATTAGCACTTGCAGCCATATTGCTGTGCTGCCATGATGTGTAGCCATTATGTAAAACATCGTTTTTGTCACATTAAAGGTTCGTATAAATGACTTACCTAAGAGTCTCCGGATATGAGCTTAGAGATAAGACAAAAAGTTAACCTCTTGTTTGATATGCTTTTCATCTTCCGCTGAATGCACTCAGGAACATAACAATTCCCTCATCCTAAATTATACTTCAGACAACCTGATGAATAGCCCTGCTGCTAATAAATAGGCGCTGATTAATGGCAAACGATTCCGTTGTTGTCATTGATGCAGACAAGCCAGTTCCTGATATAGTTTTCATGTATTGTTTTTGCTTCACGCGCTACTAAAGAAGAAAGTACCAAAGACTTCGATTAGTTAGTCGTGGAAAGAAAATTAAGTAAAATTTTCGGCTCCAAACCCCTTTTTATGTTCTTACATTTTGTATTTCCCAATACTCAAACCTTAAACTATGTATCTGAGCAAGATCGCTGTAAATCTAGTATCTGCATTTTTAGTTACATTTCAAATGATGCTTTCAGTTTAGTATGAAATAATTCTTGTATTATGCCTAGTTACATATTCAGCGAAACATGAAGGCTTTGGATGCACTACCGTAGATGATACCAGTCTTTTGTACGGTTTGTGGTATGTAACACTCAAAGACGCACTATCAACTTCAACTCTGGAAACTTTGTTCTATTTTATGTAACGGTCGACAATATTTCCGATTACTTATACTACTGGGTAAGCTACATGTTGTGCCTGCTAATTGAACACAATTCCGTTCCTGATCGACCAGTCTTTTCCTTGAATTTTGAATAGGTTTATCAATTGGGAGTACCGACGGAGAACGATCACGTCCTCATTCAAGTGCTCATAGGCTTGGCTCACCGAGATCAACTACAGAAGATGTCGGAGAAAGCTCAGTTCGATGATAGTAGAAAAGTAGCAAGCACGTTGCTCATCGAAGTAGTGTTTAGGTTTTACCTCAGATATGGTATTCCTGTACTCGAATAATCAACAGTTCCTCATTAGAGACGTAGCATATATTCAAATAATGAATGCATGTGATGCATATTTTAGTTGTTAAGCAAAGCAATGCTTGTCATAACATACGTAGTCGTAGGTTAGTTATTTTGCTATCTGCGGAAATTGATTAACTAGACAATAGTCATGGAGTAGGATACAGCTACATATTAAGCTGCTAGCTTGCTGTTCAATTAGTATGCTACCAGTGCAGTGTTAAGGTTCTACTGGCCCCAAGGCACTTATTGAAGTATGACGAAGAAAGCAGATATGCATTTAGATAATTGATTGCAACTCAACGTGGTACAAAAAACCGTCATTTTCCCCTCAGATTAAACCCTAATACTATTCATTGTATCATCACTTGAGTAAAAACTTCAAATTTTTGTTTATCCTTGCGAATTTTTGAGAAAAATCAAAGCCACTGAGTTAAAAATCTAACAATTCTGAAAATTAAAATTTCCGAATATTGGAAAGAGATTTCCCTCTGTAGTTGGCATTAAATTAACCTGTTCAGCCAACCACTGCGAAGAATAAAGTTTTCAGTACTTTAGAACTAGAAAAGTATGAAACCTGCATTCGATTAAGAGTCGTACCTTTGCTGAAAAAAATGTATCAACAAACTCAAAGGAATAATCGGTTTTTCCCATTAACCTTTTAGTAGATTTCCTTGACTAGGACAAATTTTAGCAAGCGAAATGTAATTATTGAAAGAGCTCTCTGTGAATTATGCCACCAAAATGTGTGGAAAATATTTATATGATGTATTTCCCGGGCTTTGCAGATCACTTTCTTTTTCAACACATTACTCTCTGTCAAACGTTAATTATTCACTAGATTATGTTACATGATCAAGTAACGGTTTTCCTAGCTTTAAACATGCTTCTGTACTAATCAGATGTGAAAAAGAAGTAATGATTCTCTTACTGCGACATGGTTTGATTTGGCAATCCTCTGTTTGTTCGTAAGGTCCAACACAGTAATTTCCTAAGTATTTTGGCGCTGGGTTAGTACACTTCCTTTCTCTTCTCCTACTGCCGGGGCCGCAAAATCTTGAACAAGGTGACCACAATTCCCAAGCTGACCATTGGCCATGGACTAAAGAAAATCAAAGCAAGTAATTGTTAATATTCAAACCAGGCCCGTTGCCAGCTCTGACACTTGGCATCACGTCTTCTTAGGGAGGGGGGAAGAGGGGGGAACTGTTATGATTTGTTGTGCGATAGGGCCCGAGCACACTTTAAAATTAGAAAATGTTTACCTGACTTGTTGAAATTAACTTATGTAAATGTTCTTACATTGATAAAAGATGCCTAAATTCTACCAAATGTTACTTAAATCAGCGGGCAGAAGGCAGGAGGGACCTAAATACGGGGACAGGCGGGAAAACTACGGGAACGTAATAGGGACCCTAGGATGGAGTTGGGCGTTAGGAATCTATGGATTTATTAATAGAAGCGGCTACCACAGGAATTCAAACGTATGCAATTTGATAAAATGTAACTAACAAGACACAGATTAAGTCCAAAGGAATGAATACTAGAATATGATCTACATGATATGGTAATTTTTTTGTAGCTTATATAACGTCCAAGACTAAATGATATTTACAGCAACGCGGAATAAGGATCGACTTTCAGTACAACCAAATCGCAGTTTATTACCCGTTCCATCCACGTTGACGAAAATAAATGTTGCCATTAAGTCCACACTTGGCACACAAGTTTAACGCAATTCATACATCAAAATATCAGCTTGATACATCCTGCATCAAAAAATTACACAAAAAGATACCCAAATAAATTTGAGGTACAGTCACAAAACTGCACGAGGACTCAAGTGGTTACGGAGTTATGCATACTTTTATTCGCTGAAGGGCCTCCTAGCCCCCCCCCCCCTTCCCGCCCTAGGTAGGGTTAAGAAAAGAGATAAAGAATTTTCAGAGATCAATAATTACGGGTAACCCATACCGCAATGTTGTCCTTTACAAGGCAGTAACACATATCAACCAATTCAAATACTTAGCAAGGGCTTTGGAAAATTACACCAACGGTGACCAAAGTCGCAACAAGTAGATGTTTATTCGTGTACAAAAACTGACGAAGTGATTTAATTAAATAAACCACGGTTTAACGCTGATGATAGACTACAGATAGTACAACTAACTATTGCTATTTTGTTCGAAGGTTAAATTGGCACTTTTGGTTCGTGATGTCCCCGGGTTGATACCCATCAGCATTGTCGGCAATCATATCTTGCAAGTTGTTTCTCTGTTTTTACGTAACAGTTTGTGGTACATTGACTCGGGTGCCCCAAGTGGCTTACGGTGGCTCAAGGTGTTATGTAAGCAGTAAATAGAACTCCCAAACCACCCCGCAGTAAAGAATCAAACGTGTACAAGGCAATCATACCACGAATGGAGGTATCGACACTTCCACCTTGATGGGTCTAATGACGCATGTCTCATGTGAAGCTACAACCGCTTATTCCCTGCAAACCTTGCGGCGTGACGTTAGTCTGTGCTTATCTAACTTTGCAACTTATCTATGGCAAGTGCTATCAACACTTAAATTACATTAAAAACAACTTATATTTTACTTTGAATTCAAATAACTGAACAATTTTGATAGATTTTTATCAATCTTCGGTTGTACACGTAGCAAATTCATTCGCTTAACTAGATATCTGAAAATGTTCCTAACTTGAAATGTCGAAATTTTTCGTGCTCACCATATCCTATTTAAACGTACCTGTATTCTCACCCATTCCGCCGCCTTGACGGTAAAACACATGATAATAAAACGAAGCGAAAACATAAACCGCGATATTAAGTATTCCATGGTTTTTACAATATCAAAGCAGCACAACTCATAAATCAAAAATTACATGGCAAGAATTCTAGTTTCCCCCCTTTGTTTCGCTGTTCCATGTCTTGTTACTATGACAACGTGAAAGAGATCAGCTGCCCATGCATATCATTAACTACGACTACTATTAGCTCTATCACCGCCTTCCCATATCCTTTCCAACAATAATATCACTTACACACTGATCCGGTAGCGGAAAGGACTTTGATTACTTCAATAACATCGCTTCATTTCTTTCAATAATGCTATTTTTATTCTGACCAATGGAGGTCTGGACAAGAGTAAGCTACAGTAGCAATGGCGCAAATTAAGGGTACGTTAATAGTCCGTGGGTGAGCTTTAGGTATTGATTACGTCAAAACAAGGAGGAGTTGGGTCTTATTTTAGGAGAGGTGAGTTAGCATGGCTGATAACAAAATAATAGGTAGCCATATATTGTCTTTCACAACTAGGATAAACTACAACCACAAGGTCACTTTGAGTAGTATTACAAACCACAAGGGAATAGCTATATCTCAACAAAAGTAATTTGTCTTAGGTGTAATTTATGTCTTACTACTGCAGTAGACACCTGGGACACCTTTAAGCTTAGATTTAACTTCTCTGGGCTAAATCGAACATTATTTTGAAGCAAAGTAAAGCTAGCGAGATGTGCATGCTCTTGAAAATATTAGAAAAACTGCTTACAACAACAGAATAACAATGCAGTTACAAACATGTAGCTAGGTTCTCAAGTACGAGATAAACTACGCTGACTAGACTGGAGTACCCTATAACCCCATTTTTAATCCCCCTCGGATTTACGCCAATGGGCTTGAATCCGGATTTAAGCCCATAGGCATAAATACGGACCCATGTTTAGAGCACACATTCGATAAAATACAAAATCTTTTCTATAAATATCAGTCAAATTTACACGGCTTCCTTCTGAGATAATCCTTAATTAGCAAATGTCCTTTTTCTGTGGACACATGTGGGCCCTTTTCCTTGTATAGTCCAGGGACTTCCAGTCCATTTCCTCTTAAATTTTTTTAGACCATGGGCTTAAATCCAGATCACTTTTTAAAATATAATAAATGAGTCAACATTAATAACCCGCTGTTATTCCCACGGGCTTAGAAATGAGGTAACAGGGTAATAATGACAACAGTCGGTATCCATCCGTAACATTCTTAGTCGCCATAAATCTGTTTCCAAGGAAGTCGGAAGTTTATGCAGAACTTCTGGTGCAAAAGTAAGGCACCCAATAAAAGTCAGGATTTACTTTTTAAGTGATAGGACTCTAGTTTATAACTATTTCATAAGGTTCCTTCCTTTATACCAGGGTTAGCAAAACGTTACAAGTCGTAATGACACCATTTGATTGCGGAACACATTATATTTTACTAATTTGATGATATCGGACCATAGTACGATAGCAGTGCATCGGCATAGTGGTCAGAAAGGTGGATTTTGATTTGCCTTTTTTTTCGTTTTCATTTTATGATAAATAATCACCCAAGATAAGAACACGCCGCTTGACAATTGTTACTACTCATCCCCTAGCAATAAACACAACTGATAGCCTATAACAACAACAATTATACTACAATGGAGATGAGTAAGCTAGCAGTGACACTGTGACAATGAAGCGTCGATGCGTTTGGTTCTAGTCAGGGGCTGTACAGTAACGTAAATGAACATTCGCTCTCACACAAATGTATCACACTTGGCTATAATAAGCAATAACAACACATTTGGTGCTTATACAGCACAAAATAACATATAGCTATGATCTGAAGCGCCTTAAAGAGAATACCCAATCATTACAACTTTAAAATTCGAATATGAAACTTAAAACCTAATTAAAATGTACTTCATATCTACTGTAAAACTAGACTCACATCTAATTAAAGACGTAAAATAAAAGCTGATATAAAACCGACTGATGAATAGAACCTATAAATAAATGTAAATATATTCATCCAACCTACTGAACTAATAATACATTAGAAATCAATCATCCTCTTCCAAATAGATCAGTCTTCATAAATACTTAAAATCTACTTCAATTGCCTTCCCTTTTCGTTCTACTAGGTAGCTTGTTCCACAGTGTTGGAGCAGCTTAACATATTGTCGCCAATGTTTTCTTGATGGAAGACTGACCTTACGTTCGTATCAAATTTCGCAGCTAAGAACGATTCTGACATCAAAATTATCATTGTTGAGTTGAATTGAAAAAAATCATCGAAAAAAAATCGTTAGGTTATGATCTGAGCATCTTTTTGTTTTTATAAGACCATTTTTCAATGTATGATCTTACTTTGAAAACGTCTTGTGAAATATCACCCCCCCCCCCCCCCCAAAAAAAAACAACAACAAAAAAGAACGTCCAAACGACGTTGTTGGGGAAAAATCGATATGTTTGCGGCCCCTTACATATCCAACTTTTCTTAAATAATATTCGTTATTTGTTATTGTTTGTTATTTTAATTGTTATTAAATATTGTGTATAACCTTAATTATTTATTTGTACTCTTATTTATCATCTTAAGTACTGTTTAACATTATATATCTTATTTTAATTATTATGAAATTCTCTTTTGTTGCCTCAAGTATGGTTTTATATTTTATTCATTGTACTAGATATTGTTTAATATTATTGATTGTAGTGGTGTATGCTGTCTTCATTGTGAATTATTTCAGATTTATTAATTATATTGTTTGTATTTTATTCATAAACATATATACTGTATCTGCAATTGATTTACCAGGCGGAAAACGTAATTTCGTAATGAACAGCAACGCCTAGCAAAGAATGCGCACATGAAACATTGAATGCGCATATGAAACGTTGAAGATTTAAATTGAACATATAAATCGATATATTTAATAACCAAGCTTTCGATGTATTATCACATCATCCTCAGGGTATAAGAAACTTGAACAGTAGGTATGTTATTTAAGGACACAGTAGCCTAAATAAACAATATACTTAATAACAAAGGAAAATTGAAAGAGCCTCATAGGAGAAATAAGAATAGTGAAAGTGCCAATGAGCTTATTGTTCCATTCCAATTCGACCTAAGTTTAGCAAGGAGAAGGCTTTCTTTGATAAGGAGAGAGAACTCAGAAGAGGCAGAGTGTGAAATCAGATTCAGAAAAAGGATGAGAGTGTTGAAGGGAGTGAGAGCAAATGTTAGAAAAGGGTGGAGTTGAGAGAGGATTACCAGTAACGGCCGAGGTTCCCAAGTGATCAGTTAGGCGATCATATATACTGTATATTGTTACATCTTATAAACCATGATGTATTTATATATTTTGGTTTCAGAGCTCTTCAAGGCGAAAAAGAGGGATCTCTCCTGTAAATAAACTGGACTACGCTAGTTGCTCTCTGCGGATTCATAAAAACACTGTTATAAAGACGGGTCTAGTTCGCCTAGAGTTTTTCTTAGTTTGTCCAAGCAATGTCCAACAAGCAGTAAAGCAAGACTGGAAATATTTCTGCGAAGGTATTTTAAAGGGAGATGCTACCATTGAAGCATGTAGTACGTTGGGAGAAGCGTCGTTAACACAAACACAGAGGAAAAAGCCAGCACCGTCAAGGTATGGGTGTTACAACTATTAGTACTAGTAGGAGTTCGTTGTAACATAGAAAACTTTTACTCCATGTGATGCTAGTAATGCCCAACAAATAGAACATGTAGCTACAAGGTCGATGAACTTAAATCATGTTAACAGTGACCCATTTAAAAACACCGATTTTCGAAAGGTATTTGCCATAGCTCCGTGATTCTCAGAGAAGGGCGGCAGAAACCAAGTAAAAGCGGAAGTAAATAGCATTGTCCTTCAGTATGTGGTTAGGCTGTATGTTGACAAAGAAAATTGAACTTTTGCAACACTTAAAACTTGTTGTGTACCTAATAACTGTTTACTTTTTCGATATGGCCGTAAGACGGTTTCTTTTACATGAAAGATGGGGGGCTGAAGGGGGATCTTAGCTGCTGTTTTAGAAACAGAGATATAGAGCTAGCAATGAAAATGAGAACGCTAGTAGCCAAGAGAAGAGAGCTATGAGGGGTCATTGTTGAAAGGAAAATGCCAAGTGGGCTCAAGGTAAAACGTCGCAACAGTACACTAACCCCCGATTCTAAGCCTACAGCTAAGAGAGGCATAATAAGACCTTTCTGATAAAATTATCGTTTCCCCTGTTAAAACAGTGCCTATGTACTTTTGCAATTTAATTTCTACAGTCAGTCAGGGCCATTATAATGTTAGTTATTGCAAACAAATCTTACAGCATTAACGTTGTCTTCTATTATCATACACGGCCTATCATATCAGCCACTACTAAGTAATCAACTGCTCCTTTCTTCATTAGCTAATTAATTGCCCCTCACCCCTACCTCTTCGGCCCTCCTGATAGTTGTGGTTGGCTGAGGGCCTGCATGTTCATATAAATAGATTAAAAGTCTGGATAATGGAAAGAAGGAAAGAGAGAACATGAGAAACTAAGAAAATTAGGGTGGTGACAACAAAAGTGACGTCAAAAGAAAAACAAGGAGTGTGCTATTGTGGTCTTAAACGTTAACATAAACTTGTCTTTTTGTAGACTGAAAAAGTCTCTAAATTTGCTATTATCCTTTACTGTTGGAGCACTGAAAGTCATATGAAAACTCTTCGTAGAGAGTTGTTGAGGACGACCTTTAAAAGATGATTCTCGTGGATAAGCAATGGATGTTGTGTGTAGTGGTCACCTAGTACTTGTTGTGAATCTAAATGTTTCTATTATAAGTGCCATGTAAAAGTAAAAAGAGAATACAAGACAGATAGTCAGAATGCTGCATCTTGCAAACCAGAAATGTACCCGTGTAACCCCCATCCCCCTTCCCCCTTCCATGGGGTACTATTGATGCTAACAAATATGTCACCAGGTTAGTATATCAGTTGCATAAAATAGCGCTCTTCATTTCATTATCATTGCAAATATAAATTGAGAAAACTTTAAGTTCTCTGGCAAAGGTTTTAACACGCGTTGTCTACAACTAACAAAATAACGAGTCCAGTAGTTCAAATTCAAAAAAGTCCAGATCCTTTTATCATCATCATTATCAATATCATCGCACGCGAGAAAAAGTCATTTCTCTTCGGTTATCAATCGTACACAAATCTAAGAACTGTTCTAGTACCAATAGCAACGTCTGCAGAATCTTCTGATTTTGCATGTACGTGGATGGCAAATAAGACGACGTTTACGTGAAATTAAACATTTCTTTCTTCTGGAGCAACCTTTCTTGCCTTTCTTACAGAATTTGTTAACGCACCATCGCATACTGGTTCCAAAAACTTTGTGACATAGGAAGCGACAACGTGGTCTGCGTCTTTTGGGGAGACGTCTGCATTTCTGATTGCATTTAACAAATCTGGTGGATTGGGACTTAGTGCATTGGTATTTGGTGAAACATGAACGAACATTTATAAATCCCCGTTTGCAGAGTTTCTTCAGGCAAACGTAGAAACGGAAGCACTTGCGTTTTGGACGGCGGCGACGACGGCGACGTTTTTATCAGAAGAACTGTGCGTTTAAAATGGGTGATTGTATAAATGTTGGCACATGAAAATTTTGGCAAAAGAACTATTAGAAGAATGGAAGCGGAGCAAAACAAATATCGTTTAACAGTTGCTCACAAAAAAAGACAATTTTGAGATTCTTTTCACTTCATTGTCCTATGCTTTTGTCCCCCAAAACATTAAAAGGGATGACTCGATGTTTAACAAAGGTTCCACCTTACACAACATTTAACGCCGTCAACAAACACTAAGCCTATGGGGCACAAGCTAGGATACCAAAACTGGTTAACTAGGGGTGCTAGGCTTATCTCAAGGGGTGCAGTTGCACTATCCTAGAAGGCACATTTTTCTTGGCCACAATAAGATTAAACTAGATCTATGGATTGATATATCCATCTATCATCCAAGTATGATCGCATCTATTTGCAGCTCCCAACATAAACAATATGAAGATGTAATGCTCTAAGGGTTGATAAAACATTGTTCATTTAAGACAATGGCAGCACTTAGTAGTGGCAATTTCTCAATAAAAGACACCTAGTGAGTAGTGGGCACGATTTTGACCTACCCTAAATAAACAGAAAAGCTACCAAACAGGCTAACTAATAAATAAAGGACAGCTGGGGCATCCAAGGGCAATGCACCTCAATCTAGGCTACCAGCAGAGAAGAGAACCACGAAGCACGTTCAACTGCCCAGTGGGATCACCTATCACGGACCAATCTTTATGGACCAAATGGGAGCACCTAGAGCAGAATATGGAATTGTTTCAAATTTCACGTCTGCACACACCAAATGGCCACTTTCCAGTGTCCTTCAGAACATTGAGGTCTCTACCACTGCACATGATTTTAGTTTTCTTCATGTTGACTTGGAGGCCTTTGCCTTCAAGATGGGATTTCCATTATTTCATCTTGGCAGGGAGTTCTTCTATAGATTCTGATACGTTGACTAGGTCGTCCACATAGAACATCTTCCATGGGCAACCAGTAAGGAATTCCTTAGAGAAAGAATCAAGCACTATGATGAAGAGGAGAGGGCTCAGTATGCTTCCTTGGGGAACTCCTACCTTTACATTGAATAGGGTCAATGTATGTGCCACCAGCTCTGATTTGGTGTTTTAGTATTCTGGTACAACATGCACTAGCCACATATTGACACCAACTTTCCTCAAAGCCCATGAGAGGGCATCGCTAGGGACCCTTTCAAAGGCTTCTCAAGGTCAATAAAAGCTAGGTATAGGTTGCAGTTCTTTGATAGATACCTCTCCTGCAGCTGACGCAGGATGAGGATGGCATCTGTTGTTCCCTCACCTAGCATAAAGCCAAACTGCATTTTGTTGATGTTGACACAACTAGCTATTGAGTACCCCAAAACTGTAGTAAATCAAGTAGGACCTTTGGCAGATGTTGAATATTGATGCTCACAGACTGAAAAGGAAGCTTCTGCACTTGTATTGGGTTGCAAAAATTTGATCTCTTGGATGGGGTTGACTTCAATTTATTTATGGACTATAAGCCTCTCTAGGTAATGCATGGTCAAAAAGGCAATAGCCCTGCATTGATTGAATGCTGGGTTTGACAGACTACTCCATACTCCCACCATAAAATATTCAGGATTTGAACCGGACATACAAAGCAGAGTTAACTACAAGTTGAAGTGTCATTACCCAGAACAAGCGGAAACACTTCATCCCGAAAACTAACAATAAACATATATAATCAACCAAGGTAGAGACTACATATCTTCCTATACTACCTAAAGTTTAAAAAGTGGCCATCTAGAAGATGAATAAACTCAAAGTCACCTGAGTAACAAACATATACGACATTAAGTGCTGAAGAAGTTTGTACTTCAAAAGCAGTGACTCGTTGGTCTATTCGAGAGGCAGGTTACACTTATCCTCAAGGAGAAACAGTTTTGAGAAAGCTTTAAAAGGAAATACATTGTCTTTGAAAACGTGTCCATTTATTGAACACATCTTCAGAACCGTTCACAGTTGACTATACTGACAAGATGGAAGAGTAACAAAAATTAAGTTTCCTCTTCAACAGTTTCGCTTGTATGAGAGTCTAATAATTAACGGTAGAAAACACCTTAGCATCAGCGTTTCCGTCTAAAGTTCTGGAGACAAGCCCTTGACATTTTTTTACACTGCAATACATAAATATCTACCTTAAGTAAATAGTGTACGAAGTCTATAGAAACGAACAGCTTCTATTTACAGGTAATAACATTGCATCCATAGCAATAAAAGAATAGACAAGAACATATAATAAGCAACGAGGAGGGAGTAGGGGGGGGAGGGGTTCATAAATTTGAGAACAGGAGAAGGGTCCGTGAAAACAGTGACTGAAATAGACTTAATCAGGCCGCATATAGTCCCTGGTCATCTCCTTCATAAATGCACGTGTCATGAGAGAAGAACGCAGACGGATGGGACGTTGATGATAATTCACAGATACTTAACAACTGCAAAAAATTAATTTTGTATATTTAATTCATCTGATCAGTGCTTTCTATATCAATTTATGCTATGCAAATTAACCGTGCAAATTGTTTACCTCTATTGTTTATTTACGATTGTGATTATTTATGATAAAACTCAACTATTGCAAGCAATAAAATGAATAAATTCATTCACAGTCATAAAAAGGCCGTTACAAAGTACACTGCTAAAACAATAATGGCAATTTTGTCAAGTAGTACCAACCTGTTTTGTTGCTGTATCGCTCCAATACAGCATATTTCTTTCTTTGTCGTACTCCAACGCTCTTGGCTCTTTATTTTTAGAATTTGGGATAGGCAGAGTGGTAGATTTTATTACAGGTGGCTTTGAATACACTTTTGTAAGGTGAAGACTTCCTCCTTTATATATGGACGCGTAAATGATAACCAAATCTGCCGTTTTGTTGATACAGGTTTTGGCATCTTTATCTAATTTCATGTCTAATGGGCAGCTGCATTTAACCACAGTGCTACTCAGCTGAATGCATCCGTGGCTGCACAACTTTTTGGAACCGATGCAAAGTGGTTTAACTAGAGAAAATTCAAATACATAGAAACAGATAGAATTTGGAATACCGACAACTATGAGCAAAAAGATGTTTCGATTGGTTCCTGGAGCAAATTAGTAATACTGACAACAACAAAAAAATTAGCGGCTTAAGTAAAAGTTTAAAACTGGCAAGTTAGGCAATGCCACTCCTAGGAGATCCTTCCCCCTGTCAGCACCCACTGTTCTCCCTGTACCAGAGTAAATAAGACATGGTTTTATACATTCATTCCAGAGTCGCGTAAAAAAAATAGCAAGGGCTGCTTACATAGTAAATATTCTTATTTTCTTAGCATTGAACGTTTTAGAAAAGGAAGGGGGTATGGCACCACGATATCTTTTGTATTACCTATGAGCATATTTTAGGGCATGCTTTATCAATAAACGTAGGGCATGCTTCACCAATAAACGTAGTTTTTGTGTAAGCCACTCTGGAAAATTGGTGAACCTTTGGTGTTTGGTGTTTGGTGTTTGGTTGGGTGATACATTTGTCGATATATCTCTGTATTTTAGAATCATTTTAGAATCATTTTGAGGGCTGAACAGATCTAGGTGTGCAGATTTGATATCTGGGAAAAGATATATGGAGCAGGGTATTCAACAAGTCTGAGAAATGCGCTGACATATTTCAAAACTCTAAAACAGACGACCATGAACTAAGGGATGCTATTTTACCTTGAAGTCCACTTCTAGTGGATGCTAAACATATCAAGAATTCGCCTGGCTATGGTACTGATCGAAGGTGTGTCCTTCCTACCAGCGATCTCGCGACGGCGGGATTAATAGATTCATAAACAACACGAGGCTCGAAATCTCTCTGAGTAAGAACACCAGGTGATAATCTGGCCGTCTAAAAGAAATATACAGAATATGTAAACAAAACAAATTAAGGACATTTCAGCCTGAAAATTCAGAAAAATTAAAAACATTCAGCTTCAACCCCAATTTTACTTGCTTTAAAAAAAGAATGTATATACTTATTGGGTAGCAACGTTGGGTTTAGACTTTTCAATAACGATAACTACAATGTGAATGTGTACGATTCATAGGGCAGAGGAAAGTCTATGCAATTCATCTTGTTGGTTGTTTAACTTAGCACCTTTGAACTTACCCCCTTCTCCCCTCTGACCATCTGCTGGATCCTCTACTGTCCTAAAGATGCCGAGTGCTCTTTCGTGTTTTTGAGGGATGACGGGAAGAAAAAAGGACTACATAACGTGTATCAAGTCATCAGGTCACGAAAAGCTTCAATAGAAGAGTCATATTGTAGACCACTTAACGTTTAAGAAGATGTCAGCTCGGAGAAATTAGTCACGCACGATATTCATCGCTACGTTGATTTTACTGACGTCAAAGTAAGAAAATACAAATTCAATGGGAAAAGTTGTTAAAATAAATTAAGGAAGAGAATGCTGGTGAGACAACATTGACGAACGTAAGATAAAGTACGGCATGGAAATAAAACAAAAGAGTCGTGATTTTACGCAACGCCAGCTCAGTTACATAAAATAGTGAGCAAAGGGACAGGATGGACCGGATCGTTGTTTCAGTGAATCATATAAACAAACCATTGAAATACTAGAATCTAAACACGATTTTACACGCGATTAACGTAAACAATGGAAACAAAAACGGTTTTGTCTAGAAACTCCTCATGTGACACAGGTCATGTTATAGGTCCTTTCTCATTCTCTAAGCACTCCAGAATGATAGAGGAACAAATACTTAAGACTTCCCTGAAGTTTATGCAGGAGTAATCAAAGTCATCATTCCTAAAATTTGCAGATAGACACTAGAGTATTTCTCAATAGTACAATCTCTATCTAAATGCAACTCAAGTTAATGCGGAAAAGTAGAAACAGCAGGGTACCAAACAAAAATTAAGGAAAGGCACATGTACAAAACGAAAGACATTGATTTCACACTTAGAAAAGAGAAGAGGAGACCAAGGAAGAGGAACGAACCTCCTTCACTACTACTACTACTACTACTTCTACTACTACTACTACTACTACTACTACTACTACTACTACTACTACTACTACTACAAATGGATTTCCAAGAAAAGGCTCGTTCAGAGTGCCGAGTTGCTCCTTGAGGCGTTGCACACCTTTTTCGCACGGTTAATTTTCCTGAACACGATGTATTTTGTCATCATCAGAGCCGTCAACGGGTAAAGTGAGTGCACTGAACTTGAATGACTAAACAATGATTTTCGTGGAGAGACTGGCCCAAGAAGACAAAATCCATACCTGCCGCTTTCATATAGATATGGAAGGGGTCTGAAATTAATTGAAGGCACCAAAAATGGGGGTCTTTAATTAGAGGGGGTCTATAATAAGAGAGGGTCTATAATTACTTGACATGATGCGAAAAGGGGGTCTATAATTGGAGGGGGTCTATAATTACAGGAAATACGGTAATCAAAGAGAGGAAAGTAATAGAGCTCACGCGAGAAAATGTTTCGTTAGAGGGCTACACTAGGATTGTTATGGGTGACGTAATGTCAGATTTGACAACCATAAATATACAGAACTAAAGCTAAAATAGTAAACACTTCAAACTTGCCTTCGTCTGCAGGACTAGTAACAACTAATGCAAAGAAACTATGAATGAAATCAATTTATAACGTCAGACCTCAACCTTCAATTTTCACATACTTTGGACGATACATTCCCACAATTTAGGTTTTCATGTAATTTGAAATAATATAATGTCATCTTAAAAAGATAACTGTTCAACCTGTAGAACAGTAACCAAAAATGCACTTACGAATTAAGAGAACATATAGTTAAAAACTTTAAAAAGCTGTGAGTTAATTGGACTTGATCCTCATATGGAACTTGAAATAGCACCAATTCTTAACACTTTTTGGGCAATAGTTTACTATTTACTACGATTACCTAATAAAACAGTGTTTCTAAAACACCTCGATTTTTCAAGGGTGAGGTTAAAAGACTCGTTGCATGTATAAATTGATCAGTTAATCAATAAATCAACAAATTCATTTATGAATCACTAGGCCATAACTAGACAATCAATTCGGAAGATAAACAGGCAATTATCAGCCAATAAATCAGTTGTATACCTTTAACAGTTTCTATACCACAAAAAGCGTCCTAAGTGCCTGCAGAACGCTTGTGTAGGGGTGGTTTAATATTGATGGAGTAGCTGTAAATAGGTCATTAATAATTTTTGCAAACTTTGACATCTATACATTTCTTTATCATTTGTAATTTAACTTAATGCCTTTATTGGTTCTGTTTCGTTACAATGACATTCCTGTTGGTTCTCCTGCTGAAGTACATGGGGAAGCAGGATTTGAAGTGGAGTATTAAATAATAAGGAGTGTTAGTATAAAACAGAAAGAGAATGGAAACAAAATCAGAGAACAACATACAACCAAAACATGTATACAAACATGTACAATCAACAACAATAACAATAAGAAAACATTTGCTGAGAGGAGAATCGAATCACATAGGTCCGAAAACACTAGTCTGATCAAGCAGGGTTCTTTAAGGTTTGAGTACTTTTTCCAGTTGAGGTTTTTCATTCATAATAAAAATGATAATAATCAATTAAAAAATCAATCGCTTTTTGAAGAATTGAACTATTTCCAAGGCGCTCAAGTAACTATACAAAAAAACCAGAAAAGCTACGTTGAATTTGTCATACTAGTAGCTCATTGTTCTTCCATGAATATGACATCAAATTATTACCTGGTAACGTTACTGAGGAAGGAAACAGAGAATATTACCTCTTCGTTGAGAATATAGTCCAAAAATATGTGCTTTCGACACTGTTTTCAGTCAATGTTTATTTCCTGATGACTATTATTGTTTAAGGATCGTATTTACATAAGTGGTGTTGATGTTTGTCACTATCAGCCCATGGTGACCTTACTATTTGGTTTATTCGTTACGGCATTAAGAATATCATTTTCAGATAAAACGGGAAAATTTCATCTATTCCTTTAACTGTACCATGATTTCATATGCTTTTTTTGTGAAGTATACTTCCATCAGATCTGATTAGGCAGCATTAGTCCCTATGTCAGTCGTGTCACGAAGAGTGTGTCCAACTGTTCAGCCACTTCACACATCGATATGTCCTTCCTTCTGTTTTGTAAATCTTGCAAGGTACCAACCATATTTTATATTTCATACAGTCAATGTCGTAGAGGAAGATTGTGGATCAAATCAATTTTTCAACAAACACTGCAGCTAAGCGACCTGAGGTTTTAGACTCAATTGAGAAATTCGGATATTTTTCTGCATCTCTTACGAGAAACCAGTGATGCATTCAGGATAATATTAACTCTCTGTTTTTTTTGGCTGTTGAAAGTTATAAGTCATTATCGTTTTCTATAGAAGTTTATAGTATAGTAAGATGCATTGTATGCTGTACATTTTTGTTGTTAAAAGCCAGAAAACGCTACACACTGGAATAGCACTTGGTTGGCAGCAATGTCAACCACAAAGATGAGGACGTTAATCAGCAATACCATATTTGGCTTTGTTACAAATCTACTGTAGCCTAAATGACGTTTTTCAGTCTATGGAGTGATTCATCAAACATGCCCTCATCTATCAAAGGAGGATATAATCCATGTACCTACTTGCCCTTCTAATTTTTCAGTCAACGACTGGACAACTTCTCTTACTCTATACAAGAAAATCTACTCTGAGTATTCTGTGGACAATAACAACAAAGTTTAGTTTAAGCATGTAAGCCCTCTCTTTCCAGTGCCATTGTTATCATCACAACAAGTGAAAATTATAATAACTCAGAAAAAACTTGTTTTGGCTTCTGCTGTCTAGCAAAAAGCATGTCAGCTTATTAATACCTTTTCAAGGATATATGGCACAACCATACTAAGTCATATCAAATATTGTCTTTCTGAAGTCAGTGGTGCTGTTTCTATGTAATGCCTACATCGATATCATCAACAGGTTTTAAACCAGGTGAAAATAACAAAAATTAATAATATGATGAATACTTTATAAAGTATCATCGAGAAGGGAGGATTTGAAATGTTAGTTATGAAAAGAACACTAGAGAAACAGGAACTATGTCACCACCAGGGATCCAACCTCGCTCTCTAGTGTTCTTTTCAAAATCAACACTTCAAACCCTCTCTTTCGATAATACTTTCTAACTTCAACTGGGCTTGGGACAGATAGACGGGCCGGAGGGCAGTCCTTCCTCAGCCAAGTCACATGGTGCGTAGAGGCTGGTCACTAATTGCGTTGAGCTGGGTGTTGATGTCCACCGGTGGATGATTGGGAGCTGATGTGGCGACTAGAGAAATAGGGTATGTTAACATCGGAGGTCACCTAGCTCAGTTGGTAGAGCGCACGCCGTGAAAGCGTGGGACACGGGTTGGATCCCCGGTGGTGACATATTTTCTATTTCTCTAGTGTTCTTTTCAAAACTGAAAGACTTTATACTTATCTGAAATCTTCTTCTTTAATGCATCAGTGAGAGACTCGAAACCCTTCTGCACTGTCTGGGACAGTCTGTGACCAAACAATTGCACATAATCTGCAATGAAATATAATGAGTTTAATTCAACTTGGCTTAAAAATTATAGGTGTACAGTTATGTAACAACAATTCTGAATCTTGAATTGCTTCCAGGGTTCCATGAGGTGTGTTCAGCTTACAAAATACGTAAAGATTTGTTCTGAATCATAGTACTTATAACTAACTACAAAAAGCTAAGCAATGCTCCTCTCATGATTTCATAAACAGGAAGATGGCTTGATTTTGAAAAAAGTATATACATCATTTTAGGATTTCAAAGTATACGAGGCAAATAGCCAAAATATAGCCCACCTAAATAAGTATTCTTAACAATAAAATATGAGAGAAGACCTAAACTCAATAAAGTGGTGCCTTTGGGTTTTCCGCTTTTAATCTGCCCCCACAAAATTTCTGCACACCCCCCTGTGAACAAATGTAGCCTCCCCAAATCCAGTTTGGAATGGAATTACTACCTATATATATAGAAAAATATTCAGTTAAAAGTTACTGAATTTGGCCACAATTAACAAATTACATTAGCACAAATATTGATCTTTTTAACACAATCAACAAAATCAACAAAAATACGGAAACAAGAATGAAACCACGGAACATGACCAAAAACAAATAATAGTCAAGGTTCTGCTATCCTAGCATGCATTGCAGACCCAAATTAGCTTATTTGTTATGGTCTGTGAATCAGGGAGCAAAAACAATGCCCAGGCTTTCACAGTCATGAAGCCTGTATGTTTGTGTACAATATTTCTTCATTCATCCCATTGTGAAAGGACCTGCAAAGAATTTTTGCGGTCTGTGGCACAGATTAGTGCTACCCTACTTTTTGGACATCTATCAACTACTTGGTCTGCAAGATCAAAAGCTGTAATTTGCCAGTATGTTTTTGAAATTAAAATTCAAACACTATATATAAATCATGTTTCCTTTAGAATAAACTTGAAAAATTTATCACACTATACATAAAATGCTTCTACAAACTTTTAGAAAAATGTGTTCTTAATTTGCTAGATTTATGCCATTTTCTTCCATGTGTTCCTCAAAGGTAGTTACACATTGCAAATGTAATGACATTCATAGACCCTGTTTAGAATGACACACAGGGTTAAAAGAATGCCAAAATTGGAGATGTAATTTTAAAAATGTAATTATGTCACACAATACCAAAGTTTTCAACACAGATTGATCCTTGTACACTATCAATTGTATATCGTAAAACAATGTTAATATCCCAGAATGTTATTGTTTGCAAATTTCCTCAAAATACTTAATAAAAAACAAGTCTTTGAATATGTACTTGATATCTGACAATAATCTTAAACATAGAAACCTTACCAAATGCAGAAGAAGCCTGGCATTTTAAAACTTGTGCACCACAATCTCTAAAGCATCTCCACTTTAGCAGGCTGTTCCAACTAATACCCGATCCACATAGGAAGTAGCATCCTTCATCTGAACACAACTTTTCACAACAATCCTTAGACGATACTAAAATAAAGAAGCAAATGGCATGATAATAAGATTTTAACCATATAAAGCATGTTCAACTGGAGGCATGGGTGCACTATACAATTGCTTAAGAGCTCTTGTTTCCAATCCAGGACCTTGGATCTTATGACAAGTATGTATTGCACGTTTTGTCAGTCAGACACACACACACACAGACACACACACAGACACACAGACACACACACACACACACACACACACACACACACACAGACACACAGACACACACACGTGTACGCACACGCACACACGCACACACACGTACATACATACGTACGTACAACAAACTAGGATACAACAACCAATTAGTTTGTGTGTGAACTATATATACGTTTCTGGTTTATCATTGTCTTGAATTATATTTGTTGGCATTACAGGTGCTGATACACCGGTTTATGTTGCTTTGATACCTGCCGGACAAAAGCATCCACATGGGCAGCTTATAAAAGAGAAGAAAATTTTAAATTGGCTTGACCTATCAGAGACTGTGTCAAAATGCCCTTTTATGTCATCGTAATATCGCGACATCGAACAGTTTCTGTGACAGAATTCCTAATGCCAACTCCCATGATGTATTATGATTGTTTTAGTATAGGTCGTAGTCACGAGTAAGCACAAGTGCACATGGCGTCTTGTTTCAGATTTAACTGTGGCCTGTGTTAAAGGAGAGACTGTTTTAAGCTTGGAAAAGCGGCCCCTTATTCATACGTATCAGGAAGGTTAACGGAAGTTACATTCCCTTTAATCTACACGTAAGCCAGTTAAGGTTTCGAAATACACGCAACCACTGACCAGTATGCATCGCATGCGAATGCTAATGTGTCCGGCGTGGAGTTGTTACATGAAGAATTGCTTTGAAATAATGTTTCGTAATGTTAACGATGATAATTCCTTAATGCTATCGTTAGTAGATGTGTTAGGACAGCTTGGATGACTGTTGCAGTGCTTTGACGTGCCAATTTGTGCAGGGAAATTGGTCGTCTCTTAAAATTTCCGATAACTGCTAGCTTGTGTCCTTCTTTTCTAAAAAGCAAACTTGAGTATCAGGAGTAACTTAAAAGACTGTGACGAGCCTGTGAGAATTGTTAGCTCATTTAGCTTCCGCCATTATACCAGGAAATGTAGCTTCTGGTTGCATGCCGACGTTTTGTTGTAAACAACTGCATGTTCTAGATATTCGTCGGTGACCTGCATTTAAGGAAGAAAGCGCCATCTGCTTTAATAAATTTGATGAAAATAACCGCAAGTAAGCTACCATATTAGGAGAGGTAATGCGTCGTGTTGTTACTCAAATCTATGAAAATATGTAGGCAGCCAGAAAGTTGGTTTACGGTAGAGCCGACAACAATATCGAAAAGCGTTAGCACCTCCTATCTAATAACTACGAAACCTCAGCCAGTCAGGTAAAATGTGCCCTCAAACCTCGAAAATAGAATATGAATAAGTAAACTTAATCCCATAATACGGGTAGAATTTAACCCTGTTCTTAGCAAACCAATTCGGCCTTTTGGCAAGGAACTGATGTAGTATCTGTTCTTATTGATGACAGACTCTTTCCGTGAGCGTGAGAGACGGCCCTACTGGGCGGTTGAGCCTTCCTCGTGACTTGCTTCTCTACTCGGTAGCCGATATTAAAGGATGTTGCCCTTGGACGCCCCAGTTTCCCTTTATTTGTTAGTTGGCCTGTTTAATGGTTTTTCTATTTAGTTAGGATAATTTCAAAATCGGGCCCACTGCTTATTGGGGGGTCTTTGATTGAGAGATTGCCAAACCAGTTGATGGAAGCACTTCAACGGAGGATTATATTTGTCCAAAAATAGTGAGAATTTGGAGCAACACATAACAGAGTTCATAACAGAGTCACACTGTAAAAGATTAAATTGTGCGAAGTTTGTTTGCCATAATTAAGAAGTAAAAAAATATGATAAATCGACAGTGAATTGTTTCTTTCTTGTTTTACACACCCAACACTTTACAGAAATTGAAATGTAAAAACCGGAGACTGGACTTCATCTAAGCTGGAAATTTTAAAGTGGAGACACTTTGGATCTAAGAGAGGGGGGCGGTTGGGATTTCCAAAATATGAAAGGGGGTGGTCATAAGTTTCATCATTCTGCGGAAATAATCCTAACAATAGAATCTCTTTAATTTTATACATACTTGGTTACATCAATATAAAAATGTCAGAAGTAGGTCCAACATTAATATTTTCGATGCATTATGATATACTACAGTGAAAAATATATATGACGATCAGAATGTCAGGGGGGCGGAATACGCTAGTGAATTCTCCCAGTGGACGGTGCCCGCCCTTGCCCCCCCCTCGCCTTCGTGACTACTTTGGATGCCTTTACATTTGACGATCATTAAGAAATTTGGCACCTTAAGAATTAATTATTAGCTGCATATCCGCAGACGTTGATTATTTTTAGACACTCGACATACTCACTTGATGAGGGTCCGTTAAATTTTTCGGTTTTAAAGTACACTTATTTTTTAATATGAAACCAGTACATAAGAAACCACGGCTCAATCTCCCCAAAATTTAAGAAACTCGAGGGCTAGATGGGGCTGCTCTAAAAACCTTAAAAAATCTCTGAAAGCGGTTCAGACATTTTGATAACGGTTTATTTCATAAATAGGCTAACATGGAACAGAGCGTACCCTAAATGAAGTGGGAATTTACTAACAGCAGTGTAACTAGCCCCCTCCTCGTATTCCACCCCCTTCTATTTGGTACCAGAGAATAAGAAACTGCTAAGAAACTTTAAGGGATCAAAAGGTCAATATTTTAATAAACTTCGAGGGCTGGACGCTGAGGCAGTTTCTTATAACAAAAGTAAGTGTATATCAAATGTGGACCAACATAAATTGGTAGCCACAGGTTCAGCATGCTCTTAATTTGGCAACGGGTGTGATGCAATGTTTGTTTACATCTTGTTGAAGTAGCGACACAACATTTACTTAAGAGTATTATGTGATAGAGGGGGTAGCTTTTTATTGATCACTCCCGGTACACCCTTTGGAGATGCATGCGCATTGGAAGTTTCAAGTTGATGAGCAATGAGAAACTGTAACTACTGTATCAATATTTTGTTCCTCGCAGCATAACATTTACTAGTATCATTACCAATCAAACGGCTCGTAGTAATGACTATCAACGATTCAAATAAAATGTTCTGTATACTTGGCTCATTGAATAATTGGTGCAAAATCACTTCTTGCTAATGAAATTAGGATCTCATATAATTGGTACAGGCTTAAATTGTATGCTAACTTGAATAAGACATTGTCCTTATCAGAAAAGTTTTTTAACCTCCGATAATATCAATCCCTTTTAATCCACCTTTCATAAAATCCCTTGATTGAGTATAACACTTTCTATTTTAAGTTGTCCTCAAGTCCTATGTCATTTGAAAATCGCCAAGATCAGCTACAAGTATATTTTACCAATATTGTTTCCAATATGAGGAAAACAGTAGAATAATAGCTTTTGAGTTGTTAAATGTGGTATAATTATTGAAATTGTCCCATTAATGTCTCGGATGGAGTCTATCATCTCAAATCTATTTCTTGCAGCATGTTGATATTTCCCTCTAATTTCTGCATTAAATTTCAGTACTGCAAGGTGGAATTTGTTGTTTTTCGGGGCTATTTTTCTTCTCATCAGCTTTAGGATGACCTTTGTAGTGACTTGGTTATGGCTCGAGTAACACTCTGCTTTTGGACAGGCTTTAAGATCCCTTTATTGAGTTTCTGAATTTTTGTTTATAAATATAAAGTCCGTTTGATTTCTAGTTTTTCCATCTGGCCATTTTTATGTTCATTTTCTTCAAGAATGTTGTTGAAACAATGTGTTTATCACTACCATATTTTCTTTTGCCCCTTTCGGTGTGCTTCTTTTCTCTTTCATTTATTTCCCCAAAGCCATGTAATCCTAGCATATCTTCACTTCTTTAGGTGCCCATTATGGAGTTAAAGCAACCCTGTACAGTTATTATCTCCTGAGATTGAGAATATTACATTACTTGATTAAGTTGATCTTAGAACTCTTCTATTTCCTCTTCAGCACTGTGAGTTATTGGGGCGTATGAAGTAGAACCTCCATATCGCGATCACGCAGGGGACCAAACATGTTTGTTCGCGTTTAGGAGTTTAGGCAATATAAAAGACATTGAGGGTTTTGGTATATACACTGAGGAATTAAAGCTAAGACGATGTGACGTAGGATAGTGAAACGACATTTGCGTGTCCGCATAGCAACTTAAGGCGGTTGGGATGGGTAAGTGGAGGTCTTGGGAACTTGCTTGCAAAAATAATGTTTCTTACGGCCTGACACGTGCGAAAAATCCAAGATGTGCGACTGACGGGGCAGTGATTCTAGGAGATTGCGAGGTATAGCAGGTGCCCTTCATTCTACATTTATCGCGTCAAAAAGAAATGTTGGAGGTATTAAAAAAACAATCCAGCATAGTGAACAAAATGTGTTTGTAGAATGTTAATTTAAAATGTTTATTTGAATTAATCAATACAAGATGTGTAGGTTTTTTTACTTTTTCTGTTTACCCATCCCGCCTTTGGAAGGTCTGAGCCTTCCAAAATTTAATTGTTCGACGAAAATCACTGTAAAGTAACGGTGATTTGTGTATTTTGAACATTTCAGAGCTGCTTAATCCACTTTGCAAATAATTTTATAAAACTTTAATGTTTGAGTTTTTGAGGAAAAATTGTTCAGGCGACCGAAAAATTCCTTCCTCACGGGAGTTTGAGTTATACGAGTTAACTTTACTATAAAGTATACAAATTCTTGAAGGGATCCACAATTATTGATGGAGTTCTAGAAAGTTAGAGTTGGAGTTATGGAGGTTCTACTGTATATGGATGACTCTTACATCAAATGGTTTTTCATTTATTTTCAATAAGAGAATTCGATGCGATAATACCCAGTATCCCTTCATTTGCTGCTCCGAAATATATTAACTGATAGTCTCCAGTTTTCATGGTGCCTGCTCCTTTCCATCTTACTGTATTAAGTCCCATGATTTTCATTTTTATCCTGTTGATTTCTCCTTTTAAGTTTTCAAGATTCCTGCTTGCATAGGTGATCTCACAGTGTATGTTGCTGATCTTTTATGCTGCAATGTGAGCAGGGGCGGCTGGTGGGTAGTGTGCCTGTGTGCCCGGCACACACTTCCCTATCTATCCCTCAAATTGATTGTCCACAGTCACTCTGCTGATATTCCTAATCCCTTTGCGACTAGTTCGTTTTGGTTGCAAGGTACCTTGAAACACTTTGGTCCTTCATGTGAATCAAATGCTTTTAATGCCTTGCGACTGAAACCGTTTTGTCCCATCATGTGAATCAGTTTGGTTTTAAGGCCTAAAAACTAATCAATATCTATTTTAAGCTCCTTAAAACCGTTTTGTCCTCCATGTGAACCAGGCATAACCAAACATAGTTCTGTCACTAGCATAATGAGAACATATAGCTAGATTTCCTAGTCTCACAACTTCGACAAACTCGACGTTTAAAGTAGGCCTTAGCACAAGTTTTTGCTAACAACTTTATAAAGGAGCCATTATGGAAACTCTTGTGAACCTTTCTATGCGATCCCTGCCAACTTTAGCTATAGGTGTGCCTTTTTTAAAATAGTGAGTATTTATCTGTAATTTGTTTGTTTGTTTTTATCATGTATCTCCTTGTATGATTTTATCCTTATATGTTTCTTTTTCTCTTTTACAATTTTTGTATATTTTACAGACGTTTTTTCATATATAGTATTTCAACAGCTTTTGTAAATGGTAAAAAAAATACATAAATACATACCATAACTTGGTCGCTTCATTTTGGATTCCGAATAACAGCTATCCTCAAGACTAACTGACACGCAACCTCTCTTTTCAGAATGAAATGTTGTTAAAAACCAATGGTCTCATTATTGGCTTATGTTCTAATCTTATGACATTAGAACATAAGATTAATATTCGAATCTTAATCTTAGAACACAAGCATAGGCGCAACGGACGAAAAGTATTGGGGGTGGGGGGCAGAGGATTATTTTCCCGAAAAAATACCCCTTCCCTGAAAATTATCTGGACATGAATCGATTAAAAGCATTGCAGTTCGGCAGGATTGATGGCGCTAATTCAGAGGGCTGATAAGATTTAAAATTATTTCATTTTTATTTCTTATCAAGGAATTTTAAAAGGGCCCCCAAAAAAGCTTTTGCCCGAAAAAAATATAACATATTAACATACTGGGGGCTGCAGCCCCCAGCAGCCCCGTTGGCCGTGCGCCTATGAACAAAAGTTGCGGCCAACCTGCTGTAAACGGTGTTTTTTTAGTTTCTCACTTAGCATTTATAAAATCCATTGCATTTCGGCCCACGGGCCGTGGGTTGGCCACCACTGCTGTAGACAAGAGGGTGTTCAGCAGGGTATTTCGATTCCCTGCTTTAAAAGGAACCCAATCAATGCCCATATTGATTTCTTTAGATATTTAAGCAATCTCTCAATCAAAGACCCCTGATGAGCAGTGGGTCCGACATTGAAACTACCCTAAATAAACAGAAAAAACACCGAACAGGCTAACTGATAAATAAAGGGCAGCTGGGGGCGTCCAAGGGCAACGCCCCTCAATTTGTGCTACCGGGCAGAGAAACAAGCCATGAAGCAGGCTGAACTGCCCAGTAGGACCGCCTCTCGCGGATTATGGAAAATGCCAAATTGCCAAAATGCCGAGAAGCGTCTATATTTAAGCAGCCTGACTGTACCTTGAAAGTTGCTAAGATTCTAAATGTATCCACGTGATTTTCTATGCCAATGTATCCATGTGATTTTCTATGCCAATGTATCCACGTGATTTTCTATGCCAATGTATCCACGTGATTTTCTATGCCAATGTATCCACGTGATTTTCTATGCACGCTCTTCGCTTTAAAAAGGTTAGTTTGTATCTGCAATGAATTTGTTACATGCATCTTGTATATTTATTGGTATATAAAATACCATTGTGCACAATGTGACACCATGGGCTTATTTGACTTGATTAAAAAACATACACTCATGAAATATGTATAAATGTATGTCATTCATTCCAAAACAAATCCATAATATTTCGAAAATTGTATCATAAGCTCAACCAACAAACAAAGAAAATTCAAAGGGAAAAGGGGACCATATGCTGCAGTGCATCTGAATAGACTAACTAAGTCGGGGTCAAATTGATTTGAATCTGGGGACATGAAATTTCAGTCACCACAACTGAATTTCAGTTAGGCGGGAAAGTTTAAGACAAGACACCTGTAAATACCAAAGACAAGAATTCAAGAAGCAAAGGACATGAGAAGCCATGGCTTTATCAAATAAATGAGTTTGTAAAGCGAAGTCCTGCTGTCTGTACTCCAAAGTTTGATGTCCACCGCTTCCAACATAGGAAGATGACTCGATCCTTGTACGAATTGTAAATTCTAATCGACATAGTATCTTTCTATTGGGTTCTAAAGATTGCAAGTCGTATAGCTTCAACGGCATTATCTAAAGAAATTTGTTTTATATTTCTTTTACTGAAATACTGATGTGGAGCTAAATCCTTTGTCAATGAAAGGTAAACTTTGTTCAATGGTGTGCGCATACAGGCGTGTAACAACGAAAGTTGGGGCCCCTGGGACACTTTTACCATGCCCCCCGGGCAAATTAGTGCAAAGCGAGGACCTCCACTCGCATAGTGAGTTGGTTATACAGCTAGGGTGTCTTGGGGCGTTGCAAGGCCTTCCATGGAGGTCCGGAAAATTTCGCAATTTTGACAATTTCATAGCCCTGAAGTTCTATTATTCTATAAAATTGTGCAAAACGTATTGGTAAATTAGTACTACATCTTCAGATATTATCATTTCTAACTTTTCGTGCCCGATCTGCTTTTTCATCGCGCAACGTGTTTGCGCGATGGAAAATATGGTAACTTGAAATATAAAGATTATTTCTAGGCATACGATTAAGCTATCATAATCCTGCGCGAGTGTCTTAGACAGAATTTACCTGGAAATCTAACTGTGGTTTTTGTTATAACATATATTCTGCAATTTCCATACAATTGCCAAATTATAACCCGTAGATACGAACGATTTTCAAATTTGGCGCGAAAATTTCCCATTTCCCAAGTCCAACAGGCATGCGCACAATAGAAGCTATTTGCATGCTTGTTCGACAAGGCAGGGAGGGTCTAAAACGGGCTTTTTTCATCGACGTCATAAATATACAATAAGCATCTTCTATGGCCTTTGATGCGATGCACTCAGTGTTAGTTGGAAAGGATCTCCCGGTGCCTGTCAGTGATAATAAATTTTTGGTTGCGTAACGACTCATGGTAGTTAACTTTTTATAAACTTTTTCTAACGATAGTATTCTTGCCATAACGATTTTCATTTGTAACGGAATATGTCGCAGCCGGCGCTTGGTAGAGTAACTCTGTATTCTATTAGAGGAATTGTGGTTTCTCTCACAGTTCCTCAGTCCCTCTCTCTTTTACAAAATTACTAATATATATATATAGATATATAAAAACTAAAACAGACTATAAAAACCTATGTTAAAAGAAATATAAAAACGTTAAAACAGGTTCTTGCTCAATAAAGAATGACCAGTACCCTTTCTAAGGTAATACGTTGTTGTACTACATAGATTCTTTAAGTAGAAAAGACGTATTATAAACTATATCTGTTCGGAACTCGCTATGTCATTGCATCATTTTGCAGTTGTTTATCGTATAAAGTGGCCGAGACCATTTGAACGGCGAGTGGTATTTCGTGAGCATAATTAAATTGAATTTAAATCATGTATCAACTGAGTAAATTATACAATATCATCTATCTAAACAGAAACTGCATTTCATAAAAAGAATGTTCTTCGAGGAAAGAGATTAAATTGTTCTGTATTCGTTCGTCTAATTAGAGAAGTTTAGCCGGAGTCGATGACTTACGGCCTAACCAAACACGTTGGACTTGCCCATGGTTCCGTGAAAGTGTTGACCGTTGAGTACCCTTCCAAACAAAGAGAATCAGATAAGAGAGCCTTTACCCTGGCCCTCACATGCCAAGCTGGTCATATGATGTGAACAAAGACTATCCTTATTGGCTTAGAAGAAACTGTACGACGTGGCATGATTTTGAAAAATGGTCTGGTCCGTTTCTCGAGTAGCACAGAAGTGGCATATCGCATTTGCCACGTTGCGTGCCAGTTCGGTGTGAAAGGTTTAGTGCTTTTGTTTAGGTTTATTCCCAAGTGACATGCCACGTCGCATGCCACGTCGCATTTGCCACTTCGGTGTGTAAGCTCCCTTACAGTCATTTTTATCTTTGCACAAAGCAGCCCATATGTGTTAACGTCAAAATGTCACATTGAAAAACACGTATTCTGGGAACATAATGTTACGACAAATACTGGAGTCATCTCTCATCTCGTATTTCAGACTAAAATCCTGAATTCTGCTTAATATTCTGAAGTCTGTGGAACAAAGCAAATAGGGTGTATTAATAAGAGGTTCACTTAATTATTACGAAAAGTTTCTTATTTTAGTGAGATGAAAATAAATTTGTAATTTAATAGCGTTGTCTGCTTTGACACGATTTCCCATTTTTAACGACATTTCAACTAGTAGTTGAAAATCGATAGGAGAAACGCTTCAATGAAAACGTAGCAGCCGTAGAACGTTTTTGGAATAACAATTATAAAACACAGATTTATTTTAATTTCACTACTTAAAAATATTTAAAAAATCATGTCAAGAGAACAAAAACTCTTACAAGTACGTTACACAAATTTTTAACATTTTGGGGGTTAAAAGATAAGTTATTTAAGTTGCTTACAGGAAACTATTTGGATTTGGCATCAACTGGTTTCTCAGTTTAGCAGTTTAGACGATCCTCCAATTTTTACAAGCATGCGTTGAAGATAACTTCTGTAACTACAAATAAAGACTTACTGCTATGTAACGGAAATCTGTTCTGTAATTAAATACACACTTGTAGTGGCATCTTTAGATTTCAAGTGCCTAGTCTAGTGGAAAGTGTCATTCTACGAGACGAAAAGTCATCTAAAGCAGGTCGCATGCAAAATACCGCCTAGTGGAAAGTAGGCCTAACCGGTTTGAAGGAGAAAACTTACTTCTCCAATCATAGGAACAGCCAATGTACTTGCATAAGTACTATGAGAAAAAGACAATGAGTTTTTGGAGATTTAATTTGAGCATAATTTGATTTTGATGTTTAATGTATACCTAATACTCGTATTGGTAACTGACGCTATTGGTGTTGATAATGATACAATTTTACAGTCTAGTAGTAGTAGTAGTAGTAGTAGTAGTAGTAGTAATAGTAGCAGTAGTAGTAATAGTAGTAATAGTAGTAATCGTAGTAGTAGTAGTAGTAGTGGTAGTAGTAGAAGTAGTAATAATAGTAGTAGTAGTAGTAGTAGTAGTAGTAGTAGTAGTAGTAGTAATAGTAGTAGTAGTAGTAGTGGTAGTAGTAGCAGTAGTCATAGTAGTAGTAATAGTAGTACGAATAGTAGTAGGAATAGTAGCAGTGATAGTAGTGGTAGTAGTAGCAGTAGTAGTAGTAGTAGTGGTAGTAGTAGTAGTAGTACTAGCAGTAGTGATAGTAGTAGTAGTAGTAGTAGTAGTAGTAGTAGTGGTAGTAGTAGTAGTAGTACTAGCAGTAGTGATAGTAGTAGTAGTAGTAGTAGTAGTAGTAGTAGTAGTAGTACTAGCAGTAGTGATAGTAGTAGTAGTAGTAGTAGTAGTAGTAGTAGTAGAAGTAGTAGTAGTAGTAGTAGTAATAGCGGTAGCAGTGATAGTAGTAGTATTTATAGTAGTAGGAGTAGTAGTTATAGCAGTAATAGGAGTAGAAATGATAGAAGGGTTGTAATAGTCGTAGTACTAATAGTAGAATAGCAGTAGCTCTTAAAACAACTATCCAAAACATATGACCAAACAGAATTCTTAGGTCTCAATTTTGCTGCTGGAGGTGTAGTTGTTCGGCCAGCAAGTAATCTACAAGCATGTATGGTTGCAGTTGATGTGTAAAAAAGAAAATCGTATATGGGATGTACACATGGGTAACTGTAAATTTAAAATATAAGATGAAGTTTAAAAAAAGAATTTTTTAATTGTATTATCTTTATTCCTCTTTCAACAGATTTTTAGTAGTACGGAGTCAGCATCAAAATAAATGGCATTGATGCTACAAAATTATTATTACCATTATTATTATTATTATTATTATTATTATTATTTTGTAAAAAAAATCAGGAATGGTCACTACCAGATCTCTTAACTTTGTAGACATGTAGCATGACAGTTCCTGCATACCTTTTTATAAGAGAGTACTGGAATTGTATACAAATAATAATAATAGATTGAAGTTTAAATTTTTTTTTACCATTATCATTGTTATTGTTATCAATTTTATTCTTGTTGTTAAAAATGTCTCTTTTATGCTGTTATCATTATACTTCTATTGTCATTATTTTCATTATTATTATCATTATTACTCTTTCAACAAGACAGTAGACCTTATCCAAGGAGAAGGGAGAAGCAGTTTATAAGCAAATTGTATGTAACAGAAAAGACATAAAGAAACAATAAAAAGGGGTGGACGCTAGGTTTTAAATAATTGGTGAAAATAATATGAGCTGCAGTATATTAATTCAGATATTTTTAATGAACTGGTCCTGAGAAATGTTTTCAATAGAAACTCTATCAAACAAAGCTGTATCTAATGTATGCTTGCACCTATGTCTTTGGTTTTATTTATCTTTGTTTACATTTATGTATGTCTTTTGTTTGGATTCTTCAAGTTCACTTCCAAAGCACATAATTGCGTTCCACTTACATCTTTCATTTTGTATGCAGTTACACTTGCTTTGTCATTGGTATTTTTTATCCACCTTGAAAGGGGTTTAAAAGAAACATGAAAAAGCTATAAATTTTGTGTGTGTGTGTGTTTATTTTATTTCAACCATATATAAACGTACAGATATTAATTCTTCAGCGGAAGTTAATAAATAATAATAATAATAATAATAATAATAATGGTGAAGATAGTAAAGATATCACAAATTACATTGACTGTTGATCTCCCTAAATCAACACAAGTACAAATATATTTAAGGAAACATATTTGTAAATAAAACTAGACAATAATAACATAAATATACCAACAACTGGATGTCCCTTGCATTGGGCCGCAGCCTTGGGTCCACGGGCTATTACGGACAAGCAAAGTATATATCTGGGCCCGAAACCTATTAAAGATCCGATCAACTTCAACGAATACTTCTGCTGCTTAGGCCATGGCTTTAAACAAAAACTACGTAAGGTATTATTCTACTTTGATAAAATAAAGGAGGTTCCTAGAAAGACAATAAACGAAAATAAAGAGTAACACGAACGACATAAGATTGTATCACATGGTTTTAATACCTGACCAGCGGTACTTTAAACATGAAATATCCTAAGGAAGATGAGATAGGTCTTGAATGATCTGAAATTTAAACTTGCGAGCTGGAGGACGGTAAGTCATTTTTCATTAGGCAAACAATTCCAGATGATATGATACTGAGAATGTAATTAGCATTTCATGAGGACAGAGGCCCATTTTCTGTTTCCTAAAGAAAGCTACAGACAAGTCCCATGTCTATTAAATTACAAAATCATCACATAGTGATACCCAAAATATTTAAAGAGCTCGCCAAGCTAACATAATCCATCAGAAGACAGTTCGTTACATTATTCTAGTTATATTGGATTAGATATGAAAACGGCAAGAGCTAATTACATGATGAGGTAATTGCAAAAGTTTTTGCGACGTTTCTCAATATTTTAATTGTACTTTAAAAGCAAATCTCCGAAAAATGTGACTAAGGAACAGGTGTTATCTGAAAACAGACTAGAGTATTTTCATCATTTTTTTAGTTTAGCAGAGCGGTGAGATAATTTTAATTGCTTTTTAAACTGGCCAATCAAATTTCATTTCTTGTCGTTAAGTACTTATTCAATTTTGCCTGGAGACATGAGATGTAGTCTACATAATTTATAATTGCTACTTAAATATAGTTGGCAGCTGACTGAAATAAGTAATAGAGTAGTAATAGATCATTAGGCCTACGCTTTAAAGAGGCTGTAAACCGTCGATTGAAGTCGAGATGTGGCTATCATAATCTCATGTAAAAATTGACGTGATTGGAGGATGACATGGAATGTAAAGCTCAATGGTGAAAACGTAGGGCCATGAGGAATCGAACCCCGTCCTTTAGCATTGCAACGTGATGTGCTACCATTACACCATGGTCCCTTACCATTGAGGCATCGAAATTTGGGATGTCATTTGTTTCGGTTGACGTCACTACACAGCCCCCCCCTGCTAGAGATGAAGGCATGAGGCTCGATTGTTGTGTTGTCTCTGTTAGCTAACCGACTCCAGTGAAGTGTTAGTTGAGTTGCGATGCTGGCGTCGTGGGTTAGAGAGAGTGAGTGTGTTGCTGAGCCAGCGATGTGCGCTGTGGACTGAGGAGCGTGTTCAAATTTCGGGTCACCATTGGACGTCAGTGACTGATGACATAGAATGAAAAGCTCGATGGTGAAAATGTAGGACCACGAAGAATCGAACCAGTCCCTCAGCATTGCAACGTGATGTGCTAGCCATTACACCATGGTCCCTTACCATTGAGGCACAGAAATTTGGGATGGCAGTGGTCCGCAATCTTGGCTCCGCAAAGTATGTCAAGGGATCTGGAACCTATTAAGGATTGGGTTGAGTTAAATGCATATAAAGCAGGGATTACGGAGGTGGAATGCTTTAGTCAAACTTTCAAAATATCCTCCACAAAATGTCGTCTCCCGCCTTCGCTGTTTCTGGATAGGTAAGAAAACAACGTTTCCTGGTTTCGAAACTCTTACATTGGCAAGTATGATATCACTATAACCACTGTAAAGCACTTGCAATTTACAGCAGGTTTTCTTGGAGTCAGATGGCTAGACGCCGGGATTCTGAACATTTCTTTGTTAACCAAAAGTAAAGGCGTTTGCCTCAGTTAAGGGACAGCTGATAATCATTGACGGGTTGACATATGGGTAAAAAACCTGAATTACCTCTAACCTCAGACAATATTTCACGTGCTGTGTCGTCACGGAAAGTTCACATAAGGCTGTCTCGTGGCTGTAAAGACCAAAGGTCAAAAGATTGGCAATACCTCGATGCTGCCCGACTATAACATAATCAGACACAGTTGCAAGGAAACACGAGCTTGTAAGAATAAATGTTAAGGCGTTCAGGAAATGGGTTTAAAAGTTGCCAATAAGGTAAATGGGAACACGGCGGTTGGGTCATGCTTAGTTGCAGGCCTGTAGCCGGGGTTAGAAATTTGGTGGGATATTCCGAGTCAAACGTCCAATACGCATTTGCTGGACTTGACATCGCAACTGCTTAAGTAAAGCAACTGCTACAGACGTTTGACCCCTTACACATGAAAGGGGATTCTTATCGTACAGTACTTCCTCGAAATCCATCCCTCGATTATCCGGTCCTCGATTATCCGTCACTCGATTATCCGGTCCTCGGTTACCAGGTCTCGTCCAAAATAGCAGGTATCGTTTTTTTATTTCAGTTTGACAATGAAAGAATTAGAACAAGTAGAAGCTTCGAAAGAAACATCTAAAATAAATTTCTTTGTAGTACAATCCTCGTGAGCTCTAGATGAAGTCGTCCCGAACAAGGTGTCTTTTACGCAAGAATAATTTGAAATAGATTACAACGAGCAATTCCGTGTTTTTCTGTGGTTTGCTTGCCTAATATTGCTGCCCCAGTAATATCGTATATAGCTGGAAAACTTTAAACGTCTTCTTTTCAAATGGATCTTGATAAATATATAGAACATTTTTATTATCCGCCCATGTTCGATTATCCGACCCTATTTTCAAATCTTCCCGTCCAACTTGACCAGGAAAATCTAGGAAGTAGAGGGCCTACTGTATATGAAACTTTGCCCTTAATGCTCTCTCCCTGGCTACGGGCCTTATGAGTTGTAAGCCATCTCATGAAATGGCTGAACAGAGACGTGTTTTTCAATAATTTTCCTAATATATTTATATATTTATATATTTTCAATAATATATTTTGTCTTTTCATTGGACATCTTGTCTTTTCATTGGGCATCTTGTCTTTTCATAGGGCATCTTGTCTTTTCATTGGGCATTTGTCTTTTCATTAGGCATGTTATCTTTCCATTGGGCATATGTCTTTTCATTGGGCATTTTGTCTTTTCATTGGGCATTTGTCTTTTCATTGGGTATTTGTCTTTTCATTGGGCATTTTGTCTTTTCATTGGGCATCTTGTCTTTCCATTGGGCATTTGTCATTTCATTAGGCATGTTGTCTTTCCATTGGGCAGGGGTGATGATGATGTTGATGATAATGATAATGATGATGATGATAATGATGATGATGATGATGATGATGATGATGATAAATGATGATGATGATGGCGATGATAACGATGATAATGATGATGATAATGCTGATGATAATGATGATGATGATAATGATGATGATGATGATAATGATGATGATCATGATAATGATGGTGATGATTATGATGATGATGATAAATGATGATGGTGGTGATGATGGTGATGAAGATGATAAATGATGATGATGGTGATGATGGCGATGATAACAATGACGATGATGATGATGATGATGATGATGATGATGATGATAGTGGTGATGGTGGTGTTGGTGTTAATGATGATGGTGGTGGTAGTGATACGGTGAACGAGGAGGCTAATAACAAGGAACAAACTGGGGTTAATAAAGATGATCATCATGAGAGCCAACCGCCTGATGATGATGATGATTACGCCATTGGATTGACAATTGAGGACTGATTGAAACGACGACATCGATGTTAATTGTTATAATTCGTACTCCTTTATTGACAATTTTCAAGTAACTATCATCTGTGTGAAACTGTATATATACTCACGAGAGGCTCCGTAGAATGTTAGTGCCTTTTCTAATTGGCAAACTCGAAGAAGCTTTGCCCCGAAACAAGATAACTCAATTCCAGTTCTCCAACACGCCCACTCAGGCGGAGCAGCCCTAATAAGCTCATCCCCCTCCGCCTTTTTCTCCTCCGCGTTTGTAGCATTTGAATTTATAACTTCACAACATGTCGTTACTATTCGGCAAACCCTGTTGTCAGCAATGAGCCTAAATAAAAAAATGGGCCACAATTATACAATATAATGTCTAACAGTCAAGGGAAGGCACTATTTGTAAAATTGTTATTATCAATTGGCTTGCTGGGATATTATGTAACGTTCTTAGCTTGTGTGTGTCATGCTGAAATTTCCATGTATAATGTTTAAAGGTGACTGATTCGTGTTGGTAGGTTTTACCAACAGCAATTTTCATAATTATAAAATTTGCTGCAGCCCTGAGATCAAACACTAAAACTATTAACGAAGTCGAACTAAACAGATTTATAACGTTAAAATACTTGGCTACACGTTCTGTCTTTTTCTTAGCTACCTCTCAAGTTGCACTCCCCCTCTGAAGTACCTCTATAATAGCCTGCGTTGAAAACCCAAACAAAAGTATTTGTAAGGGTATCTGAATCAGACAGTATAAAGTCGCTCACGTCTGTCCAACATTCTTGTAAAAATGCGTGCACAGGTTACATGAATCAAGAGTCACTAAACAAATCAGAAATCATTACACTGTAAGAGATCGATCGATCAATACGTTGTTATCTTCAAGCATGTCGCCCTCGATAGGTACCATCCTTTCATGTGCGGGTTGTGCCGGTATTTGATAGTGGGATCAACGAAAAGTTTTAAATAAAATCACGTGCTAGTATCGTGACTGTAAATGAACTGACGTCTTTTCAATGACTGATTCGCAGACCCTAACAAAAAGGTTGGTTTGAGTCTGCGACTTAGGCAGAATAGCGAAGGATGCTACATCAAAAGAGGCGGATATCGTTTCACGTTGAGCCAGTTTAAGACCCTGTTTACACGGGTATGGATCCAAACTGGTACGGATCCAAACTGGTACGGATCCAAATCGATCCCGTATAAACACCCTAGAAAGGGAAATACATACATACATACATACATACATACATACATACATACATACATACATACATACATACATACATACATATATACAAGCATCCATAGGTCTAAGGAGTTTCAGAGGCCTAAACTGAGTTTCAGACTACTTCCGGATCACCGGTATTGAGATGGCGGTGTTATTAGAGAGAATACGTTCTGTCACGCAAATATGAATATTGTGGAAGTAAATGTTGTATGTTGTATAATGTTGGCATAATTTATATCATAATAACCATGAATTAATTATCCAGAGAACATTTTACTACATTCTTAATCCGTGTTCTCTTTCTATTGCTCATTTAATGTACACGATCACGAAATCGTTTCGAAATCGTTTTGAAGTTTCCGAAAATATGCGTTCAACATACATATTAATTTAGAACCTTCGAAATAAGGCGTTTATCGAAGGAGGGCGAATACCGTAAATTACTGATTACTGATTAAGCGCCCAGGACTCAAATAAGCGCCGAGTTTGGGGCAAAAAAAATTCTCACAAGCGCCCAGGTCAGAATAAGCGCCCAGGTCCGGACAGCGAAGACATGGATGCAGCAGCTCCAGTGTTTACGCTTTTAGATGATGATACGGAGGACGATGAAGATGTATTGACTGTTTGATTGATTGATTGATTGATTGATTGATTGATTGATTGAACGTTATGTTTCAATCTATTCTATAGAAAGATCATGTATGTTTAGGTATCTGTTTTTACTTTCCTTAATAAGTGCTCAGGTCCGAATAAGTGCCCACCCAAAAACGTTTGGTTATAATAAGCGCCCAGGGCGCTGAATAGGTTATTTACGGTATACACGACTCAAAGTCAAAACAGCCTTGGTTACGTGGTGGCAGCCACACGATCAGCACAATATTGCAAAAGGATACCCAATTGTAGCTGTACATTTTTTGACGTTTAGCAGATCTTTACCACGCCTTGCACGAGACGTATAGTGTAGATACCTTGCAGCAATATTCAGAAAATATGTATTTGGCATGTCGTTACCACCATGTAACCAAGGTCGTTATGGCCTAGCAAGTGTTCCCGGTTTTTTCGCATACACGAGCTTTTTCATATAGGCAAGTTAGGATTTTCACTAGATGCCAGGTTGCTTAATTTTCGGGCTAAAGATAGTACTAAAGTTGCTTAATCGGTTGCTTAACTTTCCAATTCCTCTACCATACTCAGAGGGATATGAAAGTAAAAACACAGAATAAAAATGAACTGATAAAATGAAAGTGTAATAAAGGTTTCTTCTTGCAAGTAAAAAGGAATTTACCATAAGAAGATATAATTAACAGTTCATAACTTCATGAAATTTAAGCATTTTCTGTCATTAAAAGTAGGAATGTGTCAATTATTTGTTGCTTAAATGCGAAGTTGGAAAAATAGTGCTAGTATTGGAGTTGCTTAATTTTTCAAAATCGGAAAAAGTTGCTTATACGCGAGTTGCTGATAATAAAATATCGTGTATACCGGTAAATCAGTAAGCTGAAGCTAAAAACATGCATTGCACATCTATTGCTTTTTGCTTTGCAGCTGAGAATACTTTTTCGAGGGTGGTATTGACGTGATAGGATGATGACATGGGACGAGAAGCTCAATGGTGACGTACAGCTGCCCTTTATTTATTAGTTAGCCTGTTTGGTGGTTTTTCTGTTTATTTAGGGTAGTTTCAATGTCGGACCCAAAAGCTTTTAAGTACACAATGTTTTCGCTATTTCGTGCAATATTCTTGTTTTGTACCACAAACAAACTATTTGATCAACTATTTAAAAGGTGAAAGGCCGACAAGGGTTATGGTAAAACTACCTCATGCCTACAAATTTGATGGTAAGGGAAATTGTTAATGGTCTTTCCTTGTAAGAGTGTAGGTAGGTACAAAATTGCTTCGTGAATAAACGAGAAACACGTGCCGTGGTCCAGTGGACTGTTCACTTGCCTTCTATGCTAGAGAGTACGGGTTCGATTCCCCAAAGAGCCACCGGTGACCACAGGAAGGGCATCCGGTCTCAAAGGGCTCTAAACTCCAACAAAAGTCCCATTGATGTGGGCACCGCCGTAGCCCCTGCAAAGGGAGTGCAAGGCGTAAAACCGCATCATCACGTAGTGCGATCAGAAGCTACATGCCGCAAAAAATATTGGTTTTCAGGGAGGTAGGGTTATAAAAATGCGATGGGCTGTATACCACATTAATTATTGATGTTTTAACGTATTGATATAGACGTCATAGCAGCATTTCCTGCTGCAAGAGGCATTAAACTAACGCTCCTTATTAATATGCCCTAGAAGTGAAATTACCCTCTCTGACAACCTTTCCGGCTTTATCACAGACGGAAAGCATTAATTTCACCCTTGGTATTTGGTTAACTCAAACTCGTGTTTCCTGTTATTTAGATGAAGAAGTCTTGTAAATTTGCGATCAGGTCGCGATGACACGGCGTACATTAGATTCGCTCTTTTTTCGAAAGTTAAACTGTTCAGGAGGTAAACTTACGTTTAGCCAAAGGTAGCGCATTTTGGTCGTATTTGTTTTGATCAGGTATCTAAGCATGGTCGGGGATGCAGTCCTAATGGACTGCGAAGCGTGTCCAATGTTGTAATAAACAATAATTCTGAAATTGAAGTCTTTATCTATCAATTTAATTAAAATACAGTTGGATGTTAAAAAAAGCCATATCCAAATCGCTTATGATGCATGCCATTTAGATATACCAAACACAAGAACTATGCTTTGAAAAAAAAAGAAGAAAATAATTATTTTTTTTAACGTCGGATGTATTTTGTTCCTTCTCCTTGATATACAATTTATATAATCACTGTACAGGCACATCTAAAATATCATTTTACAGGCAATATTCATAGTAAAATAATTAAGTGACAAAATCAAATTAACTACTAAAGCAATAAAAAACTTCAAAGAATTCTAGTTATTCAAATATTGACTGACCAGAAAGAAAGAAAAAAAGCCAAATCACGAAACGAAAAAAAAAAAATTTACGAATAATAATAATAATAATTTGAAAAACAGAGAAAAGACGACCAACGGTTCTAATAGATACTCTCGTTTACCAGGTTAGCAGTTATTGAATTGGCCAGTTCTTGTTCTTTCTGCAAAAGTTTAAATAGGAAATGCCTATTGCACAGCTTATAATTTTTCTAACAAGGTTTTCTTTATTGTCAATCTTTATATTGTTCTTCATTTTGATCAAAAAATTACTTTCCTTGCATATAGCTCTAATAGCAGCCATACTTAAATTTATGAATCTAACTTTATAATCTTTACTCGGTTCCAATCATAATCTTTACTCAGTGCTAATCATAATCTTTACTAAGTTCCAATCATAATCTTTACTCAGTTCCAATCATAATCTTTACTCAGTTCCAATCATAACGTCCCTTTAATTTTCGCCCCCTCATCCTTCGTTTCGCCCCCTTTAATTTTCGCCCCCCCTCCCGGGCGAAAATTAGAGGCAGACAAAATTTCACGGTGTATTGTATTTCTTTGCTTGTTACGTACGTTTTTTAATTTCCTTTGATGAAGAAATATTTCAAAACTGCATACTCCTGCAAACCTGCCGATACTGCAGTCTCCGCAAATAAACATAAAACGCCGTGGTGAAGGCAAGGTACCGCGGAAATAACCGCGGCACTTTTTTCCACGGCAGAATCGAAATTCCGGGACGTACAAATATTATATATCGTTTGAAAGCTTATGATAAGAGCAATCTATAAATGCAAATGTCAGACGTAGTACTCGAACGTTGAACGAGTTATTTTACTTTTTATGCTCAGTAAGTTAGATTTGGCGCGTTGTTATGTTATGGCTGTAATTTGACCAAAAAGCAACACATGTCATTTGAATAAGTAAAACCAAAAGCACTGATAACTTTGTTCTTGACCTGGTATCTCAATGCTTACAGAAAGAAGTTGGTAACACTGACGACTGCTGCGAACTGTTTTGAATAAGAGCTCAAAGTCAGAACGCAGAGATGATTGGACATAAAAGAATTCCATAGCGGTAGATAATCTGCTATAATCAGAAGATATGGCATCTTTTGCGACTGTGGATGTTAACATGGAGGACGATGGGGTTATTTTTATTGATGGCTAACGGTTTTTGTTGCATTCAAGAAAGAACGACAATAAATAGTGATGTTTCTCGTTAGTGGTATCATCATATATAGTAAGTAGGGAAAACCATCGCTGTCTTATATGACGGTGTAAACAAGCGCACCCCTTAAAAAAATTACCAGCCTCCTATGTAATTTTATTATCAGTGGTATTGAAGTGGACATGCCTATCTTCTTCACTGTGCCAATTTATGTATGCATTTGCCTACCTGATTGCCTTTAATTTTGCCCCCCCCTGCTGAACTTTAAAAATTGATTTTTACTCCCTCTAATTTTCGCCCCCCATGCTGACCCTCCAATTCGCTCCCTTTAATTTTCGCCTCCCTGGGGGCGAAAATTAAAGGGAGGCGAAATTTGAAACGAATAAGGTAGTTCAGTGGTAATGACATATGGAGCGGAAGTGTGGACTCTGAAAGCAGCACACATTACGTTCATTCGAGCTGTTGAACTGTGGGTGTGCCGCAGGATGCTGAGAATCAGTTTGCGGGAACGACTAACCGATGCAAGCGCTGTGGAAGAGTTGCGCACAAGACTGCAGACGGTAGAGCAGGTAAAAAGAAACAAAAATTGGTGTTTTTCGGACTCGCATGCAGACAGGGCGGTATGGTAAAAGAAGTAACGACCGACGTTCATCCTGGAAAACGCAAGACAGGCAGGCCACGTCCAAAAAATGTTGACGACATAAAGAAGTGGACGTGGATGAATTTTAGTAAAGCCGCTCAACAAGAAGACAGCAGAAAAGTGTGGAGATCCTTGGCATATGCAGCAGCGAAATGTAAGGACGGCGAACTTCGACTAGCGAGGATGCAAAATAGATTAGAATAGTCTTTTACTTGGAAAATAGTCAAAGGCGGCAGGAGAGGGTGAGAACGAGTGCGTAAACTAAAATGAGAAAAAGCGGAGGAACAAAGGTTATTCACATGTTTCCTAACCGGTAAACGGTAACATAAAGGTTATGGTGTGTTACGAGATCAGAGCTACAACTGAAATTAATTTGGAGCTTTCCCTCTTGTTCTGTTCGCAAATTTTTGATAGATGTATTAACAAGGGAACTTTATCACTTGAGAGTTTGTAAAGAATTGTTTTACTGCCTGAAATCATGCCAAATTCATCAGGTAACATTTAAAGACCGAGTTCACTCGACCATTTTTACAGGAAATCGAAAGAGAACGCTGTTATCACATTCGTTTGAGAAGAATATGTTGATCGAACGATCTTCGAAGAATCCTCCACCGCGTAGCTTATGCCATGACAGACAAGTTCTTATATTTAAAATTTGCTTTTATATCCAATTCCTGTGCATTTGCAAAGCCAAGAACGCAATAAAATGTAACGGATGACTTTGCTCACCACGAACATGCATCAGACTAACCACAATTCACATAACTGACAACAGTTTGTTCCGTAGTTGGCTTTATTAATGGGTCTTGCATCCTTTATTTTCTCTTAGTACCTTAGTACCCAGAAAGTTTTCCATATTTCAACTAACTATTTATGGACTAGTGGGTGCAACCACTGTAGTGGGTGGGCAAAGTTCTACATAACAAAAATAGCTTAACTAGGAGGATAAATAAAAACGCTCAGAGTTAGTCTGACGCGGTGACGGGGGTGGGGGGTGGGGGCTTCCGATATTTTCTTGGTACCAACCTTTCGTTCATATTATAGGCCTATTTAAGGAAAGGGGTAGCAATTCAAAGTCGAGTTTGAATTAAAATATCAGTCCAGCTGCGTTACTTAAGACACGCTGGAATTCATTGCCGATAGGCCTAGGGGCGATGCTGGCAAGTCAGAGTACCGGTATATACAATTTTCAGGCAGTTTAAGAAAATATCGACCTGTCGAGTAATTAATAGGGTGTGGGCGGAGAATGTTTCAGCAGAAGCATTGCTTCTATCTTCCTCCAAACTAAAGGCCTGTTCAACTGTCAGAAAATGAAACTATAGCCAACATATACTACAAATATTATAGGGAATGTACCTTACGTTGATCCGTACTAATATACGTTAAAAGGAGGTAGTGCTTTTCTTTGTAAACATTTGAACTATTAAAAAAGTACAAATATTCTCAATTCATTAATGTTTACCAAATACTGAGCTTGATATGATATCACTTGTACGCTCGTTTACAAACACCTCTTCCCCTATCCTCTCTCGATAGTTACATTTGAGCAAAGAACGAAAATCAAAAGCGTTTGGCAGCCAATTCTTCTTAACGATTATTAGATATTTTCCACCGTGTGATCCTAGCCGATGTGACTAAATTTTTCCATAACACGTATGATTCCTGTTGCCTGTATACGCTCCAACCAGGCACGTGGCCAGAGTAAAAAATTTTGAGGGCATATTCTGAACTTTGAAGTACTGTTCTGAGTTTTTTAGGGGCTGACATTGCGAATACTTAATGAAAGCTCATGGTTTTTCGAAACTTGATAGAAACCTTTAAGGGCTAACGTTGTATTCAGTGGGTCATAGACCCCCTATACCCCCGTGGCTTTAGGGTTGGCTCCAACCGACTGCATTAGTTTTGTAAATAAATATTTAAATTTTGTCGTTTACATATAAAACTCTCTCTACTCCAGTAAATCGACCGATTAAGTGGGTCTATTGTTGCTAAACTGTCAATTCTACGCAAACACTACTAGATGTTGAAGGGTTTGTAAATCTTTGTTTTTACAAAAACTCTAGTATAGAAGTTAGCGTCAAAAAAGTTTTGTAAAAAGGGCATTGAGAATAAACAGCGCAGTAGTACTTTTTTTTATCTGTCGAGAGAATCATAATAAACTGGTCCCATGATGGCTACAAAGATACCATTTACACGGAGGTGAAGAGCATGTTTTGATTCAGATGCTCAATGAAAGAAACGTAGTACAATTGTGGAAGCAGAGGCATCCGATTGGCTATAGTAGAGATTGCATTCCGAGTCTCACGTTAATATCCTTGAGTAAAATCTAAGCCCTATCGTGCTTCGCCACACTAAGTTGTAAATTTGGAACGTGGCTGTGATGGCAAAAAACAGCTGCCACGTGTCTGCCGAATTAATTAGGAAAACCCTGTTAAAAGCAGGCCTGCGCTGTGAATTAAGTATCGATTTTAGAGTACCCTTTAGTGTACCTGGCATGCAAAGGCCTTGTAAATTCATTGCTCTTGTCTGTGCTTCGAAGGCTTTCACAACATTACTGAAGTCACGGTTTGCCAGGGACAATAAAACACTATTGTTGTGACAGATTTTCTTCTCTTAGATTAAAAGCCTTCACGAGTTATACTATACTATACTATACTATACTATACTATACTATACTATACTATACTATACTATACTATACTCATACTATTTCATCAGTGAAAATGAGGACTGCGTAATGCAGTTTAAAATGTTGAAAGATACCGTAGATTGGCGTAGTGCTTCGAGTAAAACGCCCAGTGCGCTTCTGTCGCTTCGGTTTGGCGATGAATCGAAGCAAGTGGAAAAGGAAAGGGTACTTAAGTGTTACTGTCCTTATATGATATTACAATCTCTTTTATGTTGTCACAGTGTCTTTGATTCTCTACTATTTTCCTGTCGTAGCTCAGTGAAAAGAACGACTCGAATGCATTAGGCAGGTAAGGTGCTCTTTTAAAGATTTATTAATGCCCTAATGATAATAATGGCTATCTCGTTTTGGTAGTTATGATCGTCATCATACTATATTAATGTACAGGTTATTACCCGATATGACTCTTATGGAAAAGGAAAGTGTTTTCTTTTATTACAACACGTGAAAGAAAGATATACCGAAGTTTACAAAGACAAACAAAACGCCAGTCCTCTGCATACATGGATTACTCTCTTGGTTGTTGATGCCGGACGTCATCAATTTAATTTCCAACGTGACTAAATTTTGACCGAAGATTTGGTATTTATTTTTATTAACAATTAATGGCCACATAATTGAAAGCACAGCTCAAAAATAACAATCTTTAGTTCGTTAAAAAAGTATTTGCTGATTGAGCCAGTTCGACTGTCTTGTAAACTCCTCAAATGGTTAATTTACATTTGTATTTGAACAACCATCTTAATTTTTATTTGTAGTGAACAGCTGAAAGAGTCGCACTCCGGTTTGCCAGCTCAGGTAATTGTTCTTCTTTCTTTTGTCTGGATGTTCTGAGCTATAAAATACCCAACAACGTCAACTTCTTCCGATATTTCACTCTTTTTTATTGATCAATTTGTCTCTATTTTTTGTTTATTTTTTTTATTTTTTTTATTTTTTGTTTATTCATTTATTTTTTATTTATTTATTCTATATATATTTTTATTTATTCGTTTATCTGTTTGTTTATTTACTTGTTTCTTGCAAGATGCAATCATAAACACATTCAAAGGGAGAACCGATTCAGACATCATTTAAATTTTGAGTACTGGGAAAATTCCTTGAAATTAATAAACGGGGGTCCTAATTAGGAGCAGGGGTTTATAAATTTCAAAAAATTAATAAGCGGGAGGGTGTACGGTTATTTGGCACTCGAGAATACAGGATACTAGGAAAACGGAAGCTCTAGATTCCTGTCGGATGGATTGTACCTACGTCGGGGTGGCCCAGCCTTTCAACACCCTGTCACGCTGAATATGGTTGATAATACGCAAGGTGTACTAAATGCTGTGGTCTATTCACCCACGTTAAATATAATTCTCTCGATAGGTGGCTCAGCTAATCAAATAGGAGAGCTCTTACGTGTGTAACTTGGTAGGAGAATACATGCAAAACAAAGCTATCAGTCACATGGCTTTCTCCATAAAATCATATTTTCATGAGAGTAACAGGCAATGAAGACGTGAGAGTTCTGAAAGCAGGAGACCAAGCCTTCCCCCCAAATTTTCTACCGAACTACAAAGAACACAAGCAAACACATCACAAAATGCATGGAAACGGACAGACTGCTCTATTCATAAGAATATTGGGTCCATTTCAACCACAAAAATCAATAATTCAAAGTGGGGAGAGAGGGTAAATTGACCAGTCTGAAAAAGTGAAAGGGCTTTGGCTTGGTGTCTAGCTAGTACCTGCCCTTGTAGTTAGTTAAAGCGTAGGACTTCATTCATGATAACAGGACCGCGGTTACGGGGAGGACGGAGACCATGACCACTGCACTTTTGTATAGCAAAAAGTATACAAATACATTTATATGATTTTTTTTGGCATTGCTAAAAATACATTAAGACATTAAAATTTACCACCCCACTTCCCTCCACACTTTCTTCTGGTCATACTGAGCTGCCAAGGGTAATTTAATGAATATTGTTCCTCTGAAGCAAATAGATTTTCAAAAGTATCTTATATATTTAAGGTCAGTTACGAGACGTGGCTTGATTAGAGATCATTGACTTGGGTTGAATATCTCTACCTTGATGGCGCGGTAGTGGAAATGCAGGATAGAGTGAAATTTCTATTACGACTGGGCCGTGTATCTAACTCTCTACAACAACATACGGAGTAAGGTGACGACGACGATGGCAGTGATGAGATCATGACAAGGATGGCGACGAGGATGGTGACAAGGATGGTGACGATCATGGCGACGAGGATGACGGCAAGGACAGAGTCACCAACGCGGTTTAAAGAGTGGGGGTCAATCATTTCGGCCCTTTGGCGAAGATAAAGGAAAGTGTTAAGTATTTATTCTCATTGATTACAAATTCTTCTCATTATCTGTGGAAGTCGGCCTTTCTGGATGTATAAGCGTGCCTCGTAGCTTACGTCTCCAGACAGTGACCTAAATTGAGGGGTGTCGCCCTTGGATGCTCCAGCTCCTTCTTATTTACTAGTTTTGTAGCATCTTTGAAGGTTTTACCGTTTGCTTAGTGTAAGAGGTGGCTTGCAGCAGGGGCGCTTGGCACTGACTGGAAATAATTGATGATACTTCGTTTACTACAATCAGTATCGGGAGCACGAATTTATTCCACCAAACAGCGAAGCAACGTATCTGATGATAATCAGCATATTCAACTAACTGAAACTTGAAGAAACACAATTATATATACCAAGTCACATATACCATATTTTATTAAGACAGGATAGTTATATACAAGTAGTAACCAAGGGGAGGATGGGGGGGGGGGGGGGTGGAGGGTGGGGGGAGGGGGGGGGGGGGGGGGGGGGGGGGGGGGGGGGGGGGGGAGTAACAAGCTTTCTTGGGTATCATTGTGAGGCTTACGTGATCCCTGAGTCACAGTGGATTGACTCAGGTAACCAGATGTTTAAGGAGGAAGGGTATTAGAAATGTTCGTACCTCAGATGTGGCTGCTAGTAACTTTTTAAATAATCTTTTGCATACTTCCTCATGGTATCCGTAGAAAGTGGCTAAGCGATACTGGGTGGTTTATTGGTAACCATACTGCAAGATTTGAATTCTTTGGGTTGTCATTTGTGACTATTTACTGTATTTCGACTGTTGGCTTTACACCTAAGCAAAGTGAGTCAAAGTAGAGCACTTTTTTTTTCAAGGATTTAACAAGGCTATGAGGCACATTGACCTAAACTATTTGCCCGCATTGAGAAATAAAGATTTGCATGAATTAGGGAAAGCATGAGGTGAGCAGGGTAACGTATATCAAAAGTTCCAATAGCTCAAACTTTTGCGTCCAAGGGCAACTGTTCAACGGCAGAAGTACTGCCACTTGTTTATTTAACGAAGCCGTATTAAGTAACAAAGGCATTCATAATCAGAGAAAAGTGCAAGTTATACGGCATCTCCGATTGACGTACCACATAGGTAGATGTCTCGAGTCTCGTGTTCAGTTTACCTAGGATATGACGATGCCATTTAAAATGGCAAGCCCTGATATACGATGTACACCATGGTCTAATCCTTGTCTACCTGTCTAGATTGCAAAATTGAAACTATTATTTGTAAGTCATTTACAGTGATCAGTTTCTCTTTTCCGGATGAAAGGACGCAGATTCGGTCCTTTATAATGTATTCTGACTTTCTTAGATTTAGATAAGGTACTAAATCTCTGCGAAAGGAACCTTTTGGCTGAAAATATCTAGTAGGCAGCGGCGTCGGATTATTTGAAACTTTTTTAATATTTATTGATAATATATTCACAATTGAGAGATTCAGTGTTGTAGGCCGACTTATTAATTACTCATAGACTGTCATGATTTCGACTTTCAGGATTGTATAATTTTACTACTCTCTTACCGATGAATTTTTGTAATATTACGTAAAAGCGTATAACCGGCCCGCTGTCAATCACGCAATATTTTAACAACTATATTTGGAAGAAGTGAAATTTAATCGCATAATGCCGATTACGAATTTAAGGTGAATAGTCCACCGACATATAGGTAAAACTCCAAGTGTGGAAACTTTACTGACAACGTTTCGTCTAAAAGACTTCGTCAGGCCGTTACCCGAAGACGTTTTTTAAACGAAACGTTGTCAGTAAATTTTCCCGACTTGGCGTTTTACCGGCGTCTTACGTTAATTCAAAACAGTGCCATGTTATGGCAGCATATGCTGTTACCTCCTTCTCACATTTGCAATCACCACCTCCTCTTATCTGGAGGAATCTGAACATCCAGACATATACTTAAATGTATCTATGCATGTAAATTACTCCCATTGATTTTTACCCCTTCCCTTTCCCAAAACCTTCCACTCATTCGAAGGAACGAAAGACGAAAGTGTGAAAAATTATTTTGATTGAGGCTCTTAAATTGTTTAATGTCGTTTCTGCAGGATTTGAGGAGAAGCTTCAGAGCCTTTTTCTTTCTTTCCGTCAATTTGACTTTCTCTGGCATCAAGTCTTTGGTGGTGGGTTCAAATCCCCTCAGCTCCCTTAGTGAAAAGAGGCAAGCTATTGTGGCAGTGCTCCAATCGTGACAAATATATAATAATTGCTATGTGTCTGGTGAGATTACAGGTATATCTCTGGCAGTGACAATGCCGCAACACAATAAATATTTTATCATTCATGATTTTACCCTTACCCACTGTGTGGAGGGCAAAACATGACCAGATTGACTTGAAATTTCTCACCTTGTTGGAATTGGAATTCTTACATTCTGAAGTGTTTTTCTTGAGCACAATGGTGACACTTATGTCTCATGCACTACTAAGATAGAGAAGAGTTTCATGCTCAAAAGTTTTAGTAGAGGTCAAGATGAATTTGAAGATTGACCTTTCTGAACAATGGGGAGGGGCATGCCCTCCAGCCCGCAGTGGTAATGCCATAAGATATTACCACTTTATCTGATTCCGATAAGCATGTTTTGGCATTTTCTAAATTTGGTGACACCATGTTTATAATTGCTTGAGTGTCATTAATCAAGATTTGGACTGATACATTGTCATTTTTCCCAAGAGCTTGTATAGAAGCAGTCTCATACAGATGTGTCAATAAGAACAAGAGTAAGAACAAATAATACGCGACTAAACCGGAAACCCTCGTTATGGCATCGCGACCTCGGTTACATGGTGGCAACGACATTCTTAATTCTGTGTTTTCTAATGCCACTACAAAAGTGTCTACACTGTAGCAAGTATCAGGCAAGATGTGTTAAAGACATTTGATAGGCTAAATTAACTTACAAGTATAATTGGTGCAGAGAATCACTTTATCATTGGGGACTCTAAATCTGTAGGATATTTTAAGCATCTGGTAGGAAATACTTTGCTGAGCATGTCGTTGCCACCACGTAACCAAGGCCGCTGTAGCATGTGGTTTAGTAGCGTATAGAGTTATTGTATATCAGAATTGGATGTAAAATGATTAGTGGCTTCTGCAAATAATCAATCCAAATTATTAACTTTACCGTGTTGTTGATGGGGTGAAATTGATAGTTTTTGGTATTGAATTTTGTACATGTGTCAGTTAGGTACAGTAAGCTAATGTCTTTTTGGTATATGTATATTGAAGAATATCAACATGTCTCCAGTCTAAAACTATAGGGCTTTTCAGCAAACAAGTCTTTAGGATTAAAAGATGTTTAAAGGATAACAAATTTTGTTCTAGTTTAGCATTTAATTATTAATAACATTTTCTTTTCAGGCTGAAGAGGTTGCAAAGAGTAAGGCAGACACATATTTAGAAATGCCAAAAGTAGTGGGAGAAAGAAAGCCACTTGATGTTGTTCTTTCTGAAGATCCTATCATTGATGGGCATGATAAAGATAATTCAAAGTTTGTGTTTGTAGATATTAGCCCAGATCTGGCTTATCAGGTTAGTAATGAACTTCAATATTTAGGTAAGAAGCACATCTACAATGTGGTATACTTTACTTGCAATGTTGAATCACTTTACTTAGAACAGTGTCATACTTTAAAATGTATCTGATTTATTGTTATCAATTGGGACAGCAAAAATTATTTATTATATATATATTAAAGGTTGCTGACAACTTAATTCATATCCTTGTAAGTCTTCCAGGGGCGGATCCAGACCGGTGCTGCCGGTGCTAAAGCACCTGTCAAAATTCCACTCAGGGGCGGATCCAGACCGGTGAAGTATTGAAATGTAATATTTATCATTTACAAATTTAATATCTGTACGTTTATATATGGTTGAAATGAAATAAAAATACAACAACAACAAGGTTTGCTCAAGAATACGGACATGGAGAATCCATGGAGAATCCTTGGAGAATCCACCTATAAGCAACACGTAATACGTCTAGACAAGAGAAACTGAAGTTATGCTATTGGTTGCTTTGTAGATAAAACTGTGTTTGGTTGACTATGCTGACAGTCTAAATACCTGTAATCTCTTTATGCAGTATTCGATACTTCTACTTCTATCTAGTTATAGGCCTGGGCTTCTAGAGCATAAATGGCCTGCTTCCTTAGCTTCCTCTTGATCTATCTAACTCTATTGTTAACTTGTTCTCTTTTGTGTTTCTCCGATGTGTGGCTATGATATTGTCACCTCTCCTTTCTTATTAGTTTCTATTTTTCATTTTTGTTATTATCTGCATTGCGATGTAATATACTTTGTCTGTGCAATACCAACATTGATGTTTGATCTTGATTTATAATTTTACATAAAACTAAGAAATTACTGAACAATCCAGAATTATGGAAGAAGCATTTATTTTGCGTAAATATGATTTTTAAAAGAGGCCACTTTCAGGCATTTGGGACATGCTCTTCTACAAAATGTCTTGTCATTCGGTAACCACCATATACAAGCAACTTACTCAATCTCCCCCCTCCCCCCCATAATAAAGCTTCCTACGGGCCTCCTCTTTTCATATCACTAAATAAGAGCAACAGTAAGTAAGCATACGTTGTAGTTACATAAATCATACTCCATCTAGCTTTGCAATTCTTCCCATCATTTGCACACTCTCTCTTACTTTCGTGTCTCATTTCGTTGCATCAAGGATTAATTCAATAATCTCATTTTTTCTAGTCACATATTACAACGACATCAACAATATGTTATGATTAAGAATTAAACAGAATCCATTTGATTTAGTGTGCAATTGTTCATGTCTTTAAAAACTGATGAGTCTCACCTCCTCGTATAATCTACAGTAATTAGAATAATGTTTACTTTCATAATACAGGTAGGAAAATGCCGCCAAAACAATTTGATAAACCAACACTAAGCTATGTTATGAGATCCATGCAGTAAGAACAGTGCCATTGCCAATAATAAGAAAGTTATGTTGTTTTAATTGACAGAGGATGCTTTTTCATACTTCAGCAACCTTCTTGTTATCGTTGTTTCCCTCTGAAAGACATCCGCAGTCAATGCATCTTCACAAAACAAGCTCTGTTGTCAATTGTATCTCAAGTATGGCGATTATGGACCAACTGTTTTTCAATATGACAGGAAGAATTGCAGATTCTGATAAGTGCAGTATCTTTTGTTCTTTTTCTCTCTTGGTATTTGATCTAGTTTGCAGTGCTTCCTGTCATGAGCAACCACACGTGTCTTACCTCCTTGCACACTTCAGGGTGATCAGAAAAGAGATCACTTGCATAAACAAGTCGAGATCTGCTTCCTGGAAACATTACCACGATATAATCTACTAGCATTACGTTCTGCTTTTAAATTCATGCAGCAGCACTACACTCGATACTACAAGTAAGCCCTTTTTGTACACGGAAGATCCAACTTCGTTTTGAATGCCTTGTAATCATTATTACCCCCTGAATAACGTAGTCTATGCCTTAACATAAAAGACGCTTTGATGTCTACATATGTACCCGGAACTTCGATATTGCTGTATGAATGACATAGTCCGACAATGTGGGGAATGACCAAAGATGCTGCATGCTGTAAAATCATGCGGCACAACAGGACTATAAACCAGCCTTAACAGTCACACATACAAGTATGAAGCCTCGCTTCTTGGATCAGCCCCTCGCTGAAATCACTAGACTCTGACATCGTTTTCTTCGATTTGCTGCACAGCAAGGATTTTATGTTCGATTTTTTTAACTCTGAAAAACTTAAAGCACAGAGATAATCTTGCTGAACGCGAAATTTTGCTGCACGGATGACATCATGCAGCAATTTGGGGAATGACCAAAGTCGCTGGATGCGGCAACATCATGCTACACAGAATAACTTTAAACCAGCCTCAACTCACCCTTTAAGACCCGAAATCGTAAGGGTATTTTCCACAAATCTCCATTGATATTGCATTTTATCACCGTAAAAGTTTTTGTGAAGGTAATCCTAAAGATTAAATGGTTTATAACTTTTCGTAGTCAGGAATCCAGAAAATGAATAACATATCGATCGAAGTCACTATTTTCCACAACACAGAAGTTCACGTGCAATTTTCTCAAAGATTCAGAGAAAACCCTATTGTTACTTGTATATAATCAATGGAAAGCTTGTTTTTCGCTTAAGACATGATATGAATTGTTAAAACATTGAACGGTGTTTTCATCAAGTGAGAAACGCTGCGAGTCAGAAACAAAATGTTGAAGCTGCTCGTTGGCTGCCAAGCACTATCATAGCAGACCTCAACAGCAGTGCGTGGTCCTTGACGAGTTAAATCATTACTGTTCACGTTTACTTCTGTCGTTCCTACATCCATTGACTACACAGTAGTCTTTGTCTCCCTTTATAAAGCTAACGCTAATGGTTTAAGTTAAAGAAATTTCAACTGGTAGCCCTTTGCCGATGACAGTTTTCAAGTTAAAATGAAAGCAATCGGACCCCAGACTATACCAGAGTACAACGCGGGTCGTGATTTGTATAGAATTTCCGAAATGGTCTATTAAACCCACGTAACACCTGCCAATCAGGTTTCATTATAAATTGTCGATGGAATAAACAACTCAGTATTTTTATTTTACTTATTTAAATACGAATATATCATCCATGATTTTGGAGGGGAGGGGTACAAAACTGCAGTAGCGGCGACGACCCCACTTGATGTACAGGACCGATTTTAATTGATCTGTTCCATATCATGACTATAAGTAAAGTAAAAAGTTTTTCATAATATAATCAAAATCTAATTCCATATATTCCATACTGGAACTTCAAATCAAATATGTTTCATAATTAATGAGTAAGAATATCTGCCATGAATAACATCGATTGCTACCTTTTCATCTTTCTACTGTAAAAGGTATTTTCTATTTAACTATTATCTCGATCTGCATTATTTTCTCTTTACACAATCTAATGCAAAATATACACAAACATTAAAGCAACTACACACTGATTTCGTCTTGATAAAAATCAAGCAACTCGTTTCGCATATTCGAAAAGTGCAGATTGACAAACGACGCAAACAATTCTACGGCATAGTCCATTTGCACTTGGATGTTTTGTACTATATTGTAGTGCTTCCTCGATGTTAATTGATAAGATCTTTTGACGTTAGGAAGTGGATCAGTATTGGCTGCAGATCTGTATTAGCACTCAAATTAAAAGGAAAAAAGCATTTCTTCAAGCACTAAGGCTTATAAGAGTGGAAAAAATTCATCGCGAAAAAATGTCCGTCAAATCTGATCTTTATTTGTTTATAATGTAGATTGATGGCCTACAAGAGTATTCCGCGTGGAATCAGAGTCAAATTCCGTATAGTTTTGAAGATATGGTGAGAAATGTAAGTTGAGGACGCAGGCTGATTTCTGATATTTCCTCAAGGACTAAGGCTTATAAAAGTGGAAAAAATTGATCGAGAAAAAATGTACGTCAAGTCTGATCATTATGTGTTTATAATGTAGATTGATGGGCTGCCAGAGTATTCCGCGTGAAATCAGAGCCAAATTTCGTGTAGTTTAGAAAATATGGTAAGAAAAGTAAGTTGACGAGGGAGGCTGATTTCTGGCATTTCTTCAAGCACTAATGCTTGTAAAAGTGGAAAAAAATGATCGCGAAAAAATGTGGGTCAAATCTGATCTTTATTTGTTTATAATGTATATTGATGGCCTACAAGAGTATTCCGCGTGGAATCAGAGTCAAATTCCGTGTAGTTTAGGAAATATGGTAAGAAATGTAAGTTGTCGAGGGAGGGTTATTTCTTGCATTTCTTCAAGCACTAATGCTTAGAAAAGTGGAAAAAAATGATCCCGAAAAAAATATCCGTCAAATCTGATCTTTATGTGTTTTTAATGTAGATTGATGGGCTGCAAGAGTATTCCGCGTGAAATCAGAGCCAAACTTTGTGTAGTTTAGAAAATATGGTAAGAAATGTAAGTTGAGGACACAGGCTGATTTCTGACATTTCTTCAAGGACTAAGGCTTATAAAAGTGGAAAAACTTGATCGCGAAAAAATGTGCGTCAAATCTGATCTTTATGTGTTTATAATGTAGATTGATGGCCTACAAGAGTATTCCGCGTGAAATCAAAGTCAAATTCCGTGTAGTTTAGAAAATATGGTAATAACTGTAAGTTGATGAGGGAGGCTTATTTCTGGCTTTTCTTCAAGCACTAATGCTTATAAAAGTAGAAAAAAATGATCGCGAAAAAAATACCCGTCAAATCTGATCTTTATGTGTTTATAATGTAGACTGATGGTCTACAAGAGTTTTCCGCGGGAAATCAGAGTCAAACTTCGTGTAGTTTAGAAAATATGGTAAGAAATGTAAGTTGACGAGGGAGGCTGTTTTCTGTCATTTCTTCAAGCACTAAGGCTTATAAGAGTGGAAAAAATTCATCGCGAAAAAATGTCCGTCAAATCTGATCTTTATTTGTTTATAATGTAGATTGATGGCCTACAAGAGTATTCCGCGTGGAATCAGAGTCAAATTCCGTGTAGTTTTGAAGATATGGTAAGAAATATAAGTTGAGGACGCAGGCTGATTTCTGACATTTCCTCAAGGACTAAGGCTTATAAAAGTGGAAAAAATTGATCGCGAAAAAATGTCCGTCAAGTCTGATCATTATGTGTTTATAATGTAGATTGATGGGCTGCAAGAGTATTCCGCGTGAAATCAGAGCCAAATTTCGTGTAGTTTAGAAAATATGGTAAGAAAAGTAAGTTGACGAGGGAGGCTTATTTCTGGCATTTCTTCAAGGACTAATGCTTGTAAAAGTGGAAGAAAATGATCGCGAAAAAAATATCCGTCAAATCTGATCTTTATGTGTTTATAATGTAGATTGATGGCCTACAAGAGTATTCCGCGTGAAATCAGAGTCAGTACCTACTTGTATGATCTGAACACACCACATTCTCAACCACATTGACCGCTGATGAATTTTATTACTAGACTAATTGGGATGCACTTTACATCCAACCAAATGTGTTTTCACGACAGGTAAGACCTTTGTTTTATTATTTACATTAGCATTTATGGATGTCTATAAAGGCTTTTACTGTTCATGTCCACAACATGGGAAATGGTTCCGACACATTAAAAAAGCAATCTATCACTTTTGCAGGTCCATCCAAAGTAAGCTTTATCGCTATAAATAGCAACATAGAAATAGGACAGTTATCACAGTTTTCTTTTGATATTTTTTGTGCAAAGAGAATCATTGAATGTGTTTAAGTGGTACTGTTGTTACACAGAAAAGTTAACAGACATAAGAAAGATAAGTTTGGGTATGGAAAACCCACTTAAACCGACAAAGATTTGGGATTTAACACCTGGTTGATGAAATAATAGCTATAACACAGAGAATGTTATTTCAAGTAAGCTTTATGGGTTCAAGTGTGATGAATAAGCTCCACCCCTTCTCCTTGGTCCTGTTTATTATATACAAGACCAAATAATATTTCTATCTTTGCATTCATATTTAAACTGAAGTAGAATAAAATTGAAAAAGATGCAAACATGACTCATGAATCATTGCAGAATCAAGGAATATTCTGATTGTAGCGATACCATTTAAAGCTCATGAAAATAGGACCTTTTTCATTTCTACTGCTTTTTGATATAGAACCCATCACTTTAAACAGAACATTTTAAAGTGGCAAAGCATCATAATTTCAAGTCCACTGAAAGCAGTTTTTACATACACGACATGTAAGTGACACATACGTGCCAAATAAAGAGTTGATTTAACTGCAAATCATCAAGTACTTCTCATACATTAAAGTCTGCATAGCTTTATCAAATCGATATGAAGCTTGACAATGTAGGTATATAATGATTAAACCCTGACAGGCTGTAGCTGACAACAAATAGAATTTCCCCAATCCAACCTTATTTTGACTGTGCTTGTAATGTCTGGTGGCTGGTCTTGAATTGAAAAATGGCTTAACAATGTTCAATTTAAGTTTATTGTTCTGCATCCATTGATCAAGCGCAGCCACACATGCTTCAATCCTCTGGACACCCAAAGCCATATCTTCAGGAATTGAAGGTCATAACAAGACATAAAGCTGTATATCATCCGCATATAAGTGGTATGACATGTTCTATTCTTTTAAAATGTCACTTATAGGGGAAATATATAATGAATATAGTATAGGTCCAAAAACTGAACCTTGCGGTACACCATACTCCATTTCCCTAGTTGTAGATTTTACACCACCAATGCAAACAAATTGCTTGTGATAGCACAAATATGAACGGAGCCAGTTTAAAGCATTTCCCTTGATTCCAAATCTGTTGAATAGCCAATCTAGAAGAATCTTGTGGTCTAGCATTCAAATGTGGCAGATAGTCCAGAAGGAGTAGAATTATGGACTCTTGACTATGAAGTATATCATTTTAAACTTTTAAAAGCGCAGTCTCTGTGCTCTGGTAGATCTTGTAGGCAGATTGGTAAATCTCATGAAGGTGGTTTAGAGCAAGATAATCAAGCAATTGTGATGCGACCACCTTCTCTGTAGCCTTGGATAGAAACATTAAATTTTAGACAGGCCTGAAGTTCTGATAAACTTCAAAATGTAAAGGTGCTTTCGACCCTTGGGTGACAATGGCGTTGGGCAAAGTGTCACTGGCGTCAACTAGCTAGCAGTAACATGATTGGTAGTATTCAAAGTAGATGCGATTTTTAAAAATGTTCAGAATAGTATCAATTTTAATAAATAATGGCTCTGGATACAAACTACATGGCTGCAGCCATAGAATTAATATAATACACTGTATGTATTATATTAATTCTATGGCTGCAAAGATCCCTGATAACTGCAGCCATCAAATTCGTATCAATGGCCGACCTATATGAGCATTTGGGGTATTTGGGAATTTCAAGTGACTAAAATTAAGACAAGGGTTACTACGGGGGTAAATTAGATGTTCTGGGGCAATGCTTTTTTATTGGTCAATTTACGAACAAAGTAATCGATTTCTTCCAATTGTTTCATTGTTTGTCTGGTGTAAAAATGCTTAAACCAAACAAGACTGTAAAGAGGTGATGTTCTCGGTTTTTCTCCACCACTTTCATCTAATACTCTTTTAAGCTTTAAGTCCGAATTGTTGTCAAAATGATCTCAAAATGCACCAGATCGATTCCTCTTGTTTCAAATTTTCTCGAATTGTGCGAAAACGAATTTCATTACCAATCACATTCCGTCTTATATTGGGAATTTGTACTCGCACTTTAAAATTTTTGCTGCAGTATTTAAGAATTCTCCACTGTTGTTGTAGGTTTGTTAGCGAATGATCTTGAAAAGAGCCTTAAATCTTCGATAAAGAAAATGAGATTTCAATTTGTTTGCTTTTTTTCCCTCAATTTTCAAGTATTGTGCAACCAAGAATGTTTAATAGTTCGTCAGCGTGAGGGGGCAATATCCTTTCAGAGGTTGAGAAATTTGTGTCATGCGATCTTATTTTCCCTGCTCGTTTCACTCCGATACCTCTTGACACATGTACAGACTTGCTCCACATCAGGTCAAAAATCTGTTGACAATCGACGTCTATCAGTTTCGTTCCACGAAAGAAAAAAGCGTCTCAATATTGTGAAGGATGCCGCTAATTCATGACGTAACCCTTATATCTTTTGTTTCAAAGTTTCTAGGCTGCGTCCGAAAAAATGTGCCACGTAATTAATAGCCACCAGTTGGAGAGAAAAGGACAAAGAGCTGTTTGAATTAGGAGAAAGGAAAAGGGATACGGAATAATTTACGATAATTTACATATTTGAAAAGGCACTAAAATAACGGAAACTATGTCACCACTAAGACTCAAACCCGTGACCCATGCTTTCGTGGCATGTGCTGTCTTCACGTTAGCTCCCAATCATTTCACCTTTGGACATAGACAATCGGCTCAAGGCAATTAGATCTAAATACCCTCGACACGTAACGCCATTTGATGTTCATGAAAGCAAAAAAATGCCTTAATACACAAAATTAAAGTTGAACATTAATTAACGTTTTTACAATTAAAAAACGTTAATTATATCAACGTTAATTAATGTTTGACGTTATTTTTTGAAACGTTAATTCCAACGTAGCTCTGATATTTGAAAAGTTAATTTTTGCCAAGGCTTTTAAAATATATGAGCCCGTGCAAAATTTTCCTTGGCTGCAATATGTTGAAATGTCAAAAAGAAATTGGATTGTTTTGTACCATCTATAGATTTTGTTCATAAACTTGGAGTCATATGTAATTTGGAGGGAAATGACAACTAGGGATACAAGTCGAACTGCGCGCCGTTGTTACCCTTTCAGATCTTAACAATGCACTAGGAGACTTTTTCAAAACTGTGGCAAAAGGGCCTCTCGGGCCTCCAGGGTGATGTTTATACTTTTACCTGTAAATGTATCAACAACACGCTACCGACACAATCTACTCTTTCTGTTTGAAAAAAGGTTGATGAAAAGGAATGTTTTCTTGTTTAATCACACAAACCATACAAAACGTGTTTTTTTGGCTGCTCTACACATTTTAATGGGGGGCAATATATATGGAAACATCATCCAGCACTACAAATCAGATGTTATCACCTTTGACCCTTTAGAGAACGCTTTTTGTACTCTTTCGATTATAGCTGGTAAAGAGCAGGGCTAGCGTGGCGACTAGATCACAAAAGATGCTAATGTTTTAATCTTTGAATTAATAGTTGGTTTCCAAACAAGATAACGGGTGAATTATAAAACAAAATGTAGTATATAACTAGCAACTCTGCCTCACATTAAAGAAAACCCTTCCACTCAATGTTATGGATATAAGCTTGAGTGCCGTTGCAGAACTTTGCATAGACAGTAAATCTTTCTTGGAAATGCTAAATAAATTGATGCAACAAAAAGGGAATTCCTGATTCAAAAAATTCTAATTTGTTGTACTCACACATCATGCTATATTTTTGTGTGACGGTAATTCTAAATGATTATTTTATGAGCTTTTTAATTCATACGTTTAACAAATTATTTTGTCATTAATTAGGAATAGGTGTGATTATTCATTTTCCACTTCAAATGTTGTTATTGTTGTTATTCAACTATTAGCATTTACTATAAAATGATAGGTGAGCCTATCCAGCTAGTATTTGACTTAGCGTTTTTGTACAGGGCAAAATAAATAAGTAAATATTAAAGTTTTAAGAAAATTATCATGTCAGGCTATCTTTCTCTTTGTTATCTTCTTTCATAAGTCTGTTCTTATCTGCCGGCAGCTAACGTGGTCTTAAACTTGGTTTTGTATGAATGAGGTTGTAACTTATGACCAAAACTAAGGTTTAAACACAATTCTTTGAATTAATGAGTTACGAGCAGGTTTTGCATCCAAATTTTAAAGTGTCATCAAGGGTCACGGATTCGATCAATCTCCTTTGGTGGAATATTTTATATTTCTCTAACGTCTTTTAAATATTGAATTTTAAAGTCATTGGTTTCGCCCGACTTGGAAGAAAAGCCTACTCTACTGTTAACCAGCGAGTTACTTCATCCATATGGTCATCTTGTCCGTTGCTTTTTAGTATGGTCTTTACACAGAATTAATTATATTAAGATTTCTATGGGTGTTTAGACCAGTGATTCCAAACTTTCTAGTTTCGACACCTACCCTCGTATTTGATGGAACCTAATAATGGAATTCTATTGCCCCTAACAAATGTATCACCCACCTTCAAAATTGTTTGTACTCCCAAGTGGGTGATATTATAGGCTTCAGATGAGAACATGTAACAGCCTTCTCCTATTTTGTTCATGATCAATGTTCCTATCCTCCTATACTGTATTATAAGCGTTTGGCCACTGATTTTTAAGGCCTCTTTGTTCTGTTCGCAGCTTTCTCTTTAGTGCCATCAGTATGAAATCTCAGTATATATTTAATCTGTTCCAAAGCTTCCGATTACACTCGATTAACGTTTCTTGTTTTAAATTATTGAGGTCAGTGTAAAACGTTGATTGTACTGAAGATAGATAGATAGATAGATAGATAGATAGATAGATAGATAGATAGATAGATAGATAGATAGATAGATAGATATACATATAAAAGCTAAACAGACTCTAAAAAGGCAAAAGTTAAAATAGATATACAAAACGTTAAAACCTGGCTGCTCCAGACGAGCTTTCGAAATCTATATATATATATATATAGGCGTCAAGAAGAAGGAATAAGATTTCCGAAAGCTCGCGGAAAGCCCAATTTTAGCTTTAATGTTTTTATATCTGTTTTTAACTTAGGGCTATTTTGAAGTCTGTTTTACTTTACAGATATATATATTTCGCGAATTCCCTTCCAGACAGTGGTTATGGGGAAATTAATTAATTAATATTTATTGTGTCAAAGCCGAAATACTATAAATATTTATTAATAAATTTCCCCATTATTACTGATTTTGGATGATATTATAATACGATGCGAAAAATATGATTTATTGCCTATAACCAATCACAAAGGCAGATCTTTAGAGTTAAATGTACGCTGCGACTTGACCTCGAGCAGAGGAAGATTGTTTGTCTCCTGAAAACAATTCCCGTAGAGCATATGTGAAACCACGCAGCCAAGGAACTCTAGAATGGAATCAATTCCCACACCCACTACTAATAGGGGCTACAAATATACGTTTATGTTAACAATTAACAAACCTTATGATTTTCAAGTCTTCGTTGCCTTTGAAGTTGAAGTATTTCCTGCTTTTCTTGTTTCTTAATTGCTTGCTCTGCCGTTTGTAATGCGTGGGTACTACGAAGTTCTTGTATGAGCTCCAATCGTTTCTCTTTGCCTTCAAACATCTGCAAACAAGAGACAGATAGTTTACGGTAAAAAATCTCACGAGCTTAAGACAAGGTTCTCTTAGTTGATGGGAATATCACATATTATGACATATCATAAATATCAGGTACAGACCTCTATAAGCTCGCTAAAGGTTTTGTGCATATGTTATACAGACATTTAATGGGTTGAGGACCCCTTCAATTCATTGGGACTTAGATCCCCTTTCCAGTACTTGGAATTTGAAGATGCAACAATCTTTACAGCACTGATGTTTAACATACTCTACCTTCGCTCGGTGTTTTCTGGGAAGCTGGGTAAAGAACAGACCAGTTCCATAAAATACCTGTTGTTTCAGTCGAAACACAATGGGGACTACTTTATCAAGCTAAACTACATAATATTAATTTCTAATTACAGTCCCATAACCGTTGAGGTCTTGTGGAAGGCATCTGCAGTCTCGTTCTATCAACATATTTCTTCTACATAGCAGTACATCCCTCGATATAATGTGCGGTGCGCTACAAAATGTGTTTATCCTATAAAACAGCGAAGGACTCACTCAGTACAAACTGTATTAAATGGATAATATGCACTGAATGGATAACATGCACTGAAGGGATAACATGCATTGAACGGATAACATGCATTGAATGGATGACATGCACTGAATGGATAACATGCATTGAATGGATAACATGTACTGAACGGATAACATGCACTTAATGGATGACATGCACTAAATGGATAACATGTACTGAATGGATAACATGCACTGAATGGATAACATGCACTGAACGGATAACATGCATTGAATGGATAACATGCAATGAATGGATAACATGCAATGAATGGGTAACATGCATTGAATGGATAACATGCAATGAATGGATAACATGTTGCTTCATGGAATATCTAAACGAAATCCAGGTATACGCAATGTCTATAAAAACACTGTTGGGTATACGTGCCAACCCTATACGTGCCTACCCTATACGTGCTAACCCTATACGTGCCAACCCTATTCTGCACGCAGGAGGAAGGAGGGCCACTGAGGACTTTAGTTTACATTTCCAACCCTTGAGTTTTAGGCATGACAAACTATGACTTCACTGTGTCTCGATAACACGATGACTTCATTATGTCTACCACAATATAACTTATGTCTATTGCAAAAATGCGTTTGAAAAATGGCCATTACGTGGTCTTTAATCTAGCAAACGAGCTACTTTCAGAGTTCAGTTTCCCATTTAACTTAAAGTTATTTATACTCATAGTCATCTACCACTGCAGAAGCATGTATTAAAGAATCAAAAAGCAGCGTCGCTACGAACACTTGCCTTCCACAATCAAGTTACTCCGGTGGTAACCTTTCTGACACCTCTGCATCTACATCCTTCATCAAGTACTATACACTACCAAATGAATCCTAATAATCACTATGCTTGATTAAAAACTAGTTTATAAGTTTTATGGAAAAAATTATATCAAAACGCAAAAGTTGTTCACCGTTGACTGTGGTACACGTCCTCTTTCTAGAGTCACATTTCCAACCAACATATGTTTACCCTTTCAGTACCATAAGATAATACGGCTATCAAAAGAGTGTCAAACGTCAACACTGGAGTACGTATGATTGCCCAGTTTCATACGGGGGCTCTAAAAGCTACCCCTCCCCCCGAGCAGTATTCAAGAACAGTCGGAGAGGAATAAGGATAAAAGGAGCTGAGGATGTCATTAAAAGCCTCATTTATATATTTTTAACTGGTAGATTTTGTGATGATTCATTTTGACCTATGAGGGCTTAACTTATAGACATTTCCAACGTTATAATTAAAGTGACAGAGCAGAGTTAAGTCCCTTGTACCTTTTGCATAGTTATCAATAATTTAGAAGTGTTGCTGTTTATTAAGGCTGAGCCATCCGATTACAGGTAAAATCTCTCCAACAGGCTTCTGCAGTTTCCGTCCTCTCAGTTAACTTGGCTGGATGCCATCAAAGGCTTTGAGGATGATGAAAAAGTAAATGCTTCTTTTATCCCCACCAACTTGTCATGAAGAAAAACCTATTTATTCAACTAGGAGATAATTAGTCTTGGAAAAAAGCAAAACAGTTATCCAAGTGCTATCAGGAAAATAGATAATTGATCGAATTGCGAGGATAGGAACTGCGTACAAGGTCTTGTTATAAAAATTGGTGCAACTGTTCTTCAGTTTGAGGGTATAAGTTCACAGCCACTCGATCAACTTACTACCTGCTCCATTAATTACACTGGTGGTGATCTAGAGTATGGTATTAACGGCATAAAGTTAATGCTTACGTACGTCTCTCAGAATCCTTATTCATTCACAGATATCATAAAGCCGAAGTCTTGTTAAACTGATGTTTCTCGGTGTATTGAGGTAAGAGCTCTTGAATCTGCTGTTGATGCAAGTTTCCAGTTACCAAAATTTTTCTTATGTTATTACTATCTTTGCTTAAGAAAAGATATTAAGTGTAGCTTCATATACTGCAGTGTAAAGTTTTCTCGCACCAGGGAAATGGGTCAGCGTGATAGTTTGGAAAGTTTTGTAATCAGTATTGATTTTACAATATAAATAGCAGTGGAGGAAACTAAAAAAACATCTGACTCAACAAATGTTGCCTCAGATGTTTTTCTAGTTTCCCCCGGCCTTTAGTGTGAAGCAAAGATACGGCACAGACAATATTCACTGGCTTGTAAACTTTTTCCTTTTTTGGGGGGGGGGGAGGAGGAGGGGGGTCTTTCTTGTAAGCTGAAATGGTCAACACTTTTGGTTGGCAAAGGATCCACTCTAAACCTAACGGCAATTTTGGGCAATTTTAAAGTTCTGAGTACTTCCCAACAATTGTAAGAGGGTAGCATAGATTATGTGAGAGCCAAACGATACTACAAGGATAGCATTATTACAATAGTAATGTTCCAATCGACAAACAAATACTGAACAATGAAGAGACGCGCCAGTTGGGGTGTGGCTTTTACCATACGGAGGGCTTACTCAATACAGAAATACGCTAACGTTGATAGCCAAACAACTGTCAATCGTAATACCGGAATACGAAAACTAACTATATATTTTGACAGTTACGAAACAATCCTTGTTTACCTGAAATGTCAAAGCATCTGGTGCTCGTACAGACTTCCGTGTATTGAGATGCGGTGAAGCGTAGAACGCAATCCTTTTGGCCATGCCCATTTCTTTTCAACAACAATCAATTTACATACGTTCCCTTGCAGGTGTTCGGCATTTAACAGCTGTCTACTATATTTGTTACACTTATTGTATCTGCCATGTCTAGGTTTTTTTCGCCTCCTTAAGAATTAATCAGGCTATTCAGCACCATTGGGGGAGGTTGAATTTACTTTTAATAGCCTGGCCAAACAAATACTCTACTTAGTTTGCCAGAAATGAGATACTTACGTAGAATTTTTGCCTATAAGTAAGATTGAAAGAATTCCTGGTTTGCTACAAATTGGCTAATAAATTAAAGAGCATGTATCTTCAACTTAGCATATGAGAAGTAAGGGCATATTAAAAACTCATTTGCAATCAACAAATTGAATAAAATCCACGACCTATAGTTACAAACTATATGCTTGTTCGTATGAACTCCATATTAACTTTCCGTATTACATTACGTTACTTTGCATAGAAATTGATGGGTATTTTAATGAAAAGATACGCTATTTTGAAATGAACCTTAGACGAGCCAAACATATACTTTCCATTATACAAAAAGCATCTGTACAGCTTTCATTAACTTCGAGTACGTTGATCAACGAATATAGCTTAAAGGGCAATGGAACTAATTTAAGCGGCATCGCTCGATACTTTACGTACCGTGCTGTGCTTTGTTTGCTTTAAGATGCTCAATAAGTGCCATTTACACAATAAAACAACGTTCCTCTGCGTACCCCCTCTTCCCCACGTTATTTAGTTTCTCCTTTTGGTAGAAGTTCGGATCTTGGAGTATTACAATCTGGTACAATGTACAGTCACAGTCTTCAATGTGGGAAATTGGGCGACATTCAAGTCAAAAACTTCTACTTATCACAGTTGAGAGAATATCAAAAAGTTTTACTTAGTTGCCTCAAATAAGCTTTTTATCGCCTTTATACAAATTTTTCTATAACAAACTTAATTTTGCTAAATCTTGGTGAAAATACTTTTGGAATTTATTATACACAAAAATTTCGGCGTCCTCAGCCCCCCTTAGCTCCTGTTATGCGACGCCCTATTGGGATTCATTTCGATCTTGTTGTCCTACTATCATTAATCAATATAGCGGCATGATTTACCAACAAAGTTTGATTTCAAATCCTCATACTGCGCCTGTAAACTTTCAGCCAATATAACGTGCTTATAGATGAAACAACACAAGCGCATGTGCCTGTATCCGGGACATGTTTTACGACTGGAGATCGAAGAGTCTAATTTGCCTTGATAATGGGTGCGGTTCCATTAAAAAGGGGAGTAGAGTAAACATACTTAAAATCGTTTGATTACAGTAAATTTAGTTTGTCTTGCACGGCTCGAATGAGGCCCAAAGCTAGAGGAGCGTATTCGAGTATTCAAACATTCGGCATTTTCGAGTTTCCTTGTTCTGGCTACTATTAAAGCAACCTTCCCCATCGTTGTTATATGGCTAGTTGATTGACTTGAATAAAAGGTTTTTAACTTTTGTTGTTCCTAAATGTAGCTCTCATCGACTTAACTAAGGCTCTATAATTGTCCATATATGTTCGTTGTCAGGGAATCGGAAATTACTCTTATCGAATGTAGTTCTCTCTTTCTCTTAAAAGCGGGTGTAACTCACAGTTTGCCCATACACGTCTTTTGTAAAAGCTTATGTTTACTGATATTAATGGGAATAATAAAATATTAATTGTACTAATTACATGGCTAGAAACATTGAGGTGTTAGGAAACTTTTATATCCGACTGGTAATCTTCTTTTTATTACCAAAACTCAATGATCTTTTTTCCATAACTTTTCATATATTAATTTTAATAACAACAGAAGACTTTATATTCAGAGTGTGTTTAAACAAAGAACGAAACAACAGTAAACAAATACATGAAATGCTGGCTTTAAGAAGTTGCATGTATCAACAGCACTTTATTGGTTTTGGTAAATTATTAAAAGTTTAAACTGTTGAAACTGCATGCAATGTCAGGGTTATAAAGATTGACAAGTGAAGCCAACAGATAAGGTTCATAATTGGCCATATTTCTATAACAGGAGAATCTTCCATTTTATTTTCAAGCAATTTCTTGAATTTGAAAACTAAAGAGTAATTACTGTTAAGACTTTGTTTTGTATTATTGCATTTCAAATTCGGACCTTGACCACACCATGCAAGATAAATTTAAAACCGCATCTTTAGGGGCGAAAACACGAAAAAGGTTCCCCGTCCACAATAAGGCTGTATTTGGCTTTGCACATGCTCATATAAAAGCATAAAGTCGACTTGATGGTTCTTAGTCTCTCTAAAGGAGATAATGATATAATTAACATGACTGCGGTCATTTCCGCCAATCATGTAAAGAAAAATGTACCCTTGCTCTAAGCATCAAAATATAATGGCGTCAACTTATTTTAGAAAGTTGCAATTACAAAGAGGTCTCCGTTTATACCAGTATAAAAATTTTTAACTTCCAAAATTCTTTAACTTCGGGGAATCTTTTCAACAAGTTTTGTTTTTATAATTGTTAATAACAAAACGAACTATCAGGAACAGTCGGGATGAGGCTTAGGTGTAAAGCAAAATAATAGACAGGTGAGAACGGACAGAGCAATAATGTAGTGCGCGCGTTATTTCATCTCCAAATATGTGTAAAATTATGTACGGACATTCCAATTTTGTTGTCGTAGCAGAAAATTTCCAAAGAATGCTCAGGAAACTGAAGAGAGCAACTTGCCTATTGCTTTTATGTGCTTGTATTGCTTTATTTTCACCCTTAAAGCATACTCAGGAAGCACCAGTATTGATTATTCCCAAATGTACTTTGAGAGAAATATATCAGAGCAAGTATAATCCCAACATTTGAGAAGTAGAGAAAAAATAGTAATAACTTCATTTCGAGTTTAGTGGCTGCTTATGCTGACAACACACATACTCCTCCTATGTGTCCTTTGAATTTACTCGTAAATTTATAAATTTATTGTAATTTTAAGGCAAAGCTTGGTAGAGTTCTGACGATGTCCAACTGTCTATTCTCGTAGCCTGGGGCTCTATCGTCAAAAAACAACGCCCACTTCCTCTAAGTTATCTCGAAGGACAACAGAACAAAGGACAAGCCATTACTTTATAATCGATTCCCATAACCAAAAAGAAAAAGAAGGTATTATTTGTACTAAGAAGAACTTAAAGTTATTATTTTGTTGTTGTTGAAAAGCATTTCTTTTATCTGTTTCTTTACGTTTGATGTCCACGTTACCAAATCAAATATAAATAACAAGAAACTGCTTTTCCTTTTAAATCTTTTGTTAAACAGTATAAAACTTGTTGCCACAGCTGCTTCGCTGCAGCTCAAATGTCAGTTTGTTGACAAATGCGTTGAGAGTAACATTGCTCTTCCTTTTATTCATACCTTGAATAAACATGACGATAAATTTGATTTGAAAATCATTCGCAAAGAAACTGATACTACTGAAATAAGAACATAAGCTTGCAAGGTCACACAACGAAATCTTAAATATGGATCAGAAATATTTAAGAGAAATCCCTGCAAATGTCTTGCTAACATAACACCAGCAGCCCTCAAATACTGCAGTCTGTAAGCTAGGCGTCAATTACCGCGTCTACGTTTCAGCTCAATAGTTGAGATATAATGCAATGGCCTATTATTGTCTGTATAAAATAGGAAGTATTGGGGTGCATGGGTGACGCTTGGCTACGAAAGGTGTCAAATCAATAATATCATATAACAAGTAAAATTCTATTTTCAAGACGTAAGCTACAATTGATGAAAACACATTAAGCAGAAAGTTCCCTGATCGTACCTTGTACAAGACTTCCAGCAACAGCACCACACCCAACAAACACAAAGAGCGTCGTCCCAACAAATTCAGACAAGCCCTTTAAGAGTAAGTTGATGGCACACTCTCTTTTGCATTGCTCAAAAATCCCAACAGTCGCCGTTTTACTTCCTGAAGACACCAACGGTTGGCCTTGATTATCGTCGACCTCCATCGTTGAATAATGCTTCGTTGCCATCGGGAAATGTGTCAAATACTATCTCAAAAACGTTTTAAACAGACCACAGATTGTCCATCAAGCGAGTTATTATCTTGACGCAAATAAATACCCTCTCTGGTGCTATTATTATAGTCAAACGTGAATGCAGTGAATATGTACCTTTCAAGCCCTGGCCACATTATTAATAGAAAGCGTTGTAAACGAAATTATCAAAGCGCCCCCTCGGCAGGTATTACCTGTTTCTCAAGAGAGAGCAAAACCCCCGAAGGACATATGGAGAAAGCTACAGTGGTTTGGTATTTTGACAGTGTATTTGTGGAAGCAGATTGCCTTTGCTGTCACTGGTGTTTCGTAATACAATTCATGGTGCCTTTAAGCTTTCAAATTGTCTTTACTAAATATTTAAATGTTATTGCCATTTTATACATAATAGTTGCAATTTGGCCATTGATTTACACTTCAATCATATCCTGTACCACTTTAAAGAAGATAGATTACAATAATAAAAAGCAAGGACATGAATTGGGAAGCTAGACACACTTTCCGAATGTATTAAAATACAACAATAGCGTAAAACAGCATGTACTGTGGTCACAACATATTTTTGTCCAAGCAAAGTCTTCTTTGAGTTATCACAACTAGAAAAAACAAGTTCGGCCAAGGCTTCGATGAAAACGTTTCTGTTCATTTAACTGTGTGAGAAGATAATGTTCTAGTTATAATAGGCTTGTCAAACTGCTTTAGACATCTGCCATTCCTAAAGTCAAAGATTTGTAACAAGAGCATTGACTGCACGCTAAACTCATAAAGGTTAAGGGATCTGTGTATACAGAAATTTGCATATGTCGACAGACAATTTGCATCTATGCATTTCAGTCATTATAAACACTATGTATGCTAAGCCAGTAGACATTAATTCTCTAAAGGAAATAATGTTTTAAAATAATCAATTGAATAAAGTTGCAAATACAAGCATACTCTATTTCAATAGGAAACAAAAATGAACTAACAGCGAAATAAAGAAAATTGGAATCTATCATATTTCATCAAAGAGCATTTTATTTTAAAATGGACCTTAACTATCATTTATAAATAATAGGTTTCTGACTTGACAGTACATTTACCTTGAATTCTAAGTGACTATGTAATTTACATATCTGACCAAGATCTGAGGTAAATTTTATAGCTTTTCGATTACGAATTTAAAAAGCCACTGTTATGTTACGTTTTGGTAGACAATGTACCGGTCGACATATAATACTACTACTACTACTACTACTACTACTACTACTACTACTACTACTACTACTACTACTACTACTACTAAAAATAATAATAATAACGCTTAATTATGTGATCTTGACTATGTAGGAAGAAAATTTGTTTAAGTTACCTATTTTTAATAGAACAACAGAAAAGTATGAATTAGCATGCAATTGTTGACATTTATATCCATTCTGTTTGATGACAGTTACTAATGGTTATATGTTTATCAAGATAATAATCAGATGGTAAATTCCTGGATAGTAAGGTGATCAATGGGCATTTATAAAATTACATGCTCTAGGCATATTATGCTTTTCTGCCTTTACTCCTTAGGTGCTAATTTATCTTTCTATAAAGTGTCTTTACACAAAAATGAATAAAAGTGAACATTGTCTTCCTTATTGGTCAGTTCATTTCTCTCTTAAATGGCAAGCATTAGTCGGACTATACTTCGAAAGAAAACACAAAGGGATAGTACTGAGTTGGAAGATAAATTATCTGAATTCCCAAGGGAAAATCCCTTAACATCATATATGAGAAACGCAAAACAAGGGTTATCTGTTTCTTATCTATACTTGTTACTCAATGGTCGGCTCTCAATGTCGCTTACAGTCTTTTACGTCAGTTATGTTAGGTGAAACTGACATTTTAACATATTTTAAAGCAGTGCAGTATCTGGCCTGCAAGTAGATTTTATTGTCATCTAGTGGGATAAATAGATAAATTCAGGTGATGAATTGTCGCACGATAAATTGTCTTTGTGATGAATTGTCGCGTGATGAATCGTCACGTGATGAATTGTTGCGTGATGAAAAGTCGTAGCACCATCGACATCATTATATCACTCAAAATCTTTTATAGTTTGTTTGTGGTACAAAATAAGAATATTGCACGAAATAGCGAAAACATTGTGTACTTAAAAGCTTTTTTCGCATGCTTCAGCTACACAACAACTTAGAAAGTTACACCTCTCACCTTGTTGCAGTAATACTCCTGCAGGGCTGCCGCCGTATAAATCTAAAAAGGAAAGGTACATAATTGAACTAAAGGCAATACACACAATGAGATAAATCATATCGTATCACGTCATATCGCAGCAGACTGCATCGCATCGTGTCTTACGAGATAGGATGAGGTAATATGATTGTAAAACCTCTTACCTGATCTCATCTTATATATCTATCTTATCATATCCACACAGACCCATAAAACAAACAAAAACCGTACAAACAGTTACCTGATAGCTTGATCTTGTATCTTCTCTTGCCTTTTTGAAGATATTTCTACTTTCCTTGATACCTTCTGCGCGGCGACAAAACTTCATGTATTGTATGTAAGTCTGAAATTTAATAACATTTTGGGGAAAGTACAGAATAAGAGAAAGTTACAAGTGGTCAGTTTTAAATTTTCGTTGCGAGGTCTTAAATCGTCAAAACAAATAATTACAGGCTTTGTGATGAAAAGCTGAGATACAGTACAATTACCTCATTATTGACACCAAGTTACATTAGCGTTTGTGAGAAACAGTACCAAGGGTATGTCGTGTCTTACGCTAAGATTAATGTTCATAAAATTGAGAGGGTAGCAACATAATTTGCAACCTCATTACTTAAATTTGTCCCCAGGCAATAAAACTTTAATACTTCAATGGCAGTATATTAATACGACTTGGCCACATAAAGAGAAGAAAAGGGAACTACGAGGAACGGAGAATGCTGAGCATGGATCCGCTTGGAAAGAGAGGAAGGGGGCACCCGAAACAACGATGGATGGACACTATTAGAGCAGACATTCGATCCGTTGATTCAGGGGAAGAAGATGCAGCAAACAGAGAGATCTGGAAGACATATGCATCTACCTGAGCGACCCCATACTAAATGGGGAAAGATTGTAAAAGAAGAAGACTTGCCCAGGGAGTAGTTATCTCTAAAACACTTCCTTTGTTCTAGAAATAAAAATCACAATCCATTGTTTGATAACGATACCTAAGTTTCTAATCCCTCTCACTTTCTTTATAAGTCGTTAGGGTCCGATCTTTTATGACTGCAGGCCTTGGAACTTACAACAAAATTGCCAGTCACTGCCTACAGTCCCGCTTTTTGAAGAGGCAAAACTTTGCCAACGCCAAAGTTCGACCGTGAAAAAGAAATAACAAATTAAGGTAGCAGCGTCAGATCAATGCGAGAATTTTCATTCATTCTCATCCTCTTCTTTGTTTTGCACACGGTTGCATCAAAGTGCGTTTCAGGTGAGTAATTATAAAGGAAGGTACCCGGTCCGGGATTATAAGAGCCTTTGCCGACGTGTGTGACGACGGTGCCAGCAATTATTTCCGACTAGAAGAACGTTTGCCACCGTGCACAATTTTTAGCGACTGCAAATACTGCCATCCAAACTTGTTGCAAATTCAGAGGACTGGGACTGATGATCATTGTTTATTGTGATTTCTTAAATTTGGCATATTGAGGACAAAATGCATTTCCTCGTATCTGTGATCATAAACAGATGATGGCTAACGTATACTCACTAGAGCTAGCCTGGAAAACAGAGGAAACAACATCACCATATATCTGTAATTTGAATAAACAATAATATTCCTTGGTTCTGTACACAATCACATGGTATGTGCCTTGCTATACTAACGTCAGAATGACCGAAATGGAATGTGTGAAAGAGTATACCAACTGTATTTTGAAGGAGCCAATCAGAAATTTGACTGCCTGAATAGCCATTCGCTATGTCGTGCAATAGTTTTGTCTTTTGTTTAATTTGTTTTGGTTTTGTTTTCGTGTTTTTTTGTTTTGGTTTTTTGGTTTTTTTCTTTTTCTTTTGTTTTTTGGGGAGGTTGCTTTTTGGTAAAAGAAGCACGGTAAAGAAACTACACCTGTAGTAATCATCAACTTTCTAATATTTCTCTTACAGCTTGTCATCCTGCATCAAGCCGTCTCCGTAATCACAAGTCTCGAGTCACAAGTTCGTGGTAAGTTCAAAACACGTAATAGGCAGCACATGCCATGTGAAGCGTGACAGTATTTTTAAAAAATGAGAAAATGAACTTGAAAAGACTTTTCCTGACCGCCAACAGGACATACCTCTTTGACGTCACGGTTAACCTGCTTTTAGAGGGATAATTTTGTCTTTCTATCCCATTTCCGTATTCTGTCGAGCTGGATTGATAGAATTCCTCCTCACTTCTTCTCCTTTCTGCTTATCCCATTTAGGGGTCGCCACGGCGAGTCAACCCCCTCCACCCTTTCCTATCATGTGAATCTTCCTCACTCACTCCTGCATTCCTTAATCTTCCCTGATTGATTCCATGTAACGTCTGTTTGGTCTACCCCTCTTTCTCTTTTCTGGCAATTCCATCCTCAACACTTTCCTATTTAGTCCTCGTCTCGCTTTTGTACATGTTCATACCATCTGAGCCTCCTTTCCCTTATCTTGTCACCTATTCTTCGCACGTGTGCTGTCCCTCGGATATACTCGTTTCTTATTCGCCCTTCTTTGGTCACTCCTAAAGCGGCACGAAGCATTTTCATTTCTGTCACTTCGAGGTTGTCTTCTTTTGTCTTGGTCATTACCATGGCCTCAAATCCACACGTCGAGCTGGACTGATAGAATCCGTGAGGTAAAAGTTAATTTAATGAAGTGCATACACGTCGTCGAGGGCACAGGTCATAGATTGTGGAGGTTTCTGTTGGGATTTGTTACTTTTGTGGCCTTTTGGTCATAGTTTCGCGTGTAATGTTCTTAAGCAAAACAAAACCCTTACTAGTTGCCTTTTTATTTGCCGTTTCAGAACGAAACCTCAACCCAAAGGCAGCCTGCCTAAAGAGACGAGAAGAGGAGAAGATTGGAGATGAGTCACCCGAAAAACGAATGGCCTTAGGTGCCATGGCAACGGAAAGTGTCAAACGTGGAGGACGTAGAGCCACGAATACTGCCAGACGAGGTTTGTAAAGCGCACTTAAAGATAAAGAAGAGGTCTTTAAAATGTATTGTAAACTCTTATGCTTCCCCGTTCATTTATTCAAATACCTTATCTCATCCCATTCCATCCCATTCCACCCCACCCCATCCCATTCCAGCCCATTCCATCCCATTCCATCCCATTCCATCCCATTCCAGCCCATTCCAGCCCATTCCAGCCCATTCCAGCCCATTCCATCCTATTCCATCCCATTCCAGCCCATTCCATCCTATCCCATCCTATCCCATCCCATTCCATCCCATTCCATCCTATCCCATCCCATTCCACCCCATTCCATCCCATTCCACCCCATTCCATCCTATTCCATCCCATTCCACCCCATTCCATCCCATTCCACCCCATTCCATCCGCAGTCGGTCATTGAAAGCGTCGTCGAGCTCTTGTCTCCCCGCGCCGACGAAAAGGGAATCGAGCTGCCGACCTACATTGCTCGAGACGTTCCGCTCCGGCTGCGTGGCGACGCCGGCAGGCTGCGCCAGATTCTCCTCAATCTAACCGGCAACGCGATCAAATTCACCGAAGACGGCGCTGTCGCGGTCGAGGTCGAGGTGGAGCTTCATCGGACTTGCGAAGATCAAACTCAACTACGCTTTCGCGTGATCGATACGGGAATCGGGATCCCCGCCGAGGCTCAGGCACACCTCTTTGATCACTTCACCCAAGCCGACGCCTCAACCACCCGGCGTTTCGGCGGCACCGGTCTGGGATTGGCAATCTGCAAAGAGCTCATCGCCATGATGGGCGGTGAGATCGGCGTGGAGAGCACGCCGGGAGAAGGAAGCACCTTCTGGTTCACGGCAACCTTCCAAAAGCAAGCCGACCAGAACGACGAAGTGACTCACGTTCTGGTGTCCGCGCTCGAAGGCCGGCGCATCCTGGTGGTCGACGACAATCCGGTCAATCGAAGGGTGTTCGAGAAGCAACTCGGCGGATTCGGCGTGGACGTCGAGCTGGCCGACAGTGCTGCGGAAGCGATCTCGATCCTCGGCCGCGGGCCAGGCGAAGATCCGAGGAATGGAGGCGGCTTCGATCTGGCCATCATAGACCACATGATGCCGAGCACGGACGGTCCGGAACTGGGCCGCTGGATCAAGAGCAGACCAGATCTCGCAGGACTTAAGCTGATTCTCTCCTCGTCCTCCGGCATGGCGAACACTGACGAGCGTGCTCGCGCCCTCGGCTTCGACGCAGCCCTGCCCAAACCGATCCGTCGCTCGCACATGCTTCGCGCCGCAGCCAGCATTCTGGGAACCGAGGTCCGCAGCGTCGAGGAGAGCACCGCGCCGTCCACGCCGAAGCCCGATCAGAGTCAGCCCGTCAGCGGCAATAGGATTCTCGTCGTCGATGACGTCAAGGTGAACCAGAGGCTGGTGTCGGCGATCCTGTCGACGCATGGCTTTCGAACCGATCTCGCCGCCAATGGGCTCGAGGCCGTCAAGGCGGTACGATCGCTACCTTACGACATCGTCCTCATGGACGTGCAGATGCCCGAGATGGACGGTTTGGAAGCAACCCGCCAAATCCGTCAACTCAAGGGCGCTATCGGCAGCATCCCGATCATCGCGATGACGGCCAACGCCATGCGCGGCGACCGTGAGCTTTGCCTCCAGGCCGGCATGAACGACTACGTCTCCAAGCCGATCGATCGCAATGCCATGCTGCAACGAATTCACTTCTGGCTAGGTGAGGCCGGCAACGCGGGTGACGCCGAGGCTGAGGCTCAGGCGGATTCAAACCCGATCGACGAGGAAGCCTCCGCGGCCCTCGAAGATCTCATCGACAGCTTCGAGGAGTTGGACGAGCCGACGGTCGGCACGGCAAAGCGGTCGTAGAGCACAATCTTCGGCTTCCGCTGAATACGCTCACCCGAAAGCGCAGACTCGGGGGGAGCGTGACGGGCGGCAATCGCACGAGACGGCGCCACGGGCTCTCCTTGAAGACATCCGGCGAGCGCCTCTGGGGTTCGGGGAGGGACCCCAAGGCGCGATTGCCGCCCGTCGCTTAGCGGCTAGCCGAGCGAAGCTCTCTTGCAGTTTGCGCCCGCACGCCCTAATTCTAAACTTGAAAATGCAGAAATTTTAAATATCCGGATATTGGCGCCGGCGCCTTAATGCGAGATTATAGGGTATGTTCGAAGCTTTCACTCAGGTAAATATTAGCTGCGATCACACACACCAGAGTGAAACGGATTTCCCGCTTCGGAATCCCAGATGTCAAATCTGTCTTGGTATTTCAGTAGCCCCAGGGCTTGGGGTCTGCAAAATTGACTCAAAGCAGGATCTAAAAGTCCAGATCAGTTCGTGCCTTTCTTGCATTGTGCGACGTCTCTGAACATGTTTGCATTTGGCAGGGAAATTTATTTTGAGTTTGAGTTAACGCAGAACCTTTCAACAATCTGTCAAAGGCTGCTACACGATAGGTTAATTACATCTGGTGGTTCGGAACACTCTACTTACTAGACATGGTGAATGTAATCCGAAACCCTTTTGTTCTTTTTAACGTTGCTATGAAAACTCAAGATCGTCAGATCTGAAGTGGGATTTGCGGTCACACACAAAAAGTCGTTTCCCTTATCAAGACCCGCTGTTTAGCTGCTGTCAGAAGTGGCAGTGTGACCGCAGCTATTGGGTCCAATGGACCCAGATGTTGTTTGTTGATGCTGTGTCTGAAGTTAGATATCGCTTACAGCACTGACCTAACAACGTTTATGTAAATGATTTAAAACCCCGAGTTGAGTCTCAGAAACACGATTTTTGTGTTGAGCCAGTTTTTATAGAATTTGAATTGTATCATTGCGATCTCTTCCGCTCTGTATATAAGTTAAGCATTTCATAAATAAATTAGACAGTTCTTGTTGAGACCAAACGGAACATTGATCATTTCTTAATTTTCACTATTGAAGCGCTATCCTTTCATTCCGGAATCCATGACATAAAGCTTACTATCACCTAGAGGGCTACTGATTAAAGATAAATAACAAAGAAAACACAAAGAAACAGATGTACAGAAACAGTTGAAAAAAGAAAATATAAATCTAACTACAATGTACCTATACGACTATAAGACCATTTGGCGAAAATATCATAGTTTCCAAACTCTAGTAGCCGATACAATTCCCTTATCTACCGTCACTACACAGCTTGTCTATTATTCTAATACTGAAGCTTTCTAAACAAACTATGGCATTTCTCCTAGAACCGGAAAAGAGCTGTCATAAAATTAATACTTTTAGAAAGGCTTTCAATAACGATTGTTGATTATAAATAGGTTCTGTGAAAGCTAAGTTTAGGCAGAGGTATAAGCAAAGAACCCCAGATGGAATTTTCTTCACATTGCTAGAAGAAATGCCATAGTTTGTTTAGAAAGCTTCAGTATTAGAATAATAGACAAGCTGTGTAGTGACGGTAGATAAGGGAATTGTATCGGCTACTAGAGTTTGGAAACTATGATATTTTCGCCAAATGGTCTTATAGTCGTATAGGTACATTGTAGTTAGATTTATATTTTCTTTTTTAACTCTATGATCTTATTATTTTGATTTATGTTCTAGTGCATCTGTTTCTTTATGTTTTCTTTGTTGTTTATTTGGTTCTAGCAAGGTCCTAAGAATAACCCTAGCCTGAAAACGAACAATGGAAGATTGTTCGATGTTATTGTTGAAATTTTCACTAGTTACCAGTCTACTGGAGGTGCACACCTGTTTTCAAAACAAGAAGAAAAATGGCAAGACACGATGACTGCGCATCAGCTTCCCAAGGCTTCATAATCAAACTGTTTTCACTTCTGAAAAATGTTTGCAAAATAGCAATATCGTTCCGTTTGGCACGTACAAGTTCACTCAGCAATGTATTTTTGGAATCCAAAGACTCAACAATTGATTCAAATAACTCGTAAAAGCGGGAAAGGCAGTTTTCTTTTGACAGCCAACGTGCATGTTTGTGTATTAGCAATCGGTTGAAGCCTTTGTCATTAGCTTGGCAAAGCTTGCAGAACAAACGATCGTTGAGAGCATGCACTTTAATGTAGTTTAAGGTTGACAGAGCCTCACTGAAAACCACCACTGTGTGATGTGGGCACCCTGTTAAAAAAATTGTTAATAGTAATAATAATAGTATCTATCACAATTTGCAGTGATTCATGTAATTCGTTGCTGAGATTTTTTGCAACACGATGTTGCCGGAGAATAATGCAGTGCATTAAAAGCACGTGAGGAACTTTGGAGTTAAATAACGAAATAAATCCACGATGACAACCGGTGCCCCGTCTTAATTTTCAGGGCGTCCCGTACTAGTTCATTACAAAACAGTTTCTTACCCAAAAAACCACCTCTACTCACCCAGCATGAAATTAAAACTTCAGGCTTTCATAGCAAAAGCGGCAGCCCAAAAATATTAAGCTGTTGGTCCTAATAAGAATTAAGAGGTTTTGCAAAAATTGGAAAAAGAACAAGAGAGCGGAGGACGTATATTTGCCACTCAAGAGTACATTTGGCAAAACAAAACCAGTTCATTCTAAAGAAAAATACTTTTAAGAAAACACGAAACATGTATGATGCACCTTCATCATCCCAGCGCCCCCTTTGGTGGCTCTCAGCGCCCCTTTTAGCCTCTACCGCCCCCATACCGCCCCCTTGCTCGCAAACGCTCCCCGGGGGCGCTACCGCCCTTGTTGAGAACCACTGTTCTACAACATCGTGCAGACTCCAATAATTCCCTTGGTTATTTTAATTGCCCTTTGAAATCTATCTTTGAAAGTTATACCTCAACAACCATTCTAATAAAATGGTCAAAGAAAATCGTGCTAATGGCTAACCGCGGAAACAAAGCAGTTGGAAAACCACAGAAATGATGACTTTGTACAAAGAGCCAGAAAGTAGAAGAAAAAGGAGGACTATGAGCTATGTAAAGGAGCATACAAACAGATTAAAAGTACAACACCTCACAACCTCTCTTAATCCACTTCTTCCTTATTTAATGTTTCTGAGCAGAATTCCTCCCTACCCCACCCCCACACTTCGCTACAGCGGTTGTACTGATACAAGAAAAATAAAACCCGACAAACAGAATTATTTTCTACAAAAATGCGCTTTCCACTAGGGTTGAAATAAGCAAATTCTTAGTCAATGGAATTTTTTTCAAATTTTGCGTCTCACTATCGGTTATTTTGTGTTCTTTCCACATTTTTCTTTTCAAAAAAAATTGGCCTCCGGTTTTGTCACTTTCTACAGGTTTTCACCACTGGGCATTATTTCGACTACTTTTCCCACTGTACATGGATAATTGTTCCCTCTCAAAAGAATACCCTACATCCTTGACAAGAATGAAATAATTTTCAACTTAAATAACTAAAGATTTACATAAGAAAGGCGCCATGTAAGCTAATCGCTAATCGCTTCTCGGCCTTTTGGCAAGGAATGGATGTAGTATCTGTTCTCATTGATGACAGATGCTTTCCATAATCCGCCCTCAACAGATTAATTTACGCCATATTTCCAAAAGTAGCAGACGGCCGATACTTGACGATTCTTCAATATCTCCCATATCATACCAAGGTAATCTGATGCCATGGAGGAAATCCCGATCAATATTACCATGGGGAGCATCAGGCCACCCCCCCCCAACTCAGTTAATCTCCTAACATATTTCAGGTTTTGGGATCAGGTTACACAAGGATTAGACACCTATTACGAGATGGAATAAGTTTCCAGTGATAGAAACTATGGAGGAACAAACACTTTCATAGCAAATAACATATGTGAATATATTTTCAAAGAGCATTATCAAAACAAACCCGCGAAAGCTCCAACACCATACAAAGCCCTCAACAGATTAATTTATGCCGTATTTCCAAAATGAGCAGACGGCAGATATATGACGATTCTTCAATATATTCAATACCCTGCTAAGGTAATCTGATGTCATGGAAATCGATTAAAATTCTGTTTTGGCTTGATCACGTTCTGGAAATTAGCTGCAGTAAACCGGTTTTCTCCTAACTGATCCCTGATACTAGCCCTAGCTAATCTTGGCACTAGTAAAATATCCTCAATGGGTAACTGACCAAGTGTCCAATTCATCAATTAGTTTACAAGATCAGATTTCGTGAGACAAACTGAGACTTCACAAGCATGTCTGAGCTACAAGCAAATTGCAGCCGTTAATAGCAACGTCTTGCACGAGCCAGATAGGCAAACGAATTATCGAAGAAGTTGAAAATTCTTCGATGTTTAGATAATCAATGTAATTTGCTGCTCGGTTTATCTAACTTTACAACAGGAAATTTTTTTCAATTCTGAGTTATTTTACAGTATCAGAAAAGTGTGCAAAAGTATACCCTTCCTTTTCGGAATATACGCTGTGTTTATGAGTACGGCTATTACTCAAATTCAATTTTGATGCTCGACATAAGCTAAGCATTTTCAGAAGATCAGACGGGACACAGAGAAATTTGGGCAATATCCACATTTATAACTGTATCCACCAGTATTAAACCTGGTGAATACAGGTATAAATGTGGATATTGAACCAGTATGAATTTTAAATTGGATACCCTCTCTCAAAGACGAGCCTAACATCGAGTTCAGCCAATTTTAGTGCTTATCTCATTAAGAGTTTTAAAGCATTACACAACAACAAAAAAGAAAAAAATCAAATAATTACCTTGAAATAGATCGGGAGCGTGCCTTTTCATCCCTGACTGGTGATCTAAAATATAACTGCTTTTAAAACAAAATAAATCACATTAAACTTCTACACCAGTAGAAAAAAAAAATAGAGGAATGTTACCAAAGATATAGAATATAGTGCCAATCGCGGATAGCTGAATAACATCTGCTATCGGATAGGGATCCCTCTCAAGAAAAATCCAATGAAGCATACAGTACTACACTGAAATACAAGAGATCCTTCTAGCAGAGTTAGTCAAAACACTAAAATAAAGGTGAGACTACTTTACCAAACCCGACTCAGAACCCCAGAAAGCAGTTGCATTTTAGTTAAGTTTGATAATTACTTATCCCGAAAAGAGAAATCAAGATATTAAAATGTTAAGAGGCTAAGTTATAATTTTTGCTCTGTCGTGGCAAGACTCAGTGAGGAATAGCTACCCATCAATTAGCCCATGCCCCCCTTTATTAATTTGAAGACAAGAATATTACGCCAGTCAAGGGCTGCGTCTAGGGAGGTGGTGTATGATGGCGGACGTTCTGTCCATTCGTCACTATCAGGCGCACACCACGTCGGTCCCAAAAGCACGGCCGGTACAGCCCTTTTGAATTGCCAGCCAAGCGACAATACCACTTGGGCATCCAGCTCGCGACTCCCTTCCTCCGCTTCCTCTAGAGCAGAAATCAGGTCGTCATAGTTCATCTCGCCTTTGCCTCCTTCTCTTCCAGGGATACGAGGGGGATGGGCTCGAACCGGGTGATCCCGGCCTTCTGAAGCCGTCTGCGCATGTCCTGGGTGCCCCTGCCTCCAGGGAAGATAACTGCCCCATCTGGCTTGCCTTCGTCGATCATGCGCTGGTTTCTGAGAGGGCCGGCTTTCTTGCCGATCAGTTTCCAATCGGGCTTGGGGACAGGAAAGGGATCAAGCAGCGCACCGCGTCGGTTTGCCCACTCTCTTGCCCAGAGATCAACGCCAGCGACGACCACTTTGGTGCCGTCATCGTCTTCGAACTCTTTGCCGCCTTCGCCTTCGATCACACAGGTGATAGGCGTCTTGCGGTTGACGCGGTTGAGAACGTGATCTACGGCGCTCCTATCCGTCCAGTCCCGCCCGCCTGCTACTAGGAGCCTCAAGCGATCAGGTCCATTTGTTCGGCCCGTGGCATCCAACGGCCCGGGCATTGCTTGGCGTCCCACCGCTCGGCGAGTTTGACGACGCTGTTCTGAGGCCTGTTGTGGTTCCGCGCGATATCCGTGCTGTCGACGCTGGAGAACGGGTAGATCGACCCTGACAGGGACATCCCGCGAAGCATGTGGACCCAAGGGGTTCTTTGGTGCCGGCGCCCTAGGTAGTTCCAAGCTTCAGTAACCCGGCCGTGCCAGGCACTCGTCCCGATCGCCGCGAAAGGCCCGGACGATCCGAAGCAAACCCGGTCGAAGCTGTCCGTGAGGTAACCGAGATAGTCGATCGGCGCGGCAAGGTGCCATACAGGCGCCCCACGGCCTGGGAATGGCCATGCGTCGAGCAGAGACCTGTTCTGTTCCACATATCCATCAATCACATCGGTGATCACAGCCCAAGTCGTCGGGAAGCAAAGCCACTTGTCGCACCAGTCGTAGTACCCGGGCCAATCCGTGGCGCGTCCTTGGCGCCAGAAGGTGAATGCGCCATTGTCGAGCAAGACGGATTGTCCGATCTCGTGGCAGACCCGGACATCCTCTGGTCGTGCGTAGCTGACACAGAATTGGCGCCCGGCGAGCCGCAGAAGCTCGGCTCGAGGAGTGATCGGCGTTCCGTGGTAATGCATGGTCACGCCCGCACTGCCGCCTTCACCTTTAGGACCGCCCAGAGCGCGACCGCGGCTGCCATCTTGCTGCCGACCTGTAGCCCCAACAGGCCGGGCGAGAGGATGCCGAGTAGTCCTAGGAACACGAGCGAGTCCAGAGGCGTCGAAATCGCCGAACTGATCAGGATTCGGTCGGCAAGTGGTCGTCTCGTCAGGCTATAGACCAGCCAATCTGCCCCCTCGGAGACTGCGAATGCTGCGACGCTCGCCACGGCCACGAACGGGTCGGCCATCCAGTACGACCGGTCGTTGAGGTTGGTGACGCCCGGGCCCTGCAAGAACGCGCTGAAGCCCGTGTCGCCGTTGTCGAAGACGTGGGCCAGCTCGAGCTGACGCAGCACCACCCCCGGCGTAAGCCCCCTACCTATTTTATCTATTCCTTGTGATTGAAGACCAATATGTTACACATTAGATGGCCTACATGGATTTCAACTCAGTTTATAGCAGGCTCGTTCTTTGCAAAACTTTTCGTCTTGATGAAGATGGCAAGGTTCTCACCCCCGAAGAGGTTAGCCTACTAAGTTTTGTCCCCTTTATTCTAATTCTGAATTCGGCTGTCGTATACTTCTCTTTTGCTTGTAGCGTCGTGCAAACATAATAAAGCGCTATACTGAAGAAGATTGTAATAGAAGCGGATGATGGCAAATTGTGGCCTCTAAAAATTTAGGCAAATTCGCCTCTCAAGATTAAAAAGGGGTCAATCAATGAGTAATATTGTGAATCTTATAATTGTTACCGGAGAATTTGAGGGTTTTTTTGCGTTTTTTTCTGATTGGCAGGATTTGTAATATTTTTGTCTGAAATCTTTTATTAGCTAGTTTGCCAATATGGAATTATGGAAAAATGCTCTTAGGCAGTTATTCTCATTTTTTTTTTTTTCTATTTTTTTGTCATTTACAGCAAACCTTGGAACACAAAAAACAGTCCGGTACGCTTGGCAAAATTTACCTGAATATAAACAGACTGATTCAAATGGCACTATATAGCATTTTGTGCTAAACTGATACTAAAGTTAAGTTAAGTTTCTTCTTTTAAGTAAGTTTGCTCCATCTTTTAGACTAATTTTGCCGCATCAGTTTTATCAACCAAATTTTCTCGATTTCATTTGATTTTTAAATTATTTCGAGGTTTTTATCTTTTCGAAAAGCTTTTACAATTCCCGATACATAATAACAAACAATGCTGATTCACACAAATGGTCGGTGAACTGATCAGGTCCAAAGTGTATCTAGTCACCTGTGAAGCTAATTTAATAGAGAATGTGTGGCTTGTGTTTTTATACTTTCTACAAGGTTCTGTTGAATATATGATAAACAGCCTCATGTTTTTGCTGTTGATCTCAATCGCCTCTTATGTCTGACGGTGGTATGGATGGAGAAGCCTAATTTACATATGTTTGAAGTTGAAAATTATAATAGAACCGATAAAGCCCTTTCAGCTATTGTGTGCCCTTTTTGCTCTTCTGTGATTATTATTAGAAATAAAAAGTTGATATCTAAAGCACTTAATTTCTCTTGCCTGCCTGTGATTTTATTTCTAAAAATGAATAACGGGTCTCAAAACTTAAAGACAACCCTGACGACATGCACTATTTTTGACACACCAGCGATGAGACGGTTATAGAGGATCCTAATACGCAGTATTTCCATCGTCATAAATACTCACTTAGGTAGTTTAGGAGTTGCTTCACGCTGGATGGTGTGATGGGCTAGCCATAGTTGAACCCATAAGCGCTGACACTTCGGCTTAACGAATGGCAACCTTTACAGAAGAAAAAGCTTATATGACGGTCAAGATCTTTTTTTTTTTGTGATGTAATCAAGTTATGAAGGTTAAGTTAATTCATGCTAACGTATCTAAGCGTTGACAGTAATTAATGGGACTTGTAATTTTTTTAGGTAAAAAAATTAGGTTCTGTGAAATATTTTGTCAAAGTAAAGCCAAAAAACATTTTGTTTTTCATTTTTTTTTTCGATGTAAAATATGTTTTATATTGGTTTTTCCAGCTTTTATGACGACCAAGATCTTTTTTTGTGAAGTAATCAAGTTATGAAAGTTACGTTAAGGGCTCATCGCTTCCCAACGCAGAAACAGATCATGCAGTCGGCCGTTGCCGGACAGGCCAACCTCATGGCTGACATCCAATGTGGTCATGTGGTCGCGCAGCAGGGTCTTGGCGTGATCCAACGTCAGATATTGCTGATAGCGTTTTGGCGAAACACCAACCCACCGGGAAAACAGCCGCTGGAAATGCGCCGGGCTCATCCCCATTTGATCCGCCAATTCATTGAGGCTCTGCCCCGGACCCGCGGCATCGATCAGTTCAATTGCACGGCGCATGACCTGATAGTGGTAATTGGCTTCATTGTCTGGGCGCGTCATGTTCTGTTCCTTGTCTTCGTCTGGTCAGCCTAGCGAGCATGCGCCGTTCAGACGACCCGGAACTTGCGCATCCGGCGCATTCTGCCCAAGGTAGCGCCATGACTTCCGATCGATTTATTTCCGCCGCCTGTGACGACACGGGCAGAGTGATCCGCGATGACATCCCCGGGGCCATGCTGCCCTGGTGGAGCTTTACCAAACCGCTGATCGCCGCCTGTGTGATGATCCGGGCCGGTGAAGGTTTTCTGGATCTGGACGCCGAGCTGATGCAAACCCCGAACCCACGCGCTGTCTTGCACTAGTAGTCCCTATGAATGTAACGCCTCACTCTATGTCTCTGCCTCGCTGTTCGTTTGCGCGGATCGTCTGCGCGCTGTTTGTCGGGTTGGTCTTGTTCACCGCGGGCGGTGGCCCGGTCTCGGCGGCTTCATCGGCGGTTCAATCGCCCAACGTCATCCTCATTGTAACGGATGACCTGGGCTATGGCGATTTAGGCAGTTATGGTCAGGCCCGTTTCGAGACTCCGCGTCTCGACCAGTTTGCGGCCGAAGGTACGCGTTTTATCAATCACGACGCGGGAAGTCCGAGCGAGGTGGCGTCGCGTGCCGTCCTGATGACCGGTAAACACTCCGGGCACGCGACCATCCGGGGGGAGGGGGATTTCTCCTTGGCATCGCTTGATGTCACGCTTGGGGATTTGGCGAAACAAGCCGGCTACCACACGGCGGCCATCGGAAAATGGAGCCTAGGAGGGCCGGGGTCTGCCGGTCTACCCACTGTGAAGGGTTTCGATGAGTGGTTTGGCTATTTGCTCGAGAGTACGGCTACTAATCATTACCCCGAGACCTTGTGGCGCAATCAGACCAACATCCTGTGGTCTGGGAACAGTGACGGGAAACGCGAAGACTACGCGCCTTATTTATTTACGAAAGCCGCGACGAACTTTGTCGAAATGAACAAACGGCGGCCGTTCTTTCTTTATCTGAGTTATGCCGTGCCCGGGGCGCCCTTGCAATCGCCTACGGACAAACCCTACAAAGAAAAGGATTGGCCCGCCGCGCAGAAAACCCAGGCGGCGATGCTGTATCGACTGGATCGGGAAGTAGGTCGGCTGATGGATTCGCTCAAACACCATGGATTGGATGAGAAAACCGTGGTGCTGTTTACTAGTGATAACGGGCCGCATGCTGAGGCGGGGGTGGATCCAGCGTTTTTCAACTCCAGTGGCGGGCTTCGTGGCCACAAGGGCATGTTGACGGAGGGGGGGCTGCGAGTGCCGCTCTTGGTGCGTTGGCCGGGGCAGATTCGAGCCGGCAGAACCTCGGACTATGTGTGTGCGGCTTGGGATCTGTATCCCACCATTGGGCATCTCATGGGGTTGCGTGATTGTTGTGGATTTGATACCAAACTTTTGGTCTCAGAAATCAACTGAGAAAGAAAATTGGGAATATTTTTCTAAGAGCTTAATTTGGAAATACATGGCTTCTTCCCCTGGAGAGACCCCACAGTTGAATGTTGTTTTGGATAGATCCGTTGGAGGTTAAAAAAAACTTCTTGGCTCTTCTGTATGTCTCTAAAATAGTAATAGGCCAATTAAACCGAAACATTCAAACTGGTATTTCAAACTTGGCTTCATTTGAACAAGAAGTGACATAGGTATAGAAGGAGATGGCTGTTTCCGTGCATGGCAAAAAGCATGATAACTTTATTCGCTATGCTCTTCAGTTTTATTTCATCCATAGGAAGAAAGACCTTAAAATATTGCACCGACTGATAACACTTATTGTGCCATCCAGTTCCTTATTAAGCGTGTCCTTTTTTGACTAGACATCCTGCTTCAGGCTCTTACAGGCCATTCTTTTCCATTATTCGCCGCCGTTTCATCTTCCCATGAGTATTCACTGAAATCGTAAGTGTGATACCAATAACTATGTTTTTTCTTCAGTGGCCTGTTTTGATCAAGAGATTTTTGACAACGGTTTTTACCAACGGTTGTAGGTTGTTCAGGACAAAAAAAAAATTGCAGCTTGCTGGGTGGGGTTGTACAGATGAATGTGTGCTGGGTTACGATTTAGTGTTGGTTTGACTATTTTTAGCTTAATTTTTACAAATATTTGATCTTGTGATTGACATGTATTGTTTATTTGGATCTTTGAATCAATAGCACCTCTTTTTAATTTTACCAATAGGCAAAGTCTATCATATGTAAGCAAGTATACGAGGGCACCGTATAAACAGTGTAGAAAACACATTGTCTCTAGTTCCTAAAAATGAGACTGGAATAGATCATAGTTAATTGGTTTGATTCTGATTTTCAGTTTCGTTGTCAAGAAAGCAATCCTCTTACGAAATTGTATTTATTTCTCATAATTGCTGGGACAACAGAATATGGAGCTTTTCTAGCAGTTAAAGAAATTTGAACTGTCGGTTCGAGATAAAAATTTGAGACAAACCCTCGCAACGGGACAAAAAGAAGACAAACTTGAACCAAATCTCATTGAGAAGACGGCGGTTTCAACAGATTTTACTTTTTAATTTGTAATCTGAGAGTTTCTGAAATATAGAATAGCTGTTTTTGTATTAAATAACCAAACTTGACTAAAAATATCAACTAAAATAAATATAAAACTGATAGATGGTCCATTCTGTCTTCTCTCAAATGACTTATTTTTTATATATTGGAGCATTTTTAGCCAAAATGCTAATTCTTATGAATTGTTTTAATGGGTATCTGCACATGTACGTTTGCAAGCAACTACTACTGCAGCTTGTTGTCTAATTACAACTTGTTACTCTATTTATTGAACTGGAGCAGATGGTACTTTCCAATCAATCGGGTAATATTTAAGTATCAAGCACCAGTCTGAAAACCAAACCTAATTAGTAATCCGTCTGTTTAATAGGACAAAAAATATTTCAGATTGCGTGCAAATAATTTTGCATTTGAGGTGTCGCATCTTTTCTGCCTGGTTCCTGGACTTTAAATAAAATACAAGTATCTCCTCTAAAACAATTTTAATAGATTTCATTGTTAATGTTTGAAATAATAGTTTCATATTTCATTACGTATTATTTTCCTTATTTATATATTTTTCTTTGAAAAAAATCGCCCGACTTTGGCCCAAACGGAGAGTTTTCGTCGCTTGAGTTGAATGAGGGCCCGTGCTCTCATGGCTTATGCTGACGAAAGTCCCTAATGAACGTGCGCTATTCGAACAGGCTCTTGACCTGGGTTCGGAGGCGGAGCGTGCGCAGTTTCTCCGGGAGCAGTGTGGCGACGATACTGACCTGCTGGAACGCCTGGAACGGCTCCTCGCCGCCGAAGGACAATCCACTCAGTTCCTGCCCCCAACGCCAGAATCGAATGCCTTGGCCCTCCCGGAACTGTCTCCCGACGAGGAAATTGGCACCTTTATCGGCCCCTATAACCTGTTGGAGAAGATCGGGGAAGGCGGCTGGGGGGTCGTCTACATGGCTGAGCAGGAAGAGCCCGTTTCGCGCCGCGTGGCGTTGAAGATCATCCGGCTGGGCATGGATTCCAAGCAGGTGATTGCCCGGTTTGAGGTGGAGCGGCAGGCCTTGGCCATGATGAATCATCAAAGCATCGCGAAGGTGCTGGATGCCGGAACCACCGATACCGGGCGCCCCTACTTTGTCATGGAATTGGTCCGCGGGGTGCCGATTTCGACCTATTGCGACGACAACAAGCTCCCCACGGCCGAACGGTTGAAGTTGTTTATCGAAGTGTGCCACGCCGTGCAGCACGCGCACCAAAAGGGGATCATTCACCGAGATATCAAGCCCTCGAATATCCTGGTGACGATGCATGATCACAAGGCCGTGCCGAAGATCATTGATTTTGGCATCGCCAAGGCGACGCAGCAGAAGCTGACCAAGAAAACCCTCTTTACCCAGTTCCAGCAGTTTATTGGAACTCCCGCCTACATGAGTCCGGAGCAGGCCCAGATGAGCGGGTTGGATCTGGATACGCGGACCGATATCTACTCGCTCGGTGTGCTGCTCTATGAGCTCTTGACTGGGTATACCCCGTTGGATGCCAAGGAACTTTCCCGGTCGGATTACGACGAGATGCGTCGGAAGATCCGGGAGGAAGACCCGCTGGTGCCCTCGACTCGGTTGAATACGATGGGGGTGGAGGAACGGACCACGGTGGCTAAGCGCCGACATATCGAGCCGGCTCGGCTCAATCGGTTGGTCAAAGGGGAGCTGGATTGGATTGTCATGAAGGCGATCGAGAAGGAGCCGACGCGCCGGTACTCCAGTGCCAGTGCATTGCGGGACGATCTATTGCGGTTCCTCGCGGGGGAACCGGTCCTCGCCGGCCCGACGTCGCAGTGGCGCAGAGCCGGGAGGTGGGTGCGCCGGCATCGAGCTCGACTCATCCCGGCCGCGGTTCTCTTCTTGGCTGTCGTCGCGATTGCGTTCGGCATGGCGAGCCGTGGCCAACTGTCCGATGAGCGGCAGGCGAACCAAATGCTCCCGGTCATCGAGCGGCACCTCGAGCGACAGGAGTTCGCCGCTGCGCTCGCCTTGGTCGAGGATGCGCGCGAGGCACTCGGGGACGATGCACGGGTGATGGACCTGCTCGCGCAGGCCTCGACGACAGTGTCGATCCGCCCGGTGCCCGAAGGGGCCACCGTGCAGTGCAAGGCCTACGCCCATCCCGACGCGCCGTGGCAGCAGCTCGGCACCACACCGCAGAAGGACCAGCGAATCGCGAGGGGATACTACCGCTTCCGGTTGAGCAAGACGGGATACGCACCCATCGACATCGCGGCGAGGCCCCGTGATTGTATGGAGTACACTTTAAATCCTTTAAAGATTATTCATTGTGGGGCAAGTCTGGTGCCAGCAGCCGCAGTAACTCCAGCTCCAATAATGTATATTAAAGTTGCTGTTGTTAAAAAGCTCGTAGTTGGATATGGGTCTCGGTCGAGTGGTGCTACGTCAGGGTGGTGAACCTGAAGTATATTGCAGGAGGAAGAGAATGTGGAGTGAATTTGAAGAGGTGAATCAGGTGAATGGGAAGCAAATGTGGAATGAATTTGGAAATGATGAGACTGGAGCAGTAAATGGAATAGGGAACACTAGTACTATTGGAACGCCATGCCTCTTGGGACCCACTGTCCAAGCCAGTGTGGCAGGTACTTTACATTTGTGTTGGGTCTGGGGCAGCATATGCGGTACCAGCACCCGGTTGTACATAATGAGAGATGCGCTCGAATTAATAGGGCTCGATGGAGAGATATTGAATTAAGGCGTGTCGCATTTATGGAGATGGAACATGGAGATCTAATTAACATAAATCAGTACATTATTTCAAGACTGCCAGGGAGGAAGGATGAGGTCTTAAAGAATGTCTGTAAGTGGCATTAGTACCTTGATATACTGTAGGACGGAAATCGTGGGGCAACTGACGGTCCTGCCAATCTAGTATCCCTGCCAAATAAAAGGTACAAAATGATCGAGCCCTTATTAGCAATTTACGTAAATTAGCACTGTGAAGATGGAGATGAGTCTGTATTGAGTGAAGTGAATACAGATTGAATGTGAAAATGATGAGAGTAAAGCAGGAAATGGAATAGGGAACACTGGTGCTATTGGAACATCAGGCCCCTCAGGACCCACTCTTCAAGCGATTGTAGTAGGTAATTTACATCTGCGTTGGGTCTGGGGCAGCATATGTGGCACCAGCACCTGGTCGTACGTAATGAGAAATTCGAGGGAATTAAAAGGGCTCGATGGAGAGATAATGAATTAACGCGTGTAGTACATATGGAGATGGAACACGGAGATCTGATTAACATAAATCAGTACATTATTTTGAGACTGCCAGGGAGGACGGATGAGGCGGTAAAGAATGTCCGTAAGCGGCATGAGTACTTTGAGATACTGGAGGACGTAAGTCGTTGGGCAACTGACAGTCCTTCCAATCTAGTATTATTGCCAAATAAAAGGCACAGAAGTATTGAGCCTTTATTAGCAAGCAACACAAATGAGCACTGTGAAATTTGGAGATGAGGGTGTATTTTGAAACCTTCCCGAGATTGCAATTCCACAGTTTGAAGGAGCGACCCTAGAAGCAAGAGCCTTCAGGACCACCGCTCTTCTTGCTACGGAAGGGAAAATGTCTGTTGATACACTCTTTAGGGAGTTCTCGACAGATACCTCAATTATGCATGGGAGGAGCGTATGACTTGCAATGATGGAAGAGGTCGGGGAAGGTCTGGTAAAAAAAAAACAACCTGCCAAAGGCAAGCGAAGAGTGCGAAGGGAGAGACAAAAAGGTAAGAGATGTTGTTTAGCTACCGGAAATTTTTAAGCACAGGGAAAAAGTTTGCTTAGACGCGATCTTAAATGTCAATGGGCTTCAAAGAGAAAAGGAGACTCTCGCAACCACTGAAAAGAAGGCGCTTCTTAACGAGTACAAGGTTTTGTTCGAAGAATAAGGAAGGATTAGTCCCTTCAGTAAACAAACTAGGAAACGATGACGACTCACCCTGTTGCCAATAGCGAAGGGTGTACAAGGTCAGGAAGGGCCAAACCGCCATGGCCAACACGTCGTTATTGAGTCCGCCGGAAACGTAGAGGAACTCAGGGACGAAAGCCATCATGACGGTCAACGACAGTGCGCCGAGTGTCGAAAGCCAGCCCGACTGGCAACAGTGGCGGAGGAGAAGGTAGAAACCCACCAACCCGACTAACCAGATGAGTCGGGAAAAGAACCGCAAAATGGGAATGGTGGCGAGATTACTGCGGCGATGACCGTACTGGGAAACCTCTCTGCCCATTTCTGTGAAATTGCGTTCCAGGTTCAGGATGCGGTAGGGAATCGCCAAGAGATAGTAATAAAGCGGTGGATGGACGAGGTGGTTCTCGACCCCTTTTTCATAAGTGTAAATCTCGTCATAGGGGATTGGAAATACACCAAAATGATCGGCCAAATATTTGACATAAGAAAAGTGATGGTGTTCGTCGGGCGTCCGGCCACTAGGTACCGTTGTGCCAATGATACCGGTCATCAGCCAGGATAATCCCAGGACCACCAGCATCGCCCGATGCCATTTCAGGCGGTTGCCTTCCTTCCTCATGGTTCGCCTTCTCTCTCGTTAGGGTCCTATCCCTAATGCCAATACGACATAAATATTGAGTTAATCAATCAAAAATAATGCATACACATTGTCGGATGATGTAAAGCGGAGGTCTATTATTTTACATTCTTTCCAAAGTTTCAATTCCCAAAAGCGCCAAACCCTGTTTGAGCAGTTGCCCCGCGGCATCAACCAACTGGACCCGTGTTGTTTTCAATGCTTCTGTTTCTGCGATTAATACGGGGCAGTTGTCGTACATTTTGCTGAAATCTTTGGCGAGTTGGTAAAGGTAATTGCAGAGAATTTGTGGGCGATATTCCTCGCAGGACTTGGCAACCGTTTCGTGAAATTTGCCCATATGGGCCAAGAGCCGTTGTTCCGATTCATGGACCATTAACGACCAATCAATTGCATCGGCGTTGAGATCTCCGGCCTTTCTCAAAATGGATCGGGTACGGGCATAGGCGTAAAGCAAATAGGGGCCGGTGTTCCCGGATTTGGCGGTCCATTCCTCCAAGTCAAAGACAATGACTTTCATGTTGTCCATGTTCAGCATGCCGTACTTGATGGTGGCAGAAGAAATGCGTTTGGAGGCTTCGGCAATTTCCTCATCGGGCCATTCGCCCTTGAATTTATCTAAGAAATTGGCTCTGATTCGCTGGTCCAGGCGTTCGCGTAATTCCGAAAACAGAATAATGTTCCCGTCCCGAGAACTCATTTTTCCATCCGGCAAGACGACCAATCCATAAGCGAGGTGAAAGCAATTCTTTGCTTGCTCATAACCCATTTTCTCAAGGGTTTTGAACACCTGTTGGAAATGAAGCGATTGAGATGCATCGACCACGTAAATAGATGTATCAATATTAAAATTGTCGAATTTCTCATGGGCGAGTGCGATGTCTTTGGTGGAGTACAGACCGGTGCCATCGGATTTGAGTAAGAGGAAAAAGGGCAGTTTACTGGCTTCCAAATCCGCGCCGATGGCGCCTTGCGACTGCACCAATACGCCTTTTTTGTAGTAATCGAGTACCATGTTTTTACCGGTGTCGCCCACATCCTAGTCGATGAAATAGTGATCGAAACGGGCATCGAACCACTGGACAGATTCTAAACTTTGGCTTGCAGTTTTTTTTTTTATGTGATTTTTGAAAACAGACGTATCTTACGGGCTTTGATTTTTCTTGGTTTGTAAACTGGAAATTAGACTCCATTTAGTTAAATATTAGTATTATCTTAATATTAAAATCATAGCATGCAAGCGAACAAGAGAAAAAAAGTGAAGGGTAGGGAGTCGGTTGTGGCAGGTCCATGCATACAAGATATCATAACTGATAGACAAAGGCCGAGCATACTTTTTGATTATTTTTTGTTCTTTCTCAGCATAGTTTCGAGACAAAAATTAATATTTTTTTAATTAAATTCTGAACTGTAGAAAACTGAGATGGATGGAAAGATTTTAGTGGGAATTATTTTACAATCAACGCCATCCATAAAGAAATATGTTTTTATAAACAGCATAGATGGCTGCATCAGTTTTTTGATATTTTACATTTCTAAGCTCAGAATGCCTTGAGAACTGTGAGTTAGTTTTATTTGCATAAAACTTTTCGCGCGACCCTCATTAATTTTTCTCCTGCACGAAGTGTTTTTTTTAATATTTATTTAATTATTTGTGTTTTACAAAATACAAATTTGAGCTTGAACTTTTGGACATATTTGAAGCAGAATTGGTTCGACGGAAAAAATATAGACTGGTTCTTGTATGGTTAATCCATCTAAAGCAATCTAGATAGGTCACACAGAAAGGAGTTTGTGTATGAAAGCAAAAAAGGAAAGGATATAATATATTAAAAAATCAAATAGGTTTGAAAACGAGGATTTTGTCAACAAGTAGCAAAATATAAAGACGAAAAATAAGCAAATATTTCGACAAGGACCTCCGCCAAGTCGTTCTCAGTGCTCGTAAAAAAGAAAAAAAAATCTTACCTATCGAAATGAACTTGACAAGAGGGGAAAAGTATTTGTTCTTTTTTTTATTTATTCTTTTCTATTTTTTTCTTTTTCTATTTTCTATTTTTTTATTTTTTTTTTTATTTTTCTTTTCTATGAGCACTGAGGATGAATTGGCGTAGGTCCTTGTCAAAATACTTCCTTGTTTTTCGTCTTCATATTTTGCTACTGGCTAACAAAATCCTCGTTTTTCACCTATTTGATTTTTCTCAATTTCATTTATACACCTAGGATGAAACAAAGGATGTTATCAGTTATACAGAGAACCAAGGTCAGTAAAACTTTTTGCCGCTTTTTCAACTTGTGGGCTAGGATTTGAAGTTCTTTTCTAAGTTGGAATTAGATTCTAAGTATTATTTTCACACAACTGTTATTGTTGATTATTTAAAGGCAGATTGATAGATCTTAATATCAAGAAGTCTGTCAGTATATAGAGGCTTCAACCATTATACCATTTCTATTGTTTCAATTATTGATCAAATTAGGTGCTTAGGTGACCACAGCTCAGACAGAGCCCCATCCATTCAAGGTTTGATGGGTCAACCCTACGAATTATTGTTGCTTTGATTTAGGTTTTGTGTTTTTATGGCGTTTTTTCCAGTCTTGGGAGATTAGGCCTGGCCACACAATGCCTGAAAAGGCAGTTTTTTTGTTTTTTTTTTTGTCATTTTTTTCAGGTTTCATAAGACCAAGGTCAATAATAAAATTGGATATTTTCACAGTCCTTGGTGTGAAAAAATCCTATCTGATCATTGAACCTTGATAAAAACCTGGAATAGTTGGCAGATGGTGCGCAGATGCCTGGTATTCGTAGGTCAACACGTTGTGGTGTCTCAGGTCTTCTGGATGGCGTGGCGTGCCGTGTTGTTCGAGGTATCCAGCTCCGGCTCGGCCGACTGCACATCGGCCCGGTTCTCGATCATCCCCACCAGCAACGGCGCCGTCACCGACAGCGTCAGCTCACTCGGGCCCACCCCCGGCAGCAACTGACCCGCCAGGTCACACAACACCAAACCACCGCCCGCTGAGCTACAGCTCCAACCCGTGCCCGAGGCCGACACAAACTGCGTGCCGCCCGGCAACTGATCGGTCACCTGCACCATCGAGGCCGCCGAAGGCCCTAAGTTCTCCACCGTCAACACATAGTCAAACGGGGCGCCCGCCGCCACCTGCGACACCGTGCTGCGCTTGGTCAGCTCAAGGTCCACCGCATCAATACCGCCCACGTTCACCACCACCGTGGACTCGTTATCGCCCAGGTTCAGGTCGTTCTGGTTCGAGCTCACCCGCGCCGTGTTGCTTACCGCGCCGGTCACCTGACCGCGCACATCAAAACGCAACACCGAACTGCTCTCGCCAGCCGCCAGACCGCCCGGCAAATAGTCACAACTGAACGTGCGCTGGAACTGCTGACAGCTCCAGTCCTGACCCACCACGCCTTCAATCTGTAAATCCGGCGAAATCGTGTCCGTCACCACAATCCCATCGGCCAGACCCTGCGCGTTGCTCACCTGCACCGAGTAACTAAACAGCTCATCCACCTCCACTTCCGTGGCGCTGGACACCTTCGATACCGACAGGTCCACATCCTGTCCCACCGTCGTGGTCAGCGACGACACCGACGGACCAAACTCATCCGCGCCAAAGTCCACACCCGTGGTCAGTACCTGCGGTGTGTCCGGCGCAATCAGATCCACCGTCACGCTGGTCATCTGCGAGACCGGCAGCGGGCCCGGGGCAAAACAGTCCACAATGTCGCCGCTGAAAACCGAGCCCTTACGCCGCTTGGTCAAGTTCCCCGAAAAGAACGTACAGCTCCAGATCACCGCGCCCTTCTGCGCCGCAAAACCATCAAAGCCCACCCCATCGGGCAGCAAAAACACCACAAACAGGTTGTTCGCCACCGACGGGCCCTGGTTGGCCAGCGTCGCCGTGATCGAGAAGTTGCCCTCCGGCGCCACCGGGTCCGGTGCGTCCGTGGTCGACAGGGTCAAGGTGGTCATCGGCGGCGCCTGAATCACCACACCCACACTGTCGCTGTTGTTACCCATGTTCGGGTCCGCCGCGCTACCTGCTGCGCTGACGTCCGCCGTGTTGCTGGTGGTGCCCACCGTATCGGCGCTCACGGTCAGATCAATCTGCGTGGTACCTGCGCTGGTGAGCGGGGAGCCCACATAGTTACAGGTCACCAACTGGCCGCTGGGCGTACAGCTAAAGTCCGGTGCCACGGTCGCCAGCAGGCTGACCTCCGCCGGCAGCGTGTCGCTCACCGTAAAACCATCCGCCGGCGCCGGTCCGTTGTTGGTCACCAGCAGCGTGTAGTCAAACGTACCGCCCACCACCAGGCTCGGTACGCTTGCGGTCTTGGTCATCTGTAGGTCCGCGCCGGGGTTGACCGTGACCACCACGGTGCCCGACACATCATTGGAGGGGGTGGGATCGTTTGCCGGCGGGTTGACCGCCACGCTCGCCGTGTTGCTGCTGGCACCATCAGTACAACCTGCGTCTGGTAGCCGTTGACATTGACGGCAATCAGAGTCCCGGCGTGAATCTTACCGTGCTTACTCTCAATGAAGAGAACGTTGATTTACCCGATCCGGTGGCTTACTGGACCTTGGACGATCGCGACCTTTTGGGCAGCGATCCCCTCGATGTTAAGGGCGGGCATCTTAGCAGCAATACCGGCGTGCTCACAGGACAGATGGGCAAAGTTGGCGAGGCCTTTTTGTGGAACACGAACAAGTACATCCACATCTACGATAATCCAGATCTCCGCAATGCCCAGCAATTCACCATCTCTGCCTGGATCAACGTCACCCAATTCATCAACGGCGGCGGCATCCTGGTCTACGGCGATCACAACCAACAAACCTATTCTCTGATGGTCCGCAACGACCAGGGGGGCAATACGGTCGGGGTTCAGGCCAATTGGCCGGGTACTGTTTACGAATTGAACAGCTCATTCATACAAGCCAACGAATGGGTTCACGTGGCTTTCTCTTTCGATCAAGGACAGGCAACCCTCTTCCTCAATGGCTTTCCCGACGACCAAGCCCAGTGGCCCATCCAATCCCTTCCCTTGGCAACCAACCCTGTCCACACAATAGGCATTGAACATCCAGGCACCGACCAGTACTTCCGCGGCTCGATCGATGAAGTGGCCCTTTGGGATCAGGCCGTTCCTGAAGGGTTGATTTTTGAAATCTACGACTATGGCAGAAGAGGAGTGATGCTTCCCTTCCGACCACCGGAAGAGGCTACCGAATTCGCTGCGTCAACCGGCACCGATTTCATCGATCTGAATTGGATGCCCTCCCTCAACAGCGATGGCGATTTGGCAGGCTACCGGCTCTACGTCGACGACAATCCGATTCCCACCGAATTACCGATCACTGCCGTGAACTTTAGCTTGACCGGCTTGTCGCCGCTCACCACCTATCAATTCCGCCTGACAGCTTTTGATACCGACGGCAACGAAAGTCTCGGTACCACCATCACAGCCAATACCCTCAGCGGCAACGGCGCAGCCCTTCCCCAACCTCTGGCTTACTGGACCTTGGATGATCGCGACCTGTCAGGTAGCGACCCCTTGGACGCCAAAGGCAGCCACCATGGCAGCAACAACGGCGTACTTACGGGCGAACCAGGTCTGGTTGGCCAAGGCCTAATGTGGAACGCGAATAAACGTATCCTGATTGACGATCATCCCGATCTCCGCAACAGTGAACAATTCACCGTTTCTACATGGATCAACGTCTCGCAATTCATTCACTATGGCGGCATCGTTGTCTACGGGGACCATAATCACCAGACCTATTCCCTCCAACTTCGCACGGATACAGGTGGCAACACCATTGGTTTCAGCGGCCATGTGGGCAACACCAAATACGCTTTGAACAGTTCGGTGGTTCCTGCCAATGAATGGATTCACCTAGCCTTTACCTTCGACCAAGGCCAAGCAACCTTATTCCTCAACGGTCACCCTGACACCCAAGCTCATTGGCCAATCCAAGCATTTTCATTGGCGGCCAATCCCGTCCACACCTTTGGCATGGAACATCCTGGAACAGACCAGTACTTCCGCGGCTTAATGGACGAAGTGGCATTATGGGGTCAGTCCCTTTCAGCCGCAATGGTTTTCGACCTCTACAACCATGGCTTAAACGGCACAGCCCTACCCTTCCGGCCGCCGGAAGATGCTCCTCTAAGCGCCGGTGAGGCGCGGCGGCCCTGGGTTCCATAACCCGCGCCAATTTGGGATCGAGACTGGTGATCGAAACAATGATTCTGACCAAACGCTGCTCGGCCATTTTGCTGAGCAAATCCACGTCTCTGAGAATGAGTGCAGATTTGGTGATAATGGAACAGGGATGCTGGTATTCGGCGAGCACGTTCAACAAAGAACGCGTGATCTTCAATTTTCGCTCGATGGGTTGATAAGCGTCCGTATTGGCGCCAATCGTGATCGGTTTGCAGCGATAACTTTTCTTGCGGAGCTCTTTCTCAAGCAGCTTTGCCGCTTCCGGTTTCTGAATCAATTTCGTCTCAAAGTCCAATCCTGGTGATAACCCGTAATAAGCGTGGCTAGGCCGCGCATAGCAGTAGACGCAGCCATGTTCGCAACCGCGATACGGATTGATGGATTGTTCAAAAGGGATGTCCGGCGATTGGTTGCGAGCAATAATCGACTTGCTCAAATCATTGTGGACCGTGGTTTTTTTCGGTGGTTGCGGTTCTCGCTCCAAGGTATCCCAGCCATCATCGAAAGGAACTTGTTGCAGAGCTTCGAAACGACCGTCGTGGTTACTGACCGCGCCGCGTCCTTTTTGTGCCAATTTCAGGTCTACTTCCGTCATCGAAAACCACTCCGCCTCCATTTAAGCACGGCCTGCTTGCTGCTGTGAAACCCTAGACCTAAGAAAAAAGAGGAGAATTGGTTTTTCACTAAACCCGGTTTTGTGGCGCCTGATCTTTCCGTCACTTTTCTCCACAAAGCCATCCAACTTATGGGCAAGCATGGTGTCTGTTATTGTGAATGCCACTTTCTACCATTTTCAATATGGTTCATTGCAGGTAATGCACCATGACCTCTTGCGCTTCCATCAAGGTAAAGCTCTGGCTTTTTCTTTGGCCTCTTTTTGCCCTTTCCCAATCCAGAGTTGCGCCGCAGGGATTTGAACTGATCCCTCAAATGATCCACGAGTACGCCTTAAACGATATTGCCTATAGCCCCTGTGGAAAATATTTTGCGAGTCTCAGCTATGACAGAATGCTCCTTTGGGAAATCGCGACAGGCAAGCAAATCCGTGTGTTTCCCGGGATGGGTAAAGGCTTTACAAGTGTGGCATTTAGTCCGAACGGCGATTATCTGGCGGCGGGTGCGACGGATAAAACGGTCGTATTGTGGCAGCGATCGTCGGGTCAACTTGAACGGGTTTTGACGGGTCACCGTTTTGCCGTGGTCGATATTGCTTTCAGTCCAGATGGCACGAGCCTGGCGAGTGTGGCATCTCAGTGGGGCAGTGAACCAAAGGACGAAGGACCTGCTACCGAAAACCTTGGCCGTCTGAAAGATGTTGGTCAAGTGCTTCGTTCCTTCAAAAAAACCAAATCCGGCGAATTAAAAATCTGGGATTGGACCACCGGTACTGAAGTGAAGACTTTTCCCGAACACGCCGGAGTGGTTGAACCCATAAGCTTTGCGCCTGACGGACTGTCTATCGTTACAGGTGGCATCGATTTCACGATGGGATTGTGGGATTTGGAGACCGCACAATTAATGCGGTTGTTCACCAAGCACAATCATCGCTTGCAGGCCGTCGCTTTTTCTCCAGATGGGACCCGAATCGCAGGATCCTTTTGGGGCAAGGACAAATATCAATTTCCAGCGAGAGGCGTCCAGGTCTGCCTAATTACTGAGTTTTGATATCCGTCGGGGTGTATTATCATCTTGTTGTTGTGTTGTATGAAATGTTGGAACTTTGCAAAATGTCCACCCCTGCTTATTATTTGCTCATTATCTGCTTTCTCATTGAATTGTTTATATGTATTTTTTTGCTTATTGATTTAGTTTATAGTTGTTTGAGTTTCCCAAAAAAGGATAATCAGAAGAACTGTTCATTGTATTGAGTCAATAAATTCATGTATTAATATCAATGGCAAGCTTCTTTACTTTTTGTAATCTGTCAGTTACGTACTTTGTCTATTAACTATGTTATAAGATCATTATCATAGGCAACACTGCATTATATTCAAAACTTTAAAATACGCTTGCATGTCTTCTCAGTAAAAGGAAGATTGTCTCAAGAGAAGCTGATTCTAGAGAAGACGGTAATAATCAACAACAGTAAAAGATTTGAAGAATTGGCATTTTCCTGAAATTGTTTTGCAAGGGCAAACCTCCTTTTTGAAGGCCTTTTCCTCTGACAAATCAGTTTTAGATTCACAATCTGGTTTGTATAGGCTATGTGCTGTTTTACTTCACAGTCTAGGTCATGAGAATGACACTTCACTGACTGTTGAGACTGTAGCACTTACATCAGTTAAAACGTTTTAGGCCTATCAACCTCCAAGATTTTAGAATACAAAGAAAGTAAAATCAGCACACTGGCCATATAAAATAGGCTATAAACTAATGACCAAAAGTAACTCCTTCTAATATGCTATAGACAAACCTAGGTTAGTCTATAATTCACTAATAATAATTAGGCTAGGTGTAAATAAATTTCTGTTAGTCTATAATTCACTAATAATAATTAGGCTAGGTGTAAATAAATTTCTTTAGTGGCCTAGCATCATGAATTTTAACATAGCCTATATACCCAATATAATGCCTTGGGGCACTCTATTTAATGCTTCCACTTCTTCTGAAAAGAATACCTGTCCATTTTTTTCCAAATATATTCACCCTTTGCTTTCTCTTGGAAAGAAACTGAAGCATCCACTCTATGATTTCATTATGTAGGCTATTCCAATTGCTAATAGCCTAGCTTGGTGCTTAGTTAAGGGTGACATACTTTATCAAAGCATTTTGTAAAATCTGGTAGAACCAAGTCAACAGGAGCTGCTTGATCATTCTAGCTGCTTGATCATTGTATGCTTGAGCTGCTTGATCATTGTATACATCAATCAAATTAGTCACAACTGAGCATCCATTTAATAAGCCATGCTGACTATCACTAAGCAGCTGATTAGTGGTCAGGTATCCAACAATGTGAGTATTCACAATTCCTTCTAAGCTTTTATCAGCTACAGATTTAAGATTAATGGGTTGGTAATTGGAAATGCTGTTGTGGCTTCCCCCCTTTTTGTGTGTAGGTATAATGTTAACATTTTGCCTATCCTGGGGAATCTGCTGAGCATTAAGAGACTTCTGAAAACATGTTTGTAAAGGAAGGGCTTTTTTTTCATGAGCTTCTTTCAATACTCATGGGTGAGCTTCATTAGGGCCAACAGGTTTGTTTAGATTAAGAAGCTTTAGCTGACTCCTTATCAGAGACAACCACATATATCTTTTGTATAGGTTCCACAATAGAATATTCTGGTGCTTTTGGTAAGGGGGCATCATCTAGAGGCCTGAAAACTGACTTACATTGATTTTTCAATCCAGCTGAGTAGAGAGAGCGTGAGGATACTTGTTGGGAAGAATAAGCACAAGTCCTTGATACATGATTGAAATAACCAGACCGGATTGGCTCTCTTTGGGGTGTTGGGGGGAGGGTTAATTCGAAAAAATAGAAAAAATGAGATATTTTTAACTTACGAATGGGTGATCAGATCTTAATGAAATTTGATATCTAGAAGGGTCTCGAAAGATATGTTTATGTCTACTACGTTTTATAAATTTGTCTTCATAGCTTTATCGTAAAGTAACATACTCATATGTGCCAATTTGGTGAAACCTCTAGAGTGAAAAGGCTGGGAAGCGTAACGAGGTGCAATTCTAATCTCAGTGTTTTTTTCTTCTTTTTTTTTACATAATCTATGCTTGTGTGTAAAGATAGTGACAATGACATACCTCTTAGACCAATGGCGTATCCAGGATTATTTTTCTGGGAGAGGGTTTTTTTCCAGAGAAGGTTGTCACAAAGAAAGTTTTACAGAACGCAAAATTTGTTTTTCTTTGCATTTTTGTTTTTTACTGTTCGGACAAACATTTCATGGGGTAGGGGCTCTGGATAGGGCCTTGTCTGAGACTCCATTTGCGTGACAAAGTTGCACACATCTTTTGCCAAAATTTAAGGGCTTTTAAAATTAAAACTTATATTTAACGCCTATCGTGTTGGCTTTTTTGGTTTCATCGCTCAGTTAGTTCCAAACTTTTTTAAAAATAATTTTTTAAGGTTTACTGTGAATGCTTAAGGGAAAAACCAGCAGAAATTGATTGAAAAATAACAACAACAAAGTTTCTCTTACAGAATTAAAGAGCGAAGTTGAAAGTTAAAACGACCAAAATTGTTGCTTCGTTAATTACGGAAGATATATCTATAAAATTAGTTCAAATAAACTGACTTGTGATATTTTCAAACTTTTTTAGGATTCTAAAAACTAGCATCTTACTGGAAATAAGCTTGCTTGGGTTTTAAAGAGTATTATAATTGTATACTAGAAGTTATCGACATCATGATCGTTTAAAAACTATTAAGACACATAAAAATTAGTCTGTGTTGTATGCAGGCTAGTTATATGATTTTGTTCTCCTTAGAGAACATCCTGTTTTTGTGGGGTTGGTTTTGTATTTTTATTAAAGCGATATGTCTTTTCATTAATCTTGATTGTTATGGTGATTTTTTCTTTTTTATTGTTGTTGTTGTTGATCTACTGAATAATAAAAACACACCTCTGGAAATCAAAATTATTTTTTAGCAAAGTTTCCTGACTCATCACTCTCATATATAGGTTTTAGTCTGTTGTATTTTCTTGGTTAATTCTGTGAATCACGTGGTCGTGTCCGAGAGTCACAGAAAGGACATACCACAGAGTATACCAATTTTAATAACTTAAATTCGAAACTGTTAAATTAGCATTTTGTAACATGATTTGCTTATTCTTTGGTTGGGATTGTAACCTAATAGCTTCCTTAAAATGTGGTTTGCGACTTTGTCTGTAGTCATATATATATATTTGTTTTTACTGAGTTAAATATGCCACAATCTAACGGAAGGATTTGTCATGAGTCACTAGCTTTAACTAAATTATGCATGCAGAAAATAGAATAATTGTAAGACATCTGGTTATAGGCCTAATATAATTTCAGTTTCTAATAGAATTTTTATCTGTTTTAAAAAAATTAATTTGTGGAAAAGGCAAATTCATTCGTGACCTCCGCCGATATACCGTCGGGCGCGGCCTCGGGCCTGCCCGCATGGAGATCGGCAGTCGGGCTCCGCAGACTGAACGTGGTTAGCCGCTCGGGCGCCAAGCCGGCCGCCAGGGCGACGCTTTCCGGGTCGTCCAGGTTCAGCACCGCGCGACCGGCCTTGGCGGCAAAGTCGCCGAACAGGCCACGCAGCTCCGCCAGGGACTTGTGGTCCAGCGTGATGTTGTTCAGCACGGCGATGCTCGGATCGTAGAGCGCGATCGAACCGTCGCTCTCGTCGACCTCGCTGACGAAGAGGTCGCTCGCGCCCAGAACGGCGCTGGCGAAGGGCGTTTCGGGCTCGATGAAATTTTTCATCACGGCGCCGTTGACGATGGTCGGATCCCGCCCGCAGTGGTGCAGGATCCAGCCGATCATCCCGGTCGTGGTCGACTTGCCGCTGGTCCCGCCCACGGCGATGCTGCGCGGCACGGCGTTGAACAGCTCCGCCAGGAGATCGGCGCGCCTGATCTGGCGCGCGCCCAGACGTCGCGCCGCCTGGACGTCGGGTACGCTGTCCTCGACCGCCGCCGAGGTGACCAAGATTTGCTCGGCTGCGGTCATGCCGCTGCCGTCCTGGGCATGCACAATCACTACCGGCTCACCGGTATTTTCCCAGGTGACAAAGCAGCCCGGTTCGGGAATTTCATCAATATGCGCAGCGAACAGCCACGCTTTGCGCCAGACGTGCTCTTTCTCCAACGCAAAGAAGCGTGGATCTGTATAACGCCCCGCGGGGATATCCGGCAAGGTCGGGAAGTTGCGCGGCGGCGCTTCGCGCGCGGCTTCGTACTCCATCAGTTTGCGCAAAATTGCAACGTCTTCTAGATTCACTCGAAACTCCTTCCTGCCCAAGGACTTAGAGTTTGAGTGTAAGCCAATATGGCGCGCTTTTCGAGCACCTAGCGTTTACAAAACTCGATCTGAAACTCGCGCATAGGCAGGAAGAACATGCTGAAATGATGCACCGGATCCAACAAGGGTTTGGCCAGAGCAACATTACCCAGACGCTCAACAATGGCGGCAAAACAACTGATCATCTCCTGCCGGGCCAGCAACGCGCCAACGCAGAAGTGGTTGCCACTGCCGAACGCCAGATGCGCACCCGCATTTTTACGCTCAACATCGAACTGGTGCGGGCAGGCGAACTTCGATTCATCGCGATTGGCCGGGCCGTAGCCCACCAGCACCATGGCATCCTTCGTGATCAGCGTGCCGCCCAGTTCAACATCTTTGGTGGCCCGTCTGGCGAGGAACTGTACCGGGCTTTCCCAACGCAATACTTCTTCAACAAAGGGCTTCAGTAATGCCGGAGTTTCGCGCAGCTTGTCCTGCAGTTCGGGGAAGCGGATCAGGGTCCACATACCGTGATTGATGGCACTCTGCGTCGTTTCAAAGCCACCGGTAATGAGTTGGTGCATCAAATTCTGCAATTCGTGCATACTCAACGGCTCTTCATCATCTCCATGTGCATGCACCAGCGCCGACATCAGGTCGTCACCGGGGTTTGCTTGTCGTTCAGCAAATATTCTGGCGAGAAACAACTGCGCTTCCAGCTCAGTTTGCGCGTTGGCCCGCACTTCTTCTTCAGTGGCAACTGGTGCGCGCCCGGCACCCAGCATGGCGTCCGCCCATCGTTTGAATGTAGCCACGTCATTCCGGTAGAGCACACGCTTTTAGAGTCCGGGTCAAGTTCGAATCCTGGTGGTGTCATATTTTCTTTTACAATGTTTTGATTGTTGATACACGTTCTTTTGGCGAATATTCCAAAGGGCATATTACAGGAGCTGTTAATTTAGATCTTTTTGCATTTCATTGGTTTGATACAACATCTGAAGGCATAGAGAGCTTTAACAAACAAACACAAAAACTCTTGTCTTTTATTGGAGTTAGTCCTGAAAAAAAAGTAATTTTCTATGACGATGTATCTGGAATGCTTGCAGCAAGAGGCGTTTGGATGTTATTGTATTTTTCACATCAAAATGTTTTGATGCTGGATGGCGGGATAAAAAAATGGCAAAAAGAAAATCTTCCAATTGAAACTAAACCAAATCGTTTTCAACCTTCTGCCTTTTCTGGAAAGATTGATCCAAATCTAATTTCTGGTTTTGAATATATCCGAGATAACCTTGATAAATTAACAATTATTGATGCAAGATCTCAAGGCGAGTTTAGCGGAGAAACTGTAAGGGCTGCCCAAGTTGGGCATATTCCAAGTTCAATCAATGTAGATTGGAATCTTAATTTGTATGATGATGGCACTTTCAAACATAACTCTGATCTTTCTAAATTATATGACATGCCAAAGAATGCTGAAATTGTCACCTATTGTCAAGGCGCATATCGTGCAGCTAATTCTTTTCTAGCACTCAAAAGACTTGGATTTGAAAATGTCAGAGTTTATCTTGGTTCATGGGGAGAGTGGGGTAATCGACTAGATTTACCTGTTGAACAATAACTTATTGATTTTTTACTTTAACTGAAATTGTAATTTAAGAAAGTTTTACAATTCTATAATCTCGACTATGACAAAAAACTTCTAACAAACTTATTTTTTATTATTATGTAATATTGCACAAAATTACGTGCTAAGAAAAAAAACCGTTTTCTAACTTTTATTTCTTGTCTGAGACTTTGTTACTTTCTTTTCCAAATGAATTGATTATAGATTAATTCTGGTCTAATCTGTCTAAATGGTTGTGAACCTCCCACATACCACTTTGTAAAGAATTCATACAGGTGCAACCTAAGGGACTGAATGTATACAATTAGTCCTTCAATCATCATGATTCCCAAGTTTCCTCCTATGATCATAGCCCAGGCTCCTCCTGACTCTACACCTCCTAAAGATGAGAATGCATTATTTACTGTAAGTAACAAAGCTGCATGGACTAACAACATGATACCAAGTCTGGCATAGCTAATTGTATGTGCAAGACTTTCTACTGTTTTTCCTAAGAATACTTCCATTATCACACTTGCTGGGTCACTTCCGTCTTCTGGGTGTTTCTTTGCATGCATTATTCCTCCAATTATCATCAATACCATAGAAGCAATCACTATCACTACTGCAATTCTTGTCACTATCCATACTTGTGCCCATTCTCCGAGGAACATAGTTACCCATGGTACTGGTTCTGTGTGGACTTTGGAATACATGTTCATTACATCGTATTGGGAACCAATGGCACACATCATAATCACAACAATGCCTCCATAAAGTGTAATGTTTGGAATTGCTTCGGTAAACATTACTAATTTGTGGCCTTCTTTGGCTAGTCTGATGATTCGTAAAATCATTGCCCAAACAAGGTGTACAATTCCTATGAATAATGATACTTTGAGTATGTTAATTACTTGTTCAAATGGGCGCCATGATCGAGGGCGAGGTGATCGCGCCGGGCGGCGAGATGATCCGCAACGGCTGGATCCAGGCGCAGCCGCTCGACAAGAACGCCGGACTCAACTCCGCCAACGCGCACCTCAACGGCCGGACGAGCACCTTCAAGCTCGGCCCGCTCGTGCCCGGCCGCTACAAGGTCACGCTCCAGATCCACGGCGGTACGTGGGCCGCGCCCGGGCCGCAGGAGCTCACGGCGCCGTCCAAGGGGGTGCGCTTCGAGGTCAAGAAGGCTGCGAGCATCCGGGGCACGCTCTCGGGCGTCGACGTGCAGGGCTTCCAGGTTCAGTTCGCCAGCAAGGGCGGCGCCCAGACGAGCAACGTGAAGACCGACGGCTCCTGGCAGATCGACGGCTGCAAGAGCACGTCCGGGACCCTGTTCGCGGTGAAGCGCGGCGACAACCGCTATGCCAAGCTCGAGAACGCGGAGCCCGGCAAGGGTCCGTACGACCTGACCCTCGTGGAGGGGGAGTCGATCTCCGGTCGGCTCGACGGCTATGACGGCGACAAGCGCAAGCCCAACATCTACTGCATGGCGGATGGCCGCTGGGTGCAGGGCACCGTCCACGATGACGGCACGTTCGAGATCACCGGGCTGCCGCCCGGGGAGTACACGGTGCAGGGCTGGGTGAACGGTGGGAGGATCAAGGCGACGAAGGCCACGCCCACCGGCACGACGGGCCTCACGCTCGAGGTGACCTACAACCAGTAGCGCCGGCGCGTCGGCTCCACTACTTGCCCTTGCGCTTGCCGACCACCTCGACACCGCGTGCCAGCTTGTCGAGCGTCTCCTGCAGCTGCTCGAGCGTGACGTCGAGGTGGAAGGTCTGCGGCGCGTCGCCGTTCGTCACGCCGTCGAGCGCGACCTCGGCGGTGCGTCCACTGCGATCGCCCAGCCCGTGCCACGTGCGCGCCTTCACGTCGATGAGGCCCCAGCGCACGAAGTACGTTCCGGTGAGCGGTACGACGATGCCGGCCGCGGCCTGCTCGCGCGAGACGGGGTAGCCGAAGTCGCCGCGCGGGATGTGCTCGGGGCCGCTGCCGGGTCCGCCGAGGTTGTCCATGAGGTCGACGATCTCCTGGGGCTCGAGATCGCCGAGCTTGATCCCGCGCGGCTCGACGCGCAGCAGGAAGCGCACGTGCTCGGGGATGCCGTCCTCGGGCACGCCGCGCAGCGGAACCTTCATGACGTAGCCGCGCGGCATGCGGATCGTCTGGCCGCCGCGCACGGCGCGGAAGTCCTGCACCCGGTGGCCGGGCATCACCACGCGCAGGCGGTAGTCAGTGCCGCCCTCGGGCAGGACGAGGACGCCCTGCTTCTCGAACCACTGCACGTCGATCGGGTTGTCGGGGTCCATGCCGGGCAAGACGATCGTGCCGGGCACGATCTGGTCGTCGGCCCCGCGAATGCGCACGTGGCGTTTCGTGTCGGTGGGGAGCTTGGGCTCCGGATCCTCGGCGGCGGGGCCTTCCTCGCGGGCGAGCGGGCTGCCCTTGTAGACGGTCCACAGGCCGACGGCGAGCAGCGCGATCACGGCCACGAGTCCGACGCGGATCAGGGTGCGGTTGCTGTTCTCGCTCACGCCCGCATGGTCGCCTCCGCCACCGACGCCCGGATCCCCCGCGTCGTGCCTCTTCCCCTTCCGCAACCCCTTCCGATCCGGAGGGCGAACACCAGATAGAGTAATTCATCGTGCTAGCGATTCCTTCTTTGGATTTAGTTTAACACCTACTGAAACACACCTGGAAGTTGCCACTTAATGCAACCAATATCCTGAGATATTGCAGATACGTCGCTATGACAACCTGGATGCATGTGTGTCCTTTCATTTAGTTCAATATGAAATAAAATTTTCAATTTAATATCTCTAGATGTTTTTGAGCCATTCCAGATGCGTTGCTTTGAAAACTTGGATGGATATGGTGTCTTTTGGTTTAGTTCGACATACCTCACAGCACGCCATGCAAATTGCAACTCAATACCCTTAACCACTTCTTACATAATGCGGATATACCCTTCACAACCCGGATGTACATCATGTCTTTTTTTTAAGTGTATTATGCCCCTCATGCTTTGAAATTTTTAACCTTGTACCGCCAGCCGTTCCTGAGATATTGCATATCTAGCCTTTTGACAACCTGCTTGCACATACTTTCTTTTGATTTATTTCAACATCCCCCTCTACATATCTGAAATTTTCACCCTAGTTCCCTTAACCTTTTTGGAGACCGGGTATCATGCCCCCTTTCCCTGGAATAAAAACCTATATGTAAATAATGGGCAACGCAGAATTTACTACCCTTGCTCCAGAGGGTATGGGGGGGAGTATGTGTCCCCTGGAGTCACATTTATAATGGCCTTTTGACTATTTTGACCAAAATGGCTAACTCAAAATTTGGACTAAGTTTCTGTGTGGGTTAAGAGAGGCAGCTATAAAGGGCATGGAAGGGGGGCTGGTCGCTAAAATCTACTTTTTTTTTCAGATTTGAGCTTGAAACCTATATTGGATCTCTACAGATGGGTAGCTCCAGCATTTTTATTGAGGGGGCAAGAGGCATCCATAACTGGATAGTTGAGGGGCATGGGCTATATAATATTTAATCTCTCTATATTATTAGGGGGCAACTGCCCCCTCGAAATGACGCCCTGGTTCTCTGATGGTATGATTTTCGTTAAAATCCTTAACTTTTGGAATGTTACCCCTCTTCCGTTGTTTTAGAAAATGAGGCAAATTTTCTTAGGCTCGTGGCTTTTATGGGTTGAATATAACTTAATTAATTTAATATATTTGGATGCAGCGTATGCAGTCAATTCTTTTGATATATGCCTATCCGTTATTATCAAAATTAGCAACAAAAAATATTAATTAAAAATCGCGTCAAAAAGTTGTTGATATGCATTTTGTTACGTTTTTACAAGTCTGAAAAGGGGGCAAATTCCCTAACCCCCTCCCTGGGTACAGCCTAATCTCCAACCCTCTAATAATATGCCACTTTATTTGCCTGTTTCTTGAAGATTGCTTTATGTTTGCAGAAGTCAAGTTCGCTTGGAGGGATTATCTTAACCGTTTGTCTGTTTTTTTTTTCTTATCCAATTATGTCACAACTATCTGGAACCTGTTGCTGTATGTCTGTTTTATCTCAAACATTATCAGCTATCCATGTTATGTTGTCGTAAATCTCATATAAACCTTGAATTTATTTGCATAAAACTTGATCATGTTTTCTGTTGAAATAAAGAAGAAACTTGTTGATGTCTCTGAATGTTTCCTTTCTCTGTGGTTTATTGCTGGTTAAAGTGGGTATTAACATCAGACGAACTGAATCTGAATTTTTAGACACTGTAAAGCCATCCGGTAGTATCAGTTTCTTATTAGTGGACGGCGTCGTCAGCCGATCCTCCGTCGCGGGCCGGCCGTTCGGGGGCGTTGGGGAAACGGTCGAAATCCAGACCGTGATAAATCAGCCGGACCTTGTCCGGGCTGCCGGCCAGTTCGGCCAAAAAACGCTGATTTGCCGCGGTGCAGGTCGTTCCCCAGGCCGCTTCGGCAAGTTTGTGCCGTAAATCCCAGGCCGGGGTCGTCCAAACGTCCTTGGCGTGGGCCGAATAGCTCCAGCTGAGCCCCATCAGCAAAGCGGCATAACGCGCCACCGAGGAGGGGGTGTGCAGGAAATGGGCGTGCAGGTGGGTGGTCTCGGCCGGTAGCTCGTGGGCCAGCACCAAGGCCTGGCCCAATCGGCGCAGGCGGTTTCGGGTACGGTCGCGCCGGTAATCGGCCCAGGCCGTGGTCAACATCCCCCACAGACGGGGTTTGAAGACCGACGCAAGTACTGCCCGCACGACACGTAGCGGTTCTTGGTGCAGATATTCCGGCAAATACAACACGTTAGCGTCTATTTGCCGGTTTAACTCATGCTGGCGGCTATCGGTGGGGTGACGTAAGGAGACGATGTCGAATTCGAGGCCGGCCCGTTGCAGGCCCAGCAGTTCTTGCGCGATGAAGGTTTCCGACAAGCGCGGATACCCCTTAACCAGGATCGCAACACGCCCATAACCCATAGGATCTAGGACGTCTGCCGCGCCCGCAGCGGGGTCACGCGGGCCGATTCGAGTGCTCGATCGACCAGTCGGTTGACATTGTCCAAGCCTTCCATCAGGCCGGGAATGACCCGCGATGACGGGGGCTGCTGCAGCGGCAGCGCCTGGATCGCCCTGGCCATTTTCGATGGGCTGGCCGCCTCGACCGGGTTGAGCGTGTGAACGAGGCCCAGGGCCGCCGCCCGTTCGGCGCGGATCGTTTGTTCAAGACGCGGTGTTTGCCGCGGAACGAGCAGGGCCGGTTTGTCGAAAGACAAGATCTCGCAAAATGTGTTGTAGCCGCCCATCGCCACGACACCGGCCGCCTGGGCCATGATGTCCTCAAGATGGCTGTCGAATTTCATGATTTCGACTTTGTCCAGCTTGGCAGCCCGTGCACCGTACCGCGCTTGCTGTTCGCGCTGCATAAAGGGGCCGGTGACGATCAGGGCCGGATTCGGCAGGAAGCGGTCGGATTCATACGCGCTGAGCACGGAATCGACCAGATGTTCGCCATCGCCGCCGCCGCCCGGCGTTACCAAAATAAACGGTTCGTTCCAGGGCGCCTTGAACGAGCTTTCGATTTGCGATTCCTCGCGCCGCAGATATCCGGTGTAGGTCATTTTCCGGCGCACGATATCCGGCGCGTCAATGCCTTCAAGGGGGTCGCAGATTTGCTGCAAGCCATAGACCCACAGCTCGTCATACAAATCGACCAAGGCCGGCATGACGTTCTTGCGTTCCCATTCGGGGGCCAGCAAGGCCGGTTCATCCATCACATCGCGAAGCCCCAATATCAACCGCGTGCCGCGGGCCTTGGCACTTTCGAGCATATCTGTGACTTCGCCGCGGAGGCCCAGCGGTTCCTTATCGACGATGATCAGATCGGGTTCGAACGCTTCGACGGTCTGCTTGATGATCGCGGCCCGCAAAGCCACGGTTTCATCTGTCGCCAGGTTCAAGGCTTGGGAGATGTAATCGCCGTTCTGCAGCTTGATCACGCCGGGCGGCAACGACCGTCGTGGTGGACGCCGATCCCCCACCGCCGCCGGTCGTCATCGTCGTGCCACCATCCCTTGTGCCGCCACCTATTGCGCCGCCACCCGTCGTGGGGCCGCCGGATGCCATCGACGACACGGCATCCCTCGATGAAAACGCGATTCTGCTTCAGCCCTTGTCGCTCAATTTGTTGGCCAACGATTTGGATCCGGGCAACGATGGTCTGATGGTATCCGCGATCCTGCCGGCCGCTGTCGGCTTCACCATGCCGGCCAATACCATGGTAACGAACGAGGTCGACAAACCTCTGGGGCCCGGGGAGCTGATCAACAAGGACGTAACCCTCGCGCAGGATATCTCGACTGTCTTCTTCACCCTGTTCGACGACATCGGCCGCTTCAATCTGACCCTGCGCGTGGACGGTACCGCGACCGTGACGGTTCTCGACGGCAACCCCTTCGGCGCAATGGGCGGCGGCGAGAGCTTTGACGTCGGCTTCACATACCAGCTCGAGGACGGACTCGGTGAAACCGATTCCGCGGCGGCGACGCTGTCCGTCTCCGGCATCAACGAGAGCCCGGTCGCCAAGGACGTGAACCTTGTCGGCTACGAGAACGAGTTCGGGTTTGGCTTTCCGGTTCTGCGCATCTCGCTGCCGGTGACCGACGAAGAGACGATCCTTGAGAACTTGACGGCGGTTTTGAACGGCCAGGGAAGCCTGCCAACGGAAGCCGGAATCACCATCGAACAGCCCTTCGGTTTTCCGCCGGACCTGCTGAGCTTCGAGCCGGCCGCGATCGATGATGCCGCCCTCCTGACCGGCGCCACGACCTACAGCGTGACCGACTCCGAGGGTGACACCTCCACTGCCGGGCTCACGGTTACGCTGCGTGGCAACGGTGTTCTGTCGGAGCTGCTCGGCAGCGACGATCCCATGGTGGTCGATATTCTCAACGACAACGCCGACTTCCTGACAGCGCGCGCATCGCTGCTCAGGGGCCGGGCCGGTGACGACAACCTGTTCGGCGAGAACGGCGGTGATACTCTCTTCGGCGGCACCGGCAACGACATCGTCCGATCGGGCAGCGAGGACGATACCGCCTACGGTGACGAGGGCAACGACGTGCTGTCCGGCGAGGCCGGCGACGACACTGTCTTTGGCGGAACCGGGAACGACGGTGTCGACGGCGGCGCCGATGCCGATAGCCTGTTCGGCGGGCTTGGCGATGATTTCCTGACCGGCGGTGATACCTTCGATTTCGGCACCTTCATGTTCATCGATCAGCCCGACCTGCTGGTCGGCGGCCCCGGCAGCGACAGCCTTACGGTTAGCGGGACCAACCCGGGTGCCGTCGACCGAGTTGTCTGGCAGGCTGGCGATGGAGGCGGCAGCACCGACCGTGTGATCGGCTTCGACAACGATGCGGGCGACCAGGATCTGCTCGATCTCAGCGGCCTTCTCACCGGCGTCGGTGGCATCGGAGGAGCCTTGGCGGATTTCCTCGATATTTCCAATGATGGCATCGGCACCACGATAAGGGTGGATAGCGACGGTCTGGTCGGCGGCGCGAGCGTCGACCTGACAATCCTGCTGACCGACCTGGGTGACGGGACTTTGGCGAACCTGCAGGACAATATCCTCGCTAAGCCGCTTCGTGGGCAATAATTGATCTCGATCAAGGCGACGGCGCGCGCGCTGCGAAATCATGGCCTTGGCTCTGACTTGTGATCACTTATGGTTCTCATTTTGTTTGCTAGTAAATGTGCGTTAAAGATAGTGAGATTATTTTGTCTTTCCACAGCTTGGAAACTTCTTTTTCCACAGCTTGGAAACTTCTAATTTAGCCAAAAAAGATTCTTGCCAAGTTCCACCGATATTCTGCCATGTGCTTGCCCCGCCTTGATTCCCCTTAACGTAGATGTATTAGTGCCATGCTTCGACTTTTTCTTCCTTAGTATCACGCAGATTTTCAGAGAAACGATTTAGGCTAAGTGCTTTTGTCAGCAATAAATCTTTACACTCCTATTAATAACGAGGTTTTTGAAACTGATCATGTTGTTTGAAGGTAAAACATTGAGTTGTAGCCGAAAGTCGGAAATATTTACAGTCAAAATTCCTATCTGTGTCATAATGGGTATTTCTAAAGTTGTACCTGTCGTCACAAAGCTCTGGTAGCTCTTAAAACACTGGAATTAGCAATTTTTATCTTGTTGTGATAATAGATGTTTCATTTTTTTGAAAGTCTTAAGCCTTATGGTTGAGTAAGCTAAAATGATAGTTCCTGGTGAATGAAATTACCTAATCCTACTATGACACTTTATTTCGGCTCATTTTGTTATCCCACTCTAACGTTAAAATGCAGCAAACCTGAAACTGGTAAAAATAGTACAAATGAAATACTAAGAAGTGTCTTTAATTTTAATTACCTACAGTCACTAATTCGAATTTTAATTTTTAAATTCTGTGAATGGATATTAGTATTGAAGCTACTGAGTTGACCGGCCCAATGCGATTCAGCCAGATTTCGGTGCAGATGGAATGGAGGGCGAATCATGGTTGCAGCGATAGCTGCGAAGAAATAAAGCGAAGAAGAAGAGGAAACGAAAAGCATTTTTATGGAGAAAAATAGAATACCATGAGACAAGCTATTAGCCACTAGAGATTGGGGGGGGGACTAACCCCATTCGTTAGATCACGTCTCGGACCGAACCAGAATACTGTTTATTAGAAGTGTCAGAACGTTTTTCAGGGGTAACGGTTTTGATGTTACGACAAAAACTGTTAGGTTATGAGCTTTTCGTTATTTCTTATTTATAAAATGTAAGCGACTTCGTTACGTCAATTGTCATTTGATAATGCACCTTCTTTTGTAGTGGGCAATGAGCCCTACGTGGGACATTTAGTTATATTTAGAATTTTACGGAAATATATAAATTTGAACCAGTTGTTTTTATTTTGACAATAGTTCGCACTTAAACATAAATTAATTTGCCAAAAGTGAGCGTAAACAGTATTTGTTGGTAATCTTTTATCATTCTTTTGTTTTTAGTAAATTTCATAATTACTTGTATTCTTTCTTCTAGTGCCCACCTCTGAGAGACGTTGACATTGAAAAAGAGGTTGAAGACTTTGTCCGTGCTGTTAAAGAGAAACATGAAAAAGATCGACCTGTAGTGCTATTACAATTGCCGAAAAGACCAGTTCCTTCTATTTAAAGAACACATGTTTTATTTCGTTTTCATTTATTGAATATAATCCCTCTTATTTTTTTCTTTTTTTTTTAATGTGATTATGTTAACATATGGGTGCATGTAAGTTGTAATGACTCTTTAGTCCTACACAAGTTTTTGTATTGTGACTTTCCCACGTCGGGCGCGACTTCCTTGGTGAGTCGAAAATTTACCGGCCTTATCCTACTGTACTGTACGTCATTGTCCTTACCAGATGAAAATGCAGAAAAGACAGCATTCCATGTGCTGCGCCATGTGCCTGTAGGGCCTGTACCAACCCAGTGCTCGCTAATCTATCTACCTAGCACTACCCTATGTACCAACCTAGTGCTCGATACTCTATCTACCTAGCACTGCCCTATCTACCAACCTAGTGCTCGCTAATCTATCTACCTAGAACTACTCCTAGCTGCTATCTACCCCGCACTATCCCTATGTATACCTCCTACCTATATATCATATATATATCATATATATATCATTTATCATATCTACCTCTATTTTTCTAGCAATCTCTTAGTACATCCCCTTATAAGAAGCACGCCATTCATCTAGCACTACCCCCACATGCCGCCAGCTACTAATTTCCCTATCGTCTATCTAGCACTATCGTCTACCTGCCAACCATCACTAGCCAGATATTCTCCACTTAATGTTTCATACCAGCCCCCCTGCTTAGTAGATATTCACCACCCACTACATCTACCTACCTATCCACACCATCTACCCATAACTACATGAAAACCCTGGCTATTTTCGCCTAAGTGCTCTTATCAGCCCATCCTTTCCGGTCTACAAACCTCTATTATTATTTATATATACTATTGCCTTTCAAAGCTTTTTCCCTTGCATTTTCATTGCATGTCGTGCGAGCTTAACTAATTAAATCAAAACCTAATTCAGTTCGAGTAATTGTAAAATTTGTTGTTCTGGTCATCCACCGAGGCCAATGAAAAATGTTACTAATAATGTTCCATCGGTGTTTTATTTTTCTTCCAAAGTTTCAACAAGTTTTCACAACCACACCACTACGCTAATAGCAGATTAACATTTTACGACACGCAGAACTGAGCAATAAGAAAAGAAGGTGAACAACAACAAAAAAAAGATTGCAAAAATTAAAGAGGGAAAGCTTACAGGCTGACCTTAAAGTGCGCAGCTACAGTACCTATCCAAATCTAACTCTTCGAAACGTAAGGCGGAAGATAGTTCCTTCGTAAACACACATTATCTCCCATCCTGGGAGAAGATGCACCCTTCATATCTCACAACTCAAACCTAAAATGCACAATACAAATCATATGACAGTTATATTACAATATTGCAGAGCCACATGTTTACAAATTACCATTACTGTACAAATAAAACCAAGAGATTATACCAAGAGCAAAGAAAGTTGGCAGGAGTAATCACAGCAAATCTGAAACACAGCTACAAACTTCAGAGCTACAGGTAAGGATTAGTCTTTGGTTTTGCCGGAAAAGCCCCTTAACAATTCGCTGTTAAGTTAATTTAGGGCGCTGATTCAGCCCTCAAAGCAGCAATCTCGGATTGCCTAGGAAGCCAACGAAATTTCAAGTCTATCTGATTATATAACATTAAATTGAGTCCATATAAAGATACTGAAACAAACAGGGGTTTCTTCATTAACGCTCGTCCTCTAGATGATTTCAAACCACTTTGTGAAGGGCTCCGTCCATTTGCTTCTTTCCTGTATCTCCCGCGTAGTACGAAAAGTATTTTCAGCTGCTTTCTTCTTAGAACAGAGCAGAGATTGAGTAGTTATTTGTAGACTTCCAAGGCTAAACTATTTCTTCTCCAAATTGAATGTAGAAGCCATTTACGGATGTATTCAACTTACGATGAATTCGAATAAATATTGTAAGATCAACTTCTGAAAGCTATTATTTGTTGAAGTTGAGCTGGTCTTTTTCTCCATCTTATTTCAGCCCTTCAACACCCCTTAATTAATGTATGCAAATTAATGAAAACATACGTGTACTCATTTATTTGACTTTCTAAACATACACAAGATTTTTCATTTGTTTAACTTTGATTTTTGTAAAGGTTACTTTATAAACTAGGCCTTGATAGGTATGAGTAAAACTATAAAATTTACTTGACAAAATGAGATCTGAATGCAGGATAATGCTTCAGTTACAGAAAGCATTTAATATTGTGTATCATAGTAATCTTATACTGAAGACTGTAAATCAGAGAACAAGAGGCTTTTAACTGGTTCATATCCCACTTGTCAAATAAAACGCAATAATTTCTGTTAATGGATTTAATTCTAGCTGTTTGAATGTAAAAAGTGAAGTTCTACGAGCTTCTGTTCTTCGTCCTTTCCCATTTCCTTTATTACCGTGCCTCATCTTCTATATTTTTCTTTCTTGTTTTCTTCTTTGCTGACCTAAGTCCTCCTGAATTTCTTTTCACGTGCGCAAAACATTTGTTTGTAAGTTTGTAAGTTTGATTTCTGAGAATTTCCTGGTCGGTCTAATGGCATAACAGCCCGTATAATAAACGTGGTCCTCGCTAGTTAATAACTTTGCACATGGCAGTGTTCTCTCACTTGTAAAAGTGTTCTATTACTGTATGTGATGGCGGACGCGCACAGTGTCAATGGAACACTGTTGCTGACTACGAATCTGCTCGTAAGAGTTTCTCAGATAAGAGTTAACACTAATCTGTAAATGAGTTAGCTGTCTCGTTAAAGGAAATGGGGTATTACAGGGTTCTGTTCTTGGCTCCTTCTATTATTGTAAAATTTGTCATTGATCTCTCAGACCTCAAAAACACTAAATCGAATAAAACATTTAAGGACCTATCGACAAATTGAGGCTGTCTGGTGTCTTCAACTAGCATTTTAACAGCTTTAGTGCAGCGTAGAAATTTCAGTAATTTGCAATATTCTACGACATAAATCAAGTATCATAATCCAGTATATAAAATTGAATTTTTGTCTTTTAGCTTATCTACTCACTCTGTTCAAAGATTTGGGCTATTTAAATTTATGCAAATTCAACATCGTCATTCTTATTGGACATAAATTCCAATTCAAGTCGGATCAAAGGTGTAGATTAACTAGTTTCCCTATCAAAGGTGTCCTCTACGACTTTTTTTCTGTCCCAGAATTTGGAATGACTATAAATAAACCTCTTCATCCACCGAAACTGATTAAACATTGCGTTGGCTCCAACTTGTTATGAATAAGCCAATCACGAAAATTGTGGATTTGATCTTATTTTACTGTATGTAGAAGTTTGTTATCCAACACTTCACATAAGTGTGCTGCAACTTATATAACAAGCAAATCTTACAAGTCAAGTCTATATCATACAAGTAAAAAGTCATTCAGAACGGAGTAATAAAAACTGCCCTGTAAACTGTGACAATCAGAAACCCTTACTGAAAATTTGTCGGATAATCGAGTGCTTCATGGTTACATCACATATTGGAATAAGAGTTGGGTTCCTACAGCATCTAAAAATACATACATATACCTGCTAGTTTGTTTCACAAAATGACTTCTCTTATCAAACTTGAAGACTATATAAACCTGGCCTTCGCAGGCCAAAGTTAAGGTTAATTAAAGATTAAGCAAATATAACGAAGTACAACGCCTCTCCCTGAATGAATTTGACTATCGTTACTAATGCACTGTTTAGATCATTTAATATTATTGCTATGAATTTTGTACTGCATAGTCAAAATGGCCAACAAAGTCTAGTAGACCATAGCAAAAGCATTTATTGAAACATTGAGTTGATTAAGCCTGAGGCTTACATCGAAATAAACTCTTTCATCAAAGAGAGGTCACTCGGTAGGGTGCAAACCCCAACAACCCTAGGTATCTGTATTTTTAATTGCGAAAGCAACACTTAACGTATCGAGACTAATGCCGATACTCGTAGAGAGAGGGGGAGGAGAAACAGAAAGGAGAGTGGCTGCTGAGATCCTACAAAAGGGATATATAAGCTGTTATTTATTAGATAAATAAATATATAGATATAATAATTATGGCCAGGAAATGTAACTCAATGTGAAATAGGGAGAGGAAAATGATAGCAAAAAATGAAACTCCTTAATAGGAACTTAACCCCTGCTTCCGTGTTGTATTCTAACCACTGCAGCGATAATTGTTATGTAGGGTTGTCACAGTCATGTAAAAGATGTAATTATAGAAGCTCAGAATGTTGATTATTAAAGAGACTGTGATGCACATCGTTTTCAAGTTAGGACCATCTCCTTCTTGGAGATAGCTGAACACGACAGCAAATGGCATGAAAAGTGGTCTCTGATTTTATTAGCAAATTGGCAGACAAAGATCGACAGCCAAACAAATAGATTGGCAACAAACAGAAGTAAACATCATCTCCTTAAAGAAATTCTGCTAATGTTTTTCATAAAGCTAGCTTTAAAGAACCACCGTTGTAAGTAAGAATAAAGACATTCAATATTTACAGGTTGCTAAAAGTACACAATGTAAACCTTTCATATCATAATTTATCTTCTATTTATACCTTTCCTTTTTTATGTCGTGAAAGACGCAAATTATTTACCGACAAAATTTTGGTCAATAAAATAACATATCTCATATTTTGGATATAACAAACTAATAGAATGACTATTGGCGAAAAGTTGTTAAAGGAGTGATTACTTATTGGGGAATGTCAAAGGCGCCAATCGGCCAAAGACGATGGAGAAACACTGCTCTATAAATTCACGATCAAGTTCAATGTTCTTAGGTACTTTCACTACGATATAAGCCTCCATTGGTCTACTTGTTTAACTCCCTTATAATAAAAACTTGTCTTTAACAAGGTTAATAAATTCTTTAAGAAGCTTCCTTTTTCTTACAACAGAATTTCGACTTTCCTAATTTTATTATTGTAATCTTCGAGAAGAGAGCATTTTACATTTTATTTTTGAAAATAACACTAGAGAAATCACCGTGGATCGAACCCGTGACCCACGTTTTCGCGGCGTGCGATCTACCAACTGAGCTAGGTGACCTCCGATGTTAACATTCTCTATTTCTCTAGTCGCCATATTAGTTTCCCAATCATCCACCGGTGGACATGGACATCCAGCTTAACGCAATTGGAGACCAGCCTCTCTGCGCCACGTGACTTGACCAAGGAAGAACTGACTTCCGGCCCGTCATCTATCCAAAGCCCATTAAAGTCACAGAGCATCATCGAGAACAGAGGATTTGAAATGTTAGTTTTGAAAAGGAAGCTAGAGAAATAGAACGCATGTCACTACCGGGATCGAACCCGTGACCCACGTTTTCGGACCGCCTCTCGCGGATTATGGAAAGCATCTGTCATCAATGAGAACAGATACTACATCCATTCCTTGCCAATAGGCCTAGAAGCGGTTTCTCTTTTCGCCCCTCCCCTCTTGAATGCTCCCAACGCCTCCTAGTGACTACTTGGAGACCTCACTGGTGTAGAGGGTTATTTTTAGCTTGTACCAGGGTACGCTGGTTCCCACAATATTGCAGAGGCGGAATTGTATTGTTACGTTATAACGAACATTTGCATCTGTTTATACATTATCTTGCCAATGTTGCCACTACCAGAGGAACAAGTGATTAGAAACAGGACTGAAATTCCCTCCCTAGTGTTAATAGATATTTCAATTAACAAATAATTTCAACAATAAAATCACTTTCTGTCACTCCGCAAAAGTCTTAAATTGGACGCCATAAATGCCATTTGGTGTCATGATTTACTATTAAATTGTACTACTGATTTGTAATTATATTTAAACTGTATTTCATTGTTGGTTCTTACTTAGTGAATTCTACAATAGCCCTAGATGCTATTTTCTGCCATTTGCATATTTTTGTAGAATCAGATCGGACAAACTGAGTTGATTCGAGGGTATTGATACGACCCAAATCAAGATAGTATAGTTTTAATCTCAGTGGTTCTTGGTAGTTAATTTAGTTTTCCAGTGTAAATTGCGGTTTGTATGCAAGACATCGTGTTGCTTACACTAATTTCAGCCTACAATTTTTCCTCCGATTTTAGCGCTTTAATTGTTTTCAACAGTTCCTCCATGACAGATTTATCTGGTTTCCATTTCCTAACTCGCTTTACGTTTTAAGAGGAGTGTAGGCGCTGAATATTATTGTAATCGTTTAATTATTCTATTGAGTTTTAGACAGCATTTCTTAAAATGAGCGAGGATAAACAAAAATTTTAGATAATCAGTGTTCCAAAGATGATGATAAAGTTGTTTTTATTGATTGTATCGCCAAAGAAACTCTTTATTTAAGGTATACAGTCAAGATAAGTCAGTTTATATGGTTATCATACCCGAAAAAAAAGTTCCGATCTTTGATTGCTGCTGCGATTTCTTTCAGCTAAACCAATATGCACGTAGGGTTTTTTGGGCCGATGGGATAATCGAGTAGTTGGTTGGTAAAACAACTACAGTATTTCCAAATTCTAGAAATGCATATTTCATATTAGAGATATAGTATTAAGCATCATCGAGAAGAGAGGATTTGAAAAGAACACTAGAGAAATAGAAAATATGTCAGTCTTTCCTTGTTCAAGTCACATGGCGTAGGGAGGCTGGTCTTCAATTGCGTTGAGCTGGTGTCGATGACTACCGGTGTGGACGATTGGAAGCTTTTGTGGGGACTAGAGAAATAGAGTATGTTAACATTTTGGAGTCACCTAGCTCAGTTGGTAGAGCACACGCTGCAAAAGCGTGGGTAACGGGTTTGATCCCCTGTGGTGACATATTTTCTATTTCTCTAGTGTTTTTTTTAAACTGATATAGTATTACGTTGCAAAATAGCTTTAAAATTTAGCATAGAAGTTGCAATAGAAATTAATGAGATCAGAAACACTAAACATAAACCGGAATGTTGTAAATGTACTAGAGTTGTGAAAGTTGTAGGGGCATATGTCTACTCTTTACATTGTTAGTAAATGGTTTCTTTTAACAAAGCTTTTTTTGATCTCTCGTGCACACTATGGCGAGAATCATCACAATTATTTGGGAATTATGGTGACTTTGTTTGAGAATTATTTCAGTGACTTCCTCCTGGCTTGGAGCGGTGTATAGGCTTCATCCTTCTCCTTGGCCGTGTTTACCACAACCAAGGTTTTACTATCAGATTCATTTGCCTGTACTCTGTACGCAAACTTAAACTGTAGACAGTCCGGACTTGCGAATGGCCTGGTATGACTCACGAATTGTGGTCGAACTAAGGAATTCCTTTGACCGAGGCGATAGAAATTAAACCTCGGGAAAATGGAATGAAACATTTTCATTCCTATCGCTCACTGGCATAAAAGCCATCGCTTTAAAATAAAACTTTTTTAAGCGATAGACCTTCTGGCTTTCGTATCCAATGAAAGCAGTTCAATTCTAAAAGCAATAGAACAAAGAGATAAGTTGATGGACATGGGCCAGCGGTGCTCCAAATACAATTACAGGTTTGTACGTGATAACAGTGCCCCAGGCCTCAGAGAGTTTTGTAAACAAAAAAAATTGGGAAGCGCTTTAAAGATCATGTGGTAAACTAAAGTTTTCCTTACAAAGGAATTGGAATGTGACAAAAAAGAATAATATATCCAATTATGTGATTACGTGCAGTAACCTTAGTAATGTTTTAGGGTTAAGTAGATACTGGAGTGTAACATCGGCTTTAAATTAGTTGGTTTTTATGTAAATGTATAATTGTATAGCGGAAGCGTCAAGGGCGGCCCCAGGTAGAGCAACTCTTCATAGCAGCATACAAATATTTCTGATCTTTCTTTATTCTGTTCAACTGACTAAAATCGTAGGAAAACATAGCCTGCGTGCAGACTATCCACTTCAGCTGAGATATTCTTCATGCAGGCTAAAGACAACATGCCTACATACAAGTCACAATAAGTACGATATTGGATTAAGACACTACGGTTATGTGCCAGTAGTAGCTAAAGTTGCGAAAAATACGTCGACAAGGGTTATAGAATCGCTAGTAAACAAGTTACTTGCACTCCTAGGCAACATACTACAATGAAAGCGAATCTGTACTATACACAAGCAAGTTAACAGACGCAGAATGATGCCTGAAATTGAGATACAAAACAAATGAAATAGTAATAATATACGGTAGTGTGACGTGAATAGGATAGATATACAATACCCGAAATTATAGAATAGCTAAAGCTAGGTCAAAAGGGGTAACGCGAGGGCAACTGGGGTAACATACTGTGTCAAGTGACAATGTCACATAAAAAAGTGTAATGGTACGAAGTAATTGATAGGGTTCTCAAAGTGAAACGGAAATAAAAACTCAAATGTTCCAAAAGCCAAACGGCATCCCACAATCTATTCGTACAACATGACAACAAAACAACGTCCACTATATCTCTAACTAAATATCACTTTACAATAATTTATATATACTACTTACAATGCTTCGAAATCAACCAATCAAATGAAAATAAACACATGTAATAAAGGATGACGCATGAGCATAATTATAGATAATAGTAGGAGCACAACTGGCACACGTGAAATAATGACGTACAGAAGGTACAGCATACATGACGAGCACATACAACAGATACGATTGGACGAACACCAAGAACAAAAGTAAACAGTAATACAACAAGTAAAAATACAGGCAACTAAGTTAGCAAAACTACTTAGGGAAATTACCGTTACAGAAGCTCTTAAGGCGCTTACGCTTCTTGGAATTTTATCACACTCTCATACACAGTCTTATGGTGGTATCCCACTTTTGTAAACTTCTCTCCACGAACAAACTTAACTGCACGTCTGTGCCAATTTGCACATGTAAGGAACGAGACCAAGGAGGAACATGTCAAAAAGGAAATAGCTTCTTTCAGTTACAGGTAATGTAACTACTGGTGGTAGCATCTTGATATAGGCTATGGCATAGAGAAGGAAAGACGAAAATCCAATAATGGAACAGTAAGAACAGAGTGAGACTTTTTGGAAAAACAGAGATCAATAAAACTGCCCGAATATGGAACTTAACAACTGATAAATACACTAAGTTATATCCCATTCACGTGAGACCAATTACCACCGTCACTTCAATGGAGTGACCAATCATATGCGTTCACACATATGAACAGTCTGGGTTCTTCAGTAGTTCAGAACTTCATGCTGAAGTTCTCTTTGATACTGCCACACACTGACCAAAGTTGCAAGGAAACAGTGTACTGAACTAGTGGGAAGCAGAAGGTTTTAATAATAGCTGGCCCATCCAATCAAGTAGAGTGTGCAAATGAAGATACTCTGACCTTCCAAGATTTATGGGAAGAATTTTTACCAAAGCTGTATTCTCAGAGAAGAAATACACCCATGTACGAAGAGATTGCAATCAGGTGAGTGTTTTGTTTGCTTATCTGATATTTGATGATAGATCAGAAGTTAACAGTTTGTGTTACCACAGACAGTTGTTTAGCCAGTGTGTGGCTTTATTAAGAGATAAATGTATTTAATAGATGGAAACATATGACTTGCATTTATAACACTACAAAGTTTTTGATAAGAGTAAGCCTGATACTTTATTTATATTTTGCCTTTTTGATAGTGATTCCGGTACACAAAATTAAGCCCAAATTATATGCAAGGGAACGATTGCCTTGCCATCTGGTTTTACATTATGGTATCCAAGGGTTGCCCAGCAGGTCTAACTTCTTTTCTGTACGTTGTCTGTTGTTGCAACACCTTTCTTCACCTTTTTCTGTTGGCTGGATAGAGTCTTGTCAAGTCCCATTTCCTCCTGTCTTCATTAACTGAAGATTTTGATCACAAAATTTCAAAATATGGCATGCTTATCAATTCAACATATTTTCATGATAAACTTAATGTTGCTGGAATAAGAAATTCAGTAAACAAAAGACCCAATCATTGAAACCCATCAGCATATTTGTAAAGAATACATAACAACAATAAACCCTTTTCTGAAGTTCTCTATAGCCATTTTTCATCAAGAATTGTCCTTAATAGAAAGAGTAGATGTGAATTTTATCAAATTTAAATAATATGGGTGGCTAGAATAAACATGCCTTCAGTGCAACTTTTCTCAGGAAGTGACTACCATATTAGCCCTATACAGTAACTCTGGACTGGAGAGAAACAGAATAGCTAAAGATGCATTTCCATTGTGCTACCAATTGTAGGTACATGTTGTGAGAAAGGTTCATAGACATACATTTTAACAAATGTGTCATTCCACTCTGTAAAGTAAACATGGAATTAAAATCTTAATGACTAGTTACTGGGAATTAAATTCAATTGAGGCAAACAAGCAGAAAATTGGAAGAATCTTCTCTGACACGCTGTTTCATCATCATCATCATCATCATCATCATCATCATCATCATCATCATCATCATCATCATCATCATCATCATCATCATTTTAGACCGGAAGTAAAAAGGAAGCAAGAAGGCGAGGACAGGGCAGGATAGAGGGAAAAGGTAAAGATAGGTAGAAAAGGTAAAAGGAAGGAGAACGGCTGTAGAGTTAAGGAAAAGAACTAAGAGGAACAAATTTCAAAGGAAATGATTTAAAGTAATGGAAGGACAAGAACAAATTTAGAGAGAAGAAAAAGTATAAGTCAGAAAAAAACATATAAAGGAAAATCAGTGCTTGAAAATGTTAAAATATTGAATTTCAGAGTAATAATAGTACTACGGGAAATATGGCTGTGGGAAGAATAGTGCGAAAATATTTAGAAAGAGAAACAAAGGAAATAGAAATGAAAAAGTAAAAGGTATAGCGTAAAATAATGTAGGAAAATAATAAAGTTGAAATAGAAGAAGAATAAATCCCCGAAAAGACATCAAATTGAGAAATATTAGAATCAGGAAGACAGAAAAAAAGAGTATGCAAAAGAGGAACAGTAAATAAATATAGGATATCGGGTTAAAAGAGGTATCGAAGATGAAGGAGGTAAAGGGGGAAAAAGGGAACAAGAGAAAATATGGAGAGAAAAGAACGCAGGAAAAAGAAAACATGACAAGAAGAAAAAAAGTAAAAAGTTTAGAAGGGAAACTTTGAAGAAGAAAGACAGGCGAAATATGAAAGAAACAATGAATTGGGGATTAAAAAATAGTGATAACAGAGAAGGTGTAAGTAAAGTCACAATAAAAAGAAATATTAAATAATAGGAGAGGGATAATGAAGAAAGTGATAAGCAAAGAGTGAAAAAGGTCAAAACAAAGTAGTAGGAAATAAAAATTACGATTAAAGAAAGAAAAGAAACCGGAGGAAGTGAGGGAAGAAACAAATAGAATAACTTATAATAGAGTAGGACTTATATAGCTTACTTGGAATAGAGTAGGACAGTGGCATAAAGGATAAACATAAAGAAAATTGATGGTTTAAGATCACAATTCAGCTGACCTATAAGTTAGAGTAAAAAATGATTAAAGAAAAGTAAAGAACATAAACAAAGACAAATAGTATAAAAATAATAAAAGATCAAGAATTGCTGCAGGAAGAGCTTACAGTAAAAGGTAAATATGGAAGGGAGCAATAGTAAAAGCAATGGTAGAAATAATCAGAGGAACAAGAAGGAAAATGGTAAAATAAAAAGAAAGAATAGAGACAGAGGCAAGAAAGAAAAAAACAAAATTTAGTATCGATGGAAAGGTAAAGATTTTTGTTACTTAAAACAATAATATATGTTCGAAAATCTGTAGAAACAAGAAAGAACAAAAGTATAAAAACGCAAGAAGAAAACAGAGTAGAATTAAAGGAACATACTCAAGGAATTTAGATTCGTTGCAATCTGGAGAATATAGCAGAGAATGAGAAATACATTAGAGAGGGAATGAAAGAATTGGGAGCGTTTAAATTATAAATTAGGTAAATACATGTATAGTAAAACTCAAGCAGTTGCAAAAAACACACCAAAATAATGGCGAGACCAAAACTTAGGGAAGAGAAATAGGTATACAACAGTGGCGAAGCCAGGCTTGAAGACATGGTCAGGCTTGGGGGGTGGGTAGGGTGTATTATTGGGCCGCGCCCACTCGAGAAAATTTTGCCTCCTGTTGAGATATTGTTAAAGAACTTTTCAGGTTAAATATAAAGTCAATGCCTTAATGACGTCGGAAAAATGGTATAGCCACTGGAATCGATCGAGTAGCCATAATTAAGAACTATAAGCATTTATTCTCATGTGCGAGTGTAGCTCTGTGATATTTGTTGTCTTCATGTGCGTAAGTCGATTTTGTACATTGAAGTATCTAAGACTTCCCTGTAAGAGATCGGTAGTTTTAGTAGCCTCGATAGGGAGCTCTTCATCATATGAAATTACGTGGTGAACATTGGGGCTTCTCTTCGGGAACAGTTTTACTAAGGAGTCTGCAAGCCTTCTAACTCAAGATCTTTGAATCATATCTTCAATAATGACTTGTGTCATTCTACTTGGTATGGAAGGCCTCAGCAAGATCACTTTATTCTTAGACCCTATTGTTGTTACTAAACAGAGGCGCCCAAGTGTAGTTAGTTGCCCTTTACTTTTACAGTTTTTCTGATATTACCTATGGTGTTTCTGGTATAGTGTAAGGAGTCCCCAATCTAGTTTGAAGCCTTCATAGCGTTTTAGATAGTACAGGCAGAAGCTAGATTTAATGATAGGTAGGTCAGTAGTAGGTATAGGTTTCGTTCGTTTGTTCTTATCCAACCGTTTTAGAGAGTGGCTTTTCGCACGGCAGCACAAAAGCTGTGTTTATCTTGAGCAGTTCGTTTTGCTCTTTCCATTGTTCCAAATGTATCTCTGATCGTTCTGTCCCGACTACATCTTGGCCTTCCCCCTCTTCTTTCTTCGGGTATATACGTTTATATGACTTTTTGTCTCCATTTCATCATGCCTCGCCACATGTCTTAAGTATGCTAACTGTTTCTTTACATAAAAAACGGTCATTTATTTGACACTCGTAATTCATGTCTACAATTCTCCGTCGTGTTACCTAGGGGATTCTCAAAATTCTTCGGCAACATGCATTCTCAAATGTTTCGATCCTCCTTTCATCTGCTTATTTGAAGACCCAGGTCTGAAATGCATATATGGCTGTCAAAAATATTAAAAGTCATTGATACAGTACTTATTATGCTCTGATTCGTTACTCGTACCGTAGGAGATGTGGTTATCTGGGATCTAGGCAGAGATGACGGCTGTACGGCTGACTCCTCATCACGTGAGGATAATGACCACCAGGAACCAGTTACTAAGGTAAGTAATGTTAATCAGACAAAATACAGCAAACTAGTTTTCGCTTCGGAATATAATATTAGACAATATTGAGGGACTGACTTTCACTCCTTCAGTCCTTTCCGTATATGAATCACGCCAGATTAGTGGCGTCCGTAAATTTCTGACACATCAAAGGTTGCCCTTGTGACATGGTAACCGCTTAAAGCATTCAATTTAACAGCTAGAATATAACGTTTATCATCAGACCTTACCTATGTCGTTGAGAAAGAAACAAGTTTCAGATATCTTCACTGAGCTCACATTAATCTACTATTTTCGCATTTATACTTGACGTCTCAAACTAGGCAGAGAAAGGTTATGTATTGTATGTGTAAGAAAATGATGGTTAGACAAATCTTGCGACAAGAGGAATTCCGCACCTTGATTACCTATTACCAAGTTTATGATCGAGCGTCGCTTATGTACCCTATCAGATGTTGACTGGTGCCTCTAGCATTACAGGTAGTCATTTTACAGACTTAAAAGTTTTGAGTAGACCACTAGAGAAATAGAAAAGTATGTCACCACCGGGGATCGAACCCGTGACCCACGCTTTCGCGGACTACTAATTCTACTACTACTTCTACTTCTACTACTACTACTACTACTACTACTACTACTACTACTACTACTACTGCTACTACTACTGCTACTACTACTATTACTCTTACTACTACTATAACTTTTACTACTACTACTACTACTACTACTACTATTACTACTCCTTCTACTATTACTACTCCTCCTACTACTACTATTACTTTTACTACTACTACTACTACTACTACTACTACTGCTACGACTACTACTACTACTACTACTACTACTACTACTACTACTACTACTACTACTACTACTACTACTAGGAATTTCTGCTTGTGCATTTATCCAAACGTAAGATGTAACACAATTTGTATAGTACATGTAGTTGCTATCCGTTTCAGTGAAATTGCTTGTTACTTCGGTATCTTTGATTGCTTAGCAACCTAATTGCCTGCGTTTTCTTACAATTGGAGTTTTTATGAAACGGGATGTATTTCACTTTAATCGGTCTACGTAAGCACTGATTGATAACATTATATTTAAGCAACAAAAAATAATCTTGGTAATAGGAAAATAGAAGGTATTTGAATCTTTGCTACCAACGGAGTCCACCTTCATTGTAAAGACAGTGCCAACGCTTCCTAAATATAAATGGACAAAAATAGATAGATAAATGTGCTATGAATAGGAGTTTGAAATGGAAGACAATGAAGTGGTTATTTTTAACTAATGGCATATTTGTGGTAAGGTGTGACTTCACAAACTCAATTAAACTGACGTCATTTGTGGATGAAAAGCTTTACACGTGGTTCGAGAAACCAACAATAACACTAGGGGCCACAGAGATTGTGGTGTATTGTAGTACGATGTGGTATACTGGATCCTTTCATCTTCTGCTCAGGTGTTAAGGAAGATATATTTTCGGTTCACCAGTTGCTTATAGAAAGGTCTGTTGAATCATCTACGTTTTTGAAAATAGACCAACCTCGCGTTTGATTTTGTTTCGACATTTCTTGCAGAAGTTGTCCATTTTGTTTTCCAATGCTGGCTTCTCTTTCGTCATCCCTAGACTCTTTGACATTTTAAGGTTAACTTTCTGTCTTCAGTATGCCATCTGTTCAACTTCCCTAGTCTTCTTTCAGGATACAATTTTAAAAGCCCACCTATTCATCTGTTCTCAGTGTAACACGATTGACCAACTTTCCTACTTGCCTCCGTATATTCGTCTACATATCTCTATTTTAAAATAGCTAATAATGAAAATTTGCTTCTATACAAGCGAAGAGATGTCTAGTTGCTTCGAAAGCTGCCCTGCATATGTCATATGCTTGTGTTTGTCAGGCTTAGCCAAAAGTATCGGGTTGATTACATGGTTACTACTACAGCAACTGCTTTATCTAAACATAAATACCACTGCTATAACTATGATTACTGCTACTACTACTACCACTACTTCTACATACTACTACTATTACTACTTCTACTATTACTACTACTACTACTACTCCTCCTCCTCCTCCTACTACTACTACTACTACTACCGCTACCACTATTACTACTACTACTACTACTACTCCTACTACTACTACTACTACTACTACTACTACTACTACTACTACCGCTACCACTATTACTACTACTACTATTACTACTATTACTACTACTACTATTACTACTATTACTACTACTACTATTACTACTACTACTACTACTACTACTACTAGGAAGTTCTTTAATAGTCAAGTCACGTGGTGTTTAGGGGCTCGTCTCAGGTTGAATAGAGCTTGATGCCGATGCCAATCCTTGGAGATTTAAGAGGTAATGAGGCTGGTGGCTAGAAAGTTGGGTGTGCCATTATCGTAGTTCACCCTAGGTGCGGTTTTACACTTTTACAGGGGCTAGGGCGGTGCTCACATATATGGGACTTTTGTTGGAGCTTAGAGCACTTTTATGACCGAATGCCGTTCGCCACCAATGGCCCTTCGGGAAATCGAATCTGTAGCCTCTAGCATAGAAGGCAAGTAAACTAACTACTGGACAACGGCGGCTCTTAGGCGACTCTGGCTCGTTTCGTAGCGTAAAAACTGCAAGGCAGGGGCCTCTGCCCCAAATAGCAGCGGTGACATATTCTCTATTTCTTTGGTATCTTTTTAAAAATGTATTGCATTTTACGCTCGATAAGTGCAATTCGCTGTGGAAATTTGTTTCACTTGCCAAATGTTTCACTTACGCAGATTTTATGGAATTGGTTCCTTTGAACAAAACTGTTGGTTTACAATTCTAGTTGAGTAAAGCAACCAAGATAAGTTATCAGGAGAGCACTCCTTCGTTTCCCGTCTTTCAGAGGTAAAACTGTTTGCTCGACCTGCAGGTAAATTTCGTTTTCTTCTTGGACCAATTGTTCTTTGGGACGTCCATGCTATTTTGCTATTTTAGGTGCACTGTTCTATATTTCTCATGATTTCGTACAATCAACTTTCTGTTTTGCTGCTGCAACATTACTAACCTTGAAATCTGGCTTCTTTTTCTCCACGCGAGGAGATGCGTTAGTTCCACTTACACGGAGTGCTGCAGTATTCTAATATAATGTTTGGATAATTTGACAACAAGTTGCAAGTTATCAACGGATTTTTCCGTAGCACGAAGAATATGGTGTCACTTAACGAACCTGTCTGTTATGGGGATATTCACTTCTGCGTACGAACTTTAATAAAAGAGGACTGGATAATTAACATCATGAAGGCTTCATTTGTCGGGGGTGTCAATCTGTACGCGTATGTATATGTTTGCCGTAAATAAAAAGTTAAATACACAAATACTATATAACTAAACAAATAAATAATTTGACCTAAAGTATACAAGTAGAAATGAAACATAAAAGATTAATTAAGAACAGGACGACATACAGCAAAATACAAAATAAATTGATTTCATAGCCCCAATATTTGTAGCACTTAAAGCGCATATCGAATTCTGAGGTGAGTTTACTTGTTGTTTAAGTGTTTACTTCAAATATTGGGAGTTTCAACTTTAATCAAACATAAAAAGGGCGGTTCTCCTGTTTTAAGTAAAACTATAGATTTCATGAAAGCGAATAGTTTAGAACTTGATTGTTTCCTAAAAGCTTCCAAACGTTGTGATAATTTCTTACGATGACATGTCATGGACAGAACCTAAAGACGAGGCTCAAAGAATTAAGAGAAAACAAGAAACCACTTACTTTGAAAACAAAAAGAGTTTGTTTTCTCATTGGGTCTATTTCGTTAACCTATACAGCTTGGTGTACCCTGATTGGTCTAGAAACACAAGAGTATTCAGGCAATCTACACTCTGATTGGCTCTTTCGAAAAAAAAGTTGGGTGTAATGTTTCGAAGGTTTCATTTTAATCATTTCTGACAATTTGTGCTCTGAGAGGGTCAGACGAGGAGGATACATTCCAGAAACATTTGCAGAGAAAGTCATCTCATTGTTGACTTATGGGCTATCATATGAGATGATCACTGTGGTTACTTGGTAGCGAAGAAGTGTACAAGACGCAGTGATCACTGGGAGGTGGCATTGCAATTTTCATGTAAATATGAACTCTTTCACTCAAAAATCACCAGGGTGCAATGTTGTCTTCAGCACAAAAAAAATTGTTTGCATTGTTTGTTAAAGCTAGAGCTGATAAAAATTCCATACTATGGGTACGCTGGAAGGGTGTTTACAGGACAATGACCCTCTTGCAATATATGAGATCTCCTTTACGCTAATTCATTACATACAGTCTTAGCTATTTGATTTAGAAGACACTTGATGCAAATTATTGCCAACTATTTAGTACCAAACCCTTCCTTCAAAATATGCCACTACTGCATATGGGCTTAGAACTCAGGCTTATAGTTTGTCTATCACTTTTGACTCTCTGTTCAACAAGTAATTGGCTTTAAAGCATCACCTTTTGTGGAGCTCTCCCCAAACTGCACAATGGAGTTTTCATTCCTGGTACACTGTTCAGCCACAAGGACATTTTTTGTGTCAAAATCTACAGATAGTATTTGGCAGATTAGTTTAGACCAGTGTAAAAAAAGATATTTGAAAAAATAATAGCAGCAATGTTTCAACAGTAATGTTGAAGTGGCACTTACATTCATCATAAAATCCATAGATCCTGTTGATGCTTGCACATTCGTGGTTGCCCCTCAGAAGGAAGAAGTTTTCTGGGTATTTGATTTTGTATGCCAGTAACAGACATATTGTCTCCAGTGACTGTTTGCCTCTATCTACATAGTCTCCAAGAAATAAGTAATTTGCTTCAGGGGGAAAACCACCATATTCGAATAACCGTAGTAGGTCTGAGAACTGTCCATGTATATCTCCTGAATAAATCAGACACATAAGAGGATATTTTAAAAAATAATGTAACTGATCAATACCCCACTATACAAGAAACTACTATTATCTTAACTAATTAGCTTACCTTTTGGAGAAAGGAAATCTGTAATTTATACACTTCATGATCACACAGAAAATGCAGAAGGTAAAGAAAGTGTGAAATGTTTTGCTTGGTACATCATTCACTTGTAATTGGGTGGTTGGGGGAGGGTTGTGCTTAGTCAAATTTAGCTGACACAATAACTAGTAAGAAGTATAAAATCTTGAGACAAAGCAGTGGAATTGGAAGCAAAAAACATGCTTGCATGGAGAACAATGATACATGAAAATTAACAAGGACAAAAAGAGTTCTTACCACCTATTATTTTCATGTACAAAACAACAATAAAACTTTGATTGACAGCTGACCCAATTTAAAGCAATGTAATTCAATACTCAATTGAAAATTCTATACACACTCTACAACATGGCTTGAAAACTTGAGACCAATCAACTGTTAATGTACTTTCACAAATGGCAAGTTGACTCAAAGCAAACACTAGCAAGATTGTTAATGAAAGTTTGTTTACCAACATATCAATTAGCTTGGTTATCACAAATCATTGACCATAAGTAACCCCAACTGTTAAATACCTTCTACCTACATTTGAATATCCCTTAAATTGAACAGAAATTTCAGGACACAAAAACAACTAATGCACTTCAAGTAGCAAACACACACATTAATGACAACAAACATGAATATATTTTTGAAATTCTTCGCTGTTTCGTGCAATATACCTACATTTATCTATATGTATTGACGCAGATATCTTACCTTACTTCCAGCGCACCACATAGTTATAATGCTAAAGAAACTACTTCCACTGACCACTGATCCGATGGAGTTACCAGTTGCAATTGGTACTGAGAAAAGCGTTGGGTACTACGGCCAATCCATCGGATCGAAAACGAGAGATTGAGGCTCAGAGATAATGACAGTTTGCCTTTAATCCTATGATACCTTCACAGAAGATTTTGTGTCTTTTGACGATCAAGTGAGGCATCGGACTCTCTCTTCTTGTTTTTGAATTGTATTTTCTTTCCTGTTTCAGAGTTTTCCTATTTTGTTACCTTGGCCAGCGAAAAACCTTACTTGACAATGAAGTTAATGGGCTGAAAAACCACCCTACCGCCAACTGATGCCGCCACTGATCTAGTAGATTCACGTAATTGTCATATGCTACCGAAGAGGATTTCCAGAGACTATACTACCTAACCACCACTTTCACATCTCGTTTTCCTGGTAAGACGTTGAAAACGTGACTGAGTTTCAATGACTAAGAAATAAAAATTTGTATAGGTATTGTAACAAATACACCAAGATACCAAGAAGTCTCCAATTGCGTTAAGCTGGATGTCGATGTCCACCGGTGGATGATTGGGAGCTAATGTGGCGACTAGAGAAATATATGTATGTTAACATCGGAGGTCACCTAGCTCAGATGGTAGAGCGCACGCCGCGAAAGTGTGGGTCACGGGTTCGATCACCGGTGGTGACATGCTTTTCTATTTCTCTAGAGTTCTTTTCTAACTAACACCAAGATATGCATTTCTAGAATACCAAGCACTGCGAAGGCGACAAAAGTAAGTTTAAAGATGAGGTACTGCCATTTGTAGTAATCATCATCTGTTAAGCAGCACATAGAGAAATTCACCAAGGTACCTGGAACAATACCATATCCTAGTTGCCGTATATGGTCCAATATTACATCATGTAGGGAGCAGGAGTGAGAGTAAAGCTTGCGACTCTAAATTGAATAACTAATTATAAAATGATTCAGAAGAGAACGGCACAATTCTTCCCACTATTCTTCATCCTGCACCTCACAACACACTTGTTTATGCAGAGACCAAGTTTATGTTATCCTTTCTTCCCCAAAGTACGTTAATGGGATTTGTAATTACACCAAAACTACATACAAATCTTTTATTAATTGTCCTCTGATACAGAGCCAGAAGATAACTATTATTGAAACGTAAGGTAAATGTTCAACTAATGTCCAGAATAAGAGAGCAGTTGCATTGGAGAGTTGTTGTAAGGAACAGAAAAGGAAAAAGATGTGGAATCAGAACCGATGTAGATATGTTGAACGATCGACTATTTTGCTTTCTTCCTGATCACCGTTCGTTGTGGTCGGAGCTTACAAGCCATCCTTTTTATGACGCCAGTATACAAAACAAGGATCTTATTCGTCAATGCAACCAATGGGTTGCCTTCAAAAGGGATGCTTAAACAAGCTTACCCCAATAGTCACCAAGGGTACGAAATAATGATAGTGGGCCATGAATTAAAGCACTATTTTCATTTTCAAATGTAAATACAAACCAAGATATGCAAGGGTCACTAATATTAATACTCAAATGGAGGAAACAATGGCGCACAGCTACACGAAGGGCAGTAACATGGATTGAATCTACACATTTTTGCTTCGATCCCTTTCTTTGTTTGCGAGTTATCATAAATGATGCTTGAATGTTTGAACAACTCGTTCTTTGCGTGTTCGATTTCAGTCTCCGTAGCGCGGATATGCTCCTTTCGCTGGAACAGGATATCAATTGGAGCACGTTGAGAATGCGAAGGCTTGTATGGATGTTGAGGAAAGCTTTGTCGTTACAATGCTTCAAGGTGTCAATGATTGTATCAGGAAGTTTGTCAGAATTTCCAGGTGAACGTTTTTGTCGACGTATACCAGATGCCAAATTCACTTTCTATCGAGTGCAAACATGGCTTATCATCTGCATAGAACTTTGTATGTACTTTAAAAGATTTTCGCTAATCCAGCTCCTTGATCATCAAACTCGGAATAATCCGCGAAGTATTCGCGCACATTAAACTTTTTGTCGAAAACCGCTTATCCAGTTCCCTCAATAGGTGGTTTAATGAAGGTAATGTAACGGTACGTGTGTAGTAAGTGTTTGGGCTGCCATCAGAGGTGGTGTTCGTGTGGTGTATTTAACGCCAAGAAAGTCGCGGAGTGGGTGCCTCGACGTTCAATTTTTTCCGCCAATCCCAACGCTTCTGAATAAAACGGGTTGCATTGATGTTGCTCTTCTTGTCTATCGTGTCTCGTACTGTTTGGATTAGTTTATGTTCTGCCAAAATGTCTTTCTCCTTTCCTTGCAACATTACAGTGGCTGACTTTGTGCACGCGAGTACATTTCTCGTTACCACTAAGGCATGATAAAATTCAAAGTTGGTTATTGCGTGAAGAAGTACAGCCGATTTCACTTCGATTTCTCAATTATAATTTGGGCTAGTTGACAACACTTCCATAAAGTTTACAATTCCTTGAAAGAGATTGACAAAATCCTCTTATCCAATAATTCTCAACACCCATCATGTCACACAAACATCTATTTCTTTTCATCTGAGTAATTTTTACACGCATGGCTTTTAAAACATTATTGTCGCATCGGCAAAAACAAATTAAGAAATTAGAAACCTCCTTTACATTCTCCATTATTCGTATCACTATTTGAATAGAGTATGTTTGTTCTATAGCTAAGTTTGACAGATGTGATGCACAGTGGAAATAGAATGCTTTCTAATAGAGGGCGTTTATTCTCGTGGCCACTCCCTTGTTTTTCACCATGTTCCTTCCTCCATCACAACCCTGCCCTCTGCAGTCTTCCATGTCTATCCCCAAGGTACAAAGAGCGTCCAAAATCTTCATTGCAAGAGCGTCTCCCTTGAGTCCTGTATCTATCGCACCAGGTGAATCCAAGGAATTCCTCTTGGAAAATGTTTTTCTTGTCCAAAACTCGAATAACAACGGACATTTGTGCTACATCGGGGCAGTTGGTCGCTTTATCAGCAAGCACGGAGAAAAACCTACAGTGGATAATTCGACAAAGTTGCTTTTTTTGGATAGCTTTTCCACACGCATTAATCAGATCGTTTTGAGATGGCGCGGAAGTGTACATAGCATTTCTAGGTGTAATGTTTATGTGATTTCTAAGTAAGTCATCGCCACCTGATACTCAAAAATTTTAAAAAAATTAAAAACACGCCTACACTACCCGTTGACTGTTCACCTGCAGGAGCGTGGTATTTTGAATTATCCTTGCTTCTTCTAAACGGCACTTTATTCGTTCCCAGAAAAAGGACGTATTCAACAGTTGGTTTTTTTTCTGTTTATTTAGGGTAGTTTCAATGTCGGGCCCACTGCTCATCAGGGGTCTTTGATTGAGAGACTGCCACTGGGGGGGGGGGTTGATCCTGCCGCTCGGCATTCTCTGACCGGTAGCCTAGATGGAATTATGTTGTGCTCGAATACCCCAGCTACCCTTTATTTATTAGTTAGCCTGTTTCGTAGTTTCATAGTTTATTTGGGGTAGTTTCAAAATCCGGCCCACCACTCATCAGGGGTATTTGATTGAGAGATTGCTAAAATGGCAACAACTTTGGGCTTTAAAGTTGGGGTTTTGTATCAAATCTCGAGTTGCTTAGTTTTCACGTTGAAAACTGTACTGCCATTGCCTAAATATTTGTCACTTCAAAATAAAAGTAAAAGTCTGGTAACAAAACGTGGTCGTGAAATGTATCACAGTCTCGCCATTTGGGGAATCGATTACATTCAAAAAAGTGATATGGAGCGCACAATATAGACTAGGAAGTTACGCACAGCCTTCAATGAAACGTGCTTCTGAAGCTGCTTAAAGTTTCTCAAATTTTTGATTTGTTGCTTATAAAGGAGCTACTTAAAAGAAGTTGCATTTTTAAAATCGTGTATTTAAAAGACGTGAATCGAGACTTCATAATTTTGTAATTATGGCTATTACAATTAGACATGCGCTTGATTTATTTCAGTCCTCGGGTTTCTAACTTGGAACCCTTTGAAACGATATTGAGCATAACTAACCTAGAAACGTTCGTGGTTAAGAGAAGAAGAAGAAGTGGTTGTCTTAGCAGATGAGCATAGCCATGTTTGAGTATGCGACCGTCAAATATTAAGCACTTGAGTATAGCATCTCCGTGATTAACACTCTCCGTGAAACCAACGCAATAAACAGTCGTTTTAGCTACTCTGACTTTATATCTTTCAGACGCTATAATCATATAACGACAAGAATATGCGTCAACAGTGCCGTACCACGTACCACGTGGCACAATACTGGAACCCAGTTTTTTCCATTACATGTTACTATTTGCGTAAATCGACATAAATAGGGGAGCCAACGGAATGCTAAACAAGTCATGAGCACATGTACAAACATGTACTGCTTAAATGCTGCGTTTCAGATGATTGCCATTTTTATACTTTTAGTGGTGAAAAATTGGAAAAACAACCGTGGTGTAGATATGAGGACGGAAGTTGACTTGAATTAAACTGTGTTTTTATATCGTTACGTCTAACGCACAATAGATTTCGGGTGCCTTATTAAGGGCATTCTAAGTATTGGGAGGGATTTTTAAGAATGGAAAATGGAATGGTACATACTGTTAAATTTGTGTTACACCCTCCCTAAAGACGCTAGCGAAAGCAGGGCCGCAAGAGTGCTTGAGACTTGTGATTGGCTGTATGCAACAGGGCTGTGCGAGACATCGACCTACAACTTTGCGAAGACATAGGTTCCGATTCTTTGTCAAAGTGTTGAGAAATGATACTTAATCATTCTTATGACCATAATTATGTATTATATATGAATGCTTAGGATGATTGGTAGCTAATGTGGCAACTAGCGAAATAAAAGTATGTTAACATCGGAGGTCACCTAGCTCAGTTGGTAGAGCACACGTCGCTAAAGCGTGGATCAAGGTTTCCTTCCCCGATGGTGACATATTCTCTAGTGTTCTTTCCAAAACTGACACTTAAAATCTTCCCTTCTCGAACGTAGATCTAGTTCAAGTTAAACTCTTAAAGCCTTGCAAACAGAACCAATTAAAAAAATTAAATACAGTAACAGTAAAATACTAGTAAGCTAGTACTAGTAATACTAGTTAAAGCCAGATGTGCTGAGATCTGCTATAAATGGTAACATTTCGTTCTGTGGGTCCTTTTGACGGAAACATTGTAATAACTAAAGAAGGGTACCATTCAATTTCTCTGCTATTATTCTTTACAAATATAAATTTAGGGTGAATGATGTATCGGAGTTCTGGAAGTTAGTTAAAAAATCAACAGAAAATAGAAGGTTGACTGATTCAATCCCACAGAACGATACCTTGCCAGAATACTTAGAACAAAAATACAAAAAAGATATGCACCAAAAAGGACTAAGAGAGATTTGATGAGGAGATGAGTAGTTTAGAAGAGACGGCCAAAATGAAGTTGGATTTAGAGAACGCTAAATAACTGGAGTCAGTTGAACATGAATAAATATGGCGTGCCTTGAAAAGTATGCGAGAGAACTCAGCAACGGGCATGGATGGAGTACCTATTAAGATGTCGAAAGGGTCAGGAGCAGAGATACTGTCAGTCCTTGCATCAATATTCTCGGCTATTTTAAGCACATGTTTGTGGCCGCAAAATTGGCAGAAATCGATTATGATTCATTATTTAAGAAAGGAGAAAGGAACCTGCACAAGAACTGCAAGGGGATAACTCTAGGAAGTTCTATTAGTAAGTTATTTTGTAGAGTACTGTCTAAAAGGATGTAAAAATGGTTGCATTATGAAGGTAGATTAATTGAATGTCAGGCAGTGCTTAGGGAAAATTATAGTACAATAGATCATATTTTTTGTTTACAGGTTTCAGTTAGTAAATATACAAGGTATAGGAAGAAAAAGCTATATTCGTCGTTCCCGCACATTGGGAGAGCATTTGATGAAGTTTCAAGGAGTATGTTGAAAGGGTGTTATTGAAATTAGGATTGCCAAATAGGTTAGTAGAAGCTATAATGAAAATGGGTGAGGGGGTTAAAGTAGTAGTGAAGGTAGGTGTTTCCTTTTCTAGGCCAGTTTTAATTATGGTAGGCCTTAAACAGGGATGAACTCTATCACCGCGTTCGTTTTCTCTTTTTATAAATTATATTGAGGAGTAATTTAGAAATAGAAATGTCCCTATGTTAAAATTAATGTCGCTGGATCTATTTTGTTTATTACTTGCAGAAGACATTGTATTGTCTACGAAATTGGCTCCGAATTTGCAGAATATGTTAGAGGTTTAAGATAGTAATTTTGGGAGTAAAAAATTAGTTTTAATTATCGATAAATGAGTTACATTAATTTAAAAAAAAAGAAATTGAAATGAACAAGTTTTATTTAAAGGAAAAGAAGTGAAAGAAGTTAAGTATTTCATTTATTTAGGATTTAAGTTTACAAGTTCAGGGAGGTGGAGTGAGCTGGTGCAAATGGCAAGTTAGAAGGGTCAGGAAACTTCATGGGCGTTATTGAAGAGCCCCCTTAGGCATCTAGGACCAGCAGATACTAAGCTTCAGATGAGGATATTTGAGACGAAATTAGGCCCAGTATTGAGCTATGGTGGGGAAGTTTGGGAGTTTGAAAAAGGGGAACGAATAGGGAGATTTTTGGTGTTAAAGGGTGATCTAGGATTGTTTTCATTGAGGAGAGAATGATGGGATCTTGGGAAAAAGTACAAATTATCAGTATGTAAGGTGCTTTTCCTACAGATTAAGTACTTTTGCAATAGCTTGACTGAAATACAACACCACCAAAACCTTTACTAATAAGTAACTATTACATTTTGTTGATAGTAGTGGATATAAAACATGCATGAAATAGCAAATCTTTTATCTTTGAAAATGATTAGGTAATTTCCATCATTTCTCCAAAATCATTGTAATTTAATAAGATGTTTTTTAGTATATTTCTTGAAAGTGGTACTTTTCATTGGAAAAGAACTAGCAATCGCATAACAAATTTTCTTTTACGACAAAAGACCAATTCAAAAGATCACCGCCAAAGTCCAGTCTAATTACAATCTCTATACTTCCTATTTTCACGCGCTTCGTTTCCAAGAGCAAAATATTTATTGTACCGCGTCCGACTACCAACAATTGATTAAAAGTAAATATAATTTTGCTAATACCAAATATCAAATCCAACTTATGAATAATTTATTGAGACGAATAAAGAGGGCGGGTTTCAGTCTGTACTACCAAAACAGACTTCATCACGGGAATCACAAGGAACTTATGATAAATTGCCGATTACAGTTACATGATGGAAATGTATATAGAAGAATATTAACATAATACATTCTACAGGATCATGAAATATCAACAGCCGACGTACCACTTACAGACGTCTATGCCATAATGGACGATGTCTCAACATTCGCACAAACGTATCGTTTATAACAGGCAATAATTACCAAGAAGGAATACCATTTCCAAGTCCGATTGGAGCACATACGAAGACAGGAAATTCTTTAACTTGTATATAGACCACGAACAATCCATATTTTAAACGTTTATAGATGCACAAAATTCATTGGGAAATTAAACGCAAAAATTTATATCCTTCCATTGCCTGACGTGAGCTGAAGAAGTCAACTACAGCACTTGTTTCAAATCGGGCAAAATGTTTTGACGCCAAAGCAAGTGCAACAGCTTTTACAATAGACATGCGTACATGCATATAGATATTTATCAGAAGGATCATTTCACACAAGAACTCACGTGTCCTGCTTTCAAATGGGAGCCTTGAAGGTCAACAACGCGATGAAGAGTGGATAGCTGCATCGTACATTATGTCTCGTGTGCAACGTGCTGTCTTCTGGACTACAACAATCATTGCTGTGTTTTCATTTCTAACAAACATCGTAGTTATTGGACTAATCGTAAAAGCCAAGCAAACGAAGAAACACATCGCTTTCCTAAGCTTATGTATTACTGCTATTCTATACAGCATTGGCAATGCCTGCTTACAATATTACTATAATAGTGATAAAGGGTTGCAGGATAACAACATATATGTCAAGACTGTGGTCACAGTAAGCCATCCCGTCGGCTTCTCATTTGCATTGCATATTTACTGTTTCACCATCAACCAAATCTGTGTTATTTCTTCAGGTTACCGCTCGGAGATGGTTCAAAAGAAATACAACAACAACTTGCTAATGATTGATTTAGCACTGTGGCTTTTACCTCTCCTACTTTGCCTTCTTTATCTCAAATACGATATCTACAGTGTTTATGAAATGGGTCACAAATACGCCATAATGCCCATTCTTATCATTTATTTCATATTGAGTGGAGCTGGTTACTGTCACATAATAAGGAAAGTTCGAGATAGTTCCAAAAGACTTACATCTATCGAAATGAACAGCAATACAGGCTGAGGGACAGTCCCGATCAATTGAAGTACATACTTTCATGCGAAGGACCGATTTCCCGATTCCCTGGCTTTGCGCAATGAGAATAGGCATCGCACGTAACGCTCCCTATTGCCCACCCGGCCATCACGTATGTACCTAAGTGTACTGGTGGTACTAGTGTGCGTAATTAAGGATATCGTAAGAGTGTAATAACTGCACTTTCGCAAGGCTTTTGTGTGGCTAATGTAAACACAGTTGGCTTTTATGCACTACTGAAATACAGCTACAACAAACATGTCACTATTTGTCAGATCAATGAGAATCTATTATACTGATCCGTGAGTAAAGAAGTCGGCTAGCATGTAGCTGGCGACATTAAAAGTAAAGATGACAGTTCCATCCAAGGTGACACATCCAAGGTGACAGTTCGCCCAGCTACTACAGTTTACCTGTCTCTGATGCTCCAAGAAATATACGATATTTCTTCTAAGTAATGCCGGAGGCTTAATCAAATGTCTGGTAACCTGGAACGGGGCGTCAAACAGATGGTGGCGCTAGTAAAATGTTCCAAAAGCTAACCATGCTAGAAATGACTTACACAAAGTTTACAAAAATATTCGTTCACTGTGACCAGTGTCTGGCGGAATGCTTCAGTCCAGTACATTCCTTTTTTTTTTCGCGTATCGTTATCATTCGATGTAACGCAGTGCGTGCTTGAAGGTTACGAGAACTTCAGGAGTGCATAGTAAGTGTGCTAGGTTGACACGGTTTTGTTACAAAGAACCAGTAGCAGTAGTACGGATGAGCAGATTAACGAAAGCAACTTCTTGCAAAAAACAATGTTTCATTTGTTCTGCATTGAGGGCAAAGGTAAACTTACTGATAACTCTGTTTTTCACCTTGGCCTCGCCATTTATTCAGAATGGTAAGGATAATGTTGTAGTAGACTCGTATCCAAAATCTAACTGACGTGAGAAGGAAGTGTATTTTGCGTCACATAGTTCCTTTGTGATGGTCATAATATGAACCTGCAAGACATGATGCCAATAAATCAGACTTCTAAACACTCATAAACACGATTTTCATTTCTTGCCAAAAGGCGAACAACAGACTGTCACGGTCTTTACAAAATTTACTGTTTTTCAGAAGACATAGAACGGACTCCTGTAAGAGTTCCTTGTTGAGAACTTGATTTTGGAATTTCTTGTCACTTGTTTGCGTTTGCGTTGTTGCGAATTCGTAATCTTGTGTTAGCCAAGACGCTTTTCTGCCCCAGCTTCCCAGTGCCACTAACGGAATCGAAATAATCACCGGTGACAAGGATTTGATGTTTTGGAAAAACCCCATTGATAATGTACACTACATCAGTAATAATCTGACAAGAAAGAACGTATTCTTAACATTCTTTTCACAGATATTATGAATGAAAGGTGAATAGTCCACCGACAATTGGCCAATTTTCAGTAGTGACCTGAAGAAGTCTGTTAGACGAAACATTGTCAATGAAGTTTCCACATTTGGCATTTTACTTTTGATACTTTGCACACACCGTGACTAATTGCTGTTAATATTGGGGTATTTCTCGAGAGGTAAAAACGGATTGCTTTAAACCCTTTGGAAGGGTTAACTGGCCTCGTTTCCAAAATTCTACAAATTTTCTTCTGATAACCATTTCTTTATATACATTTTTATTCGTTCGTGCAATTCTTTGGGGCTCATGAAGATATCAAAGACTCCCAGCTCTTGAATCAAGCTTCACCAAAAGCAATCACTATTTCTTTACATTTTCCATGTAACCAAATGCAAAGTAGGTGAATAAGAGTTTATAAACCTTCCACTATGAACCTAAATGTTTGTCATGCAATAATCTATAAACGTTGTGAACTCTCGATTTCCGGTGGTAGCGAGCCACTGCTACCCGCACTTCATAGCACCAAAGTCTTATTGCCACATACAGCTTGCTACCGATAAACCAGACTATGAAGGAGTCTGAAAATTTAATATGCTTTGAGACAACATGTGCAATCGAAACATAGTCAGTTTTCTGCAATACACCTTCATGACTGGAAGTGGGAAATTAATTATCTTACACTTCGACTTCTTATCACAAATCAACAGCTGCTCTCTCGCAGACATGAATATTACAAGTAAATAGAGGGAGACGGTCAAAGAAACTCAAAGCTTTATCGCGAACAGTAATCAAGTGGACCAACAAATAAACAAGAAATTACCAAGATTAATAACAGCATTTGAACTATTAAATGTCTGAAACGGATTTCAAGGCTGTAACTACGCTCCTTTCGGAATAAATCTCAATTCAAACTTCAGGCTCAATTTTTCTGAATAATAAATTAAACGCCAAATGTGGAAACTTCACTGACATAGTTTCGTCTAACAGACTCCTTCAGGTCACTACTGAAAATTGGCTAAACTATACAGCGACAATACAGCACGTTTAATTGCAATTTCTCAATCCCAAGACCCCTGATGAGCAATGGGCCTGACATTGAAACTACCCCAAATAGACAGAACAACCACCAAACGGGATAACTAATAAATAAAGGGCAACCGGGGCGTCCAAGGGCAACGTCCTTCAATTTAGACTACCGAGCAGAGAAACAAGCCATAAAGCAGGCTCAACAGCCCAGTAGGACCGCCTCTCACGGACCATGGAAAGAACCTGGCATCAATGTGTCATCAATAAGAACAGATACAACACATGATCCTAGCCAAATGACCGAGAAGCACGTTCAACAGCCCTCCTCACTAATAAAAGTGTTTGATAAGCAAGAATATGATCCATTGGTTGTCATACAAAAGTCTGTTTAATGACGATGCTTCATACATTTCTCCTTAATGTCTCTTTGCTGTACTGACGTAACAACGTCATAAGGAAGTTTAGACCAGTTGTTTGAAACAAAACAGATGACGTACTGTACACACTTTGTTCCCTTCTTAGAGTACAATATGGTTTGATAAGATGCCTTCAAATCAGAGGCTGCATTCAGATCCAATAGATTACAGTAATGATAATTTTTACTTAGAATCTTTCATTACAACCAGCGTTACCACATCGAAAAGTAATGTAAAATCTAGGACTTTTAGAAACTATCCGAATGTCTACGATAGTTGCTACATAAATTCAAGGGCATTCCAGGACGTTTCTTAAAAGGTCATCAATATTGACTCGGACCTAATAACAATATCAAACTCCAGACAAATTAATTCGCAATAAAATCAAAGATGATAACTTCGTATTGAAAACTCCAAACAAATTTCAAGATGATCAGACGGAAATAATAAAGTCTGTTTCAATTTACAGAACTTTAGATAAGATAAATCTACAAGAAAAGTTTACTGGACAAACATGAGTGTAAAACTCCCGAATTTTCCGAAAAAATAACAAATCCAGGCACTTTCCAAGAATTTTCTAAAGTTATCTGATATATAATTTTCTTGAAAAACCAATAACTTTTGGGGCATCAATGCTATCGTTTGGGGGGGCATTGCCCCTAAATGCCCCCCCGTAGCTACGGGCCCGCCAGACATGAACTCAGAAAATATCGATGTTACCTTATACGCGATAAACCCGAAATGCTTGTTGGGTCATAAAGAACCTTGGTTACTTGGTAGCAGCGGCATGCTTATTACTGCGTCTTTTACATGCCCCTGTAAAAATGTCTACACTACTGGACTTAACACCCAGGATGAAGAAAGGGTTTTTAATGAATTAAAGCCTATTTGGTCCAGGGAATCCCTTTATAGGCTCTGAATCTAAACCTGTAGAAATGTTTTCAGCATCTTGTAGAAAATACTGTGCCGAGAATGTCGTTGCCACCACGTAACCAAGGCTATTCTTGCTTGGGGTTTAATCGCGGGTTTTTCAAAACAAGCTGCTGCTGGTGATCTAGGAGGCAAAAATGCAGGGTGTTGCCTTAAGGGCAGTGCCAACTGTAAGATCGCTTCTCGGCCTTTTGGCAAGGAATGGATGTAGTATCTGTTCTCATTATGACAGATGCTTTCCATAATCCGCGAGAGACGGTCCTACTACGTGGTCGAGTCTGCCTGGTGGCTTTCTTCTCTGCCGGGTAGCCAAAATTGAGGGGCGTCGCCCTTTGACGCCTCAGTTGCCCTTCATTTATTAGTTAGCCTGTTTGGTGGTTTTTCTGTTTATTTAGGGTAGCTTTAATGTCGGGGCCACTGCTCATCAGGGTTCTTTGATGGAGAGACTGCCAACTGTAAGATGAGGTAAAGATCAAGGTGACAAAAAGAATGTTAAGGTGCAAACAGAGGACAAGATAATGTACAGACATTGTGGTTGGTTCCGTTATTACGGAAAGAAAATATGAAGACCAATCATTTATGACGTCTACCAAATTTTTCTCTTTCCAAAAGCCCTTTTCCGTCTTGTCGTCATCAAGAACAGTCATATTTGTTCGCGAACAATTGATAATTCCGCCTTCTTTCCCTCTTTTTGTCGTTGGATGATTGTATGGTCTTTACATTTTCTCTCTATGATAACGAAACAATCTAGCTAAAACCGCGATTTTTGTACATTTCCTGGTCTGCTGTTCGCATGCATTAGCGTGACTAATTTTTTTCGGCTTTAAAAATGGAATTGCACTATAAATGCAACAAATAAATACAATACAGCATTTCCTTTACCGACGCTACACTGAGAAGCGGCAAGACATGTTAAAATGTCTACGTCAACAAAAACTGGTACAGATAGACGGAATAAACGATAGAAAAAACTATTATAAAATACTAGATATGCCTCATACTTAATAGTTAAACTTACGTATATGAAATATAGAAACTAACGATTTACCACGTATTAAGAATTCCAGAGGCCGTTAACGAGATTGTTAAAAAGACAATGGGCTAAAATATGTGACGCAGTTGTACATATATGTACATATATATTTTTATATCTGTACATATGTACATATATATATATGCACATATATGTACATATACGTACATATATATATATATATATATATATATATATATATATATATCTGGCACTGATGAAGGCTCAAAGCCGAAACACAATTAATAATTATAATTAATGAATTCCCCCCTTACCCACTGAGTGGAGGCGAAAACATGGCAAGATTGACTTGAAAATTGGAATCCCTATAATTTGTTTGTAAAAAAAACACCAGTAAATATTATAAATGCATCAAACAGAACAAAATCCAGTAAATCAAATACCTTTTCCATACTACAACATCTTATACTAATAATACTATTAAAGAAGTTTATCTTTTTCTACTTTTTATTATAAGTGTAAATTTCAAAAGGACTTGACGTTAGATAGGAGAAAAGATTGTTTAATAACAGTTTTTAATGTTCAAAGGCGGAATTGAGTGATACGTTTTTTTTCGATGAATTTATTAGCCACTCAGTCGATTTAAAAATGTGTAAGAACTAAATATTGAGCTTTCTAGTTTCCAAGACATTAATGCCCCGTGATGACGCATTTATTGCTAAAGAGAAACCCTAAGAATTAATGAAATTAATATAAAATTTTATTGGAATGCTTCATTTACTACGGTTATTCATTTGAGGTTTGATACAATCATGAGCATTTGTGTATAGTTACATATTAGCCATCCTGGAGGAGGGATGGATGATCTTTGCGTTGGTGATGTGAGCGTATCAGAAGCATAAGAGGGTGTACATTTATGCCCAAACTTTCCTAACTTCTCCGTGAGTTACTGGGTGAATCGTAAGGCATCAAATCTGTCTATAGCTTAGACTTAGCCCCTTTTTGGCCAAGTCAGAACTGAAGCTTTAATTAATTTTTTTTTACGCTGAGGCCTATGCTGATCACTGCGTAATTGAAACTCTTCACATTGGATATAATTTGTTTTTACCTAGAGTAATAGCTTGGATTTATACCGAATGTTTACTTTTTAGTCCATTATAGCTGACTGGCTGTGCTTTATATACCAAGTCAAGACAGTTCTTGTTTTTTTAACTGGTTTTTGTGGTGCTACTCCTTTGATTTTTGTTGTTGTTTTTTTTTCTCCCAGGTCTGGGCTTAGCTTAATTTTTTTCGTTTGGACATATATACTTTTTGCGCGTAATCAGGGTTTTGCCTTTTCGCCCAATCGGTTAGCCAAAAAGTTAGCTTGTTTTTGTACCAAATCTACAGATAAAAGATTATATCCTTTTTCTGTGTGAGTAAGTTTACTTTTTCACATAGTCTGGACTTTGTTTGTTTTTGTTTTTTTTTTGCCAAAAAAAAACAACAAAAAAACAAGCTTTATACTTAAAGGGAAAATATCAAAACCGAAAATGAAAAGAAATTTGTACGTATTTAAGGAGGGTTGCCCCTTTTTCAATACATCGCTCTTCACGCTAAAATTTTTAGTTCTTTTAAAGAAGCTTCTCGTTGCACTAATTGAGTGACCCTTGTCTTACAGGAGTTGTTCTTAAAGAATTAGGACAAAATTCGAACTAGCAAAAGAGCGAAGAAAGAGATTGGAAGAAAAGATTTGTCGAAGAAAAGAAGAACTTGTTGGGTTAACTGTAAAGATATCTAAATTTTGAGGAGGATGATATATTGTGTTGAAGCAGCAGGGTCCCTCTATTTTCTTATCTGAAGTGCTGGAACATCGCCTGAACTTTTTTTTTCATATTACAATTTACTCTACATTATTTTAGGCAATTTTTCCAACTAAAAAAAAAAAAATTACAGAATTTTTTATAGCTTTAGTTGTTTTTGTATGACTCTCTTTGTTGGTGTGTTTTTATCTTTTTTTTAAATCTATTTCTTTTCTCTTTGTAGGGCTGACTGAGTTAGACCTTAGTTGCAACGAAGTGACTGATTATATGGCTTGTGGTAGGAGTCAAAAAATAATTTGAAAACAAAAAAACTGGATTATAGATTGATAATAGGAAACATACTAAGGTACTACATTTCTCATGATTTTGAAATCAGTTAAGACTGCAGCCTATTATTTAACGCTTTAATCCAGGACTTTACTATTTCTTGATGCTTTAAGAAAACCCGTAGCGTAAGTTTCCAGGTTTTGTATCTTTAAATTAATTTGATGAGAGACAGTAGTTTTAATCAAAAGTGTACGGAAAGAAAAATTACAAGAGGTACAGTTTATAGAACAGGATATATTGTTATAATTTAATATGCATTCAGTATTTACTCCAAAAATATATTAAAGTGAAGGAGTATCCACCGCTATGAACAGTTAAAGTACAATTTATCATTTATAGTTAATACTATATAGATAAAATCCTTTAGATTTGGATTGGTTGAGCTAACTAAATTATCAGGGTGCCAAACTGAGAGATTGCTAACCAAATTGTTTCTTCTTTTAAAGGAAATATGCAGCTCTGAGTTTAAACTGAGTCAAAAGGACTTTAGATATACAATAGTTCGTATGAGAAATCAGAATATGTAAATGAGAACAATGAAATATGGCATGTACTCTCAGGTGGCTTATTTAGTTATTGGTTTTTTTAATCTAATTAAGACCCCTTTTATTAAGTTATTAAGGAATCAAACTACGATCCTTCGATCTTTTTCTTTCAGCTGTAGAACCACACCAGAGCAAAGAATCTCAAACAACTGGATTGGACTGGCAGTCTCTCAATCAAAGGCCCCTGATGAGCAGTGGGCCCGACATTGAAGCTACCCTAAATAAACAGAAAAAACACCAAACAGGCTAACTAATAAATAAAGGGCAGCTGGGGCGTCCAAGGCGCCCCTTAATTTAGGCTAACGGGCAGAGAAAAACGCCATGACGCAGACCCAACCACCCAGTAGGACCGCTTCTCAAGGATTACGGAGACCATCTGTCATCAACGAGAACAGATACTACATCCATTCCTTGCCAAAAGGCCGAGACTAGACTGGCAGGCAACATGAGCACAAATTGAATCAGGAATAATGTCTAATAGTAACATTCCTTCTGTATTCAGAGCTGAAAATGTATAAAATTATCATTAAATGAAGTATGACTGGAACTATATTGTAAAGAAGCTGATATTCAGCAGCAGTACACCAAAGTAGTTAAGAACGAATTCAACATGCTTCACGAGAAAACCAATGATAATAACAACTAGTCGAGATTTCAAAAATTTAATAAGAAGATAAAGGAAACGAGAAATATCTCAACACTCTAAAAAAATTATCCCGTAGAAAAGCTAAGAAGATACCCCGTCCTAACTGTGTAGTAAAAATTAGAAAAGCATACGTATCCCTGTATGATCTCTGTATTACTTACAATAGATTAAAAGATTAGGGACAACATAGGAGAAACAGTATGCTGTGCTAGAAGAATGATAAATCAGTTGGTAAGTGTTGCGAAGAGACAACACGAGAATGTGAAGAAGAACAAAAATGTTGGGAATTCGATTTTCCACCTCTTCTTTTCTATACTAAATCCTTAAGACGATAACATGATAATAAAGTGTGACTAAAGAATATACTAAAATGATAAACGACTACGGTTGGCACGATGCCAACCGTTCCCTGTTTCGACGACTACACATCCATGCTGTTCAAGCGAAAAACAATCAACACAACATTTATTCTTAATATGCAAATTTATTATTACGTCATTTAACATTTATTATTTCTTACAAACATAGCAGTAGAAAATTATTTACAAACTAAAACAAAGATATAAATATTTTCTAGTCATCACCTTTAAATATATTTGTTCAATTACGATGTCTGCTTATGTTGCATCGAAATATAATTTGGAAGATTGTTTAACAGAAGCTTTACATCAGTCCATACATATCACTGGCTCACAATTAGTAATTTGAATAAAATCCACTGCCTTTAATGATCAAATACACTCTTTATCTTATTGGAATGTTACAAATTTAAGTACAGTAAACATAATTCTATTGCAACACGTGAGTAAGTCTAAATATAGAACGACCTTGGTTACACGGTGGCAACGGCATGCTCAGCACCGTACTCTTTACAAGATGCTGAAGTCTTGCAGTTTTAAATCATCACCTATAAAAGGATACCCTCAGCCAAATATACTTGTAAACTAGTTTAATTTATTACAATCGTTCATACAACCAATAGTGTAGACATTTTGCAGCGGCATTTAGACAACAATGTACTTAGTATGTCGTTGCTAACACGTAACCAAGGCCAACATGGCTTAACAAACGTTTCCAGTTTAGTCACGTATATCAATCAGCATTCAATATACACAGAGTAAAATACTTCTTGTTGTTGAATATTTTTTATCCTACAATAAACGAAGTCCAATTTGATGCTGTTGATAGTCTGATGCCAGATGAATTCACTGAAAAGAAATATAGACGTATCTTCAGTACAATCGTTAAATATAGTGATTTTTATACGTTTCCCAAAGATATTTTGATTTTAGTTCAGTCGAGAAAATTTTAAATGTTCCATATTCCGTTATATCAGATAGAAAGTTTCGAAACTTCTGACTGTTAAGACAAAACGTCCGTCTTTTTTTCGAATACTTTGAAACGAAAAAGTATGCACTTTTTCAAATAATTGAATATATAAATATGCAAAGCCGTTTAGTATCACAAAATTATTATTAATAAAATACAAATCAAAACACAAGCACTCAAAATCATATGTTGTGTTATACTAAACTGGGAATACCAGTAAGGAATTTTCACTGCTGTTTATATACGCATCTGCAATGCTTCTTAAATTTATACTTCATGAAAAGACAATGATTAGCTAAAGTGATAGTTAAAACCGTTGTATGTTTCTTATACATTTTGTTTGTGATAGTTCTATTAGAAATAGTATAAATAAGACAAATATTGCATTTGTTAAAATGTAAAAATATACAATTATTTTATGTCGAATAGAGGCAATTGTATTTTAAATCGCGATGATTATCTCATTACGTCTGCTCTTAAAAATAAGATTCTCTAATTTTATACTACGCATATGATGCTATGTTGTTTACTCTCTGCGTATTAAACTTATTAAACTCTCTGCGTATTAAAAACTTCTCAACTTTTGACTATTTATTATAAATGTTTTGTCCAATACTTTGTTTAGTTCTTTACTTATTTTAATTTATATATCCAATTATTTTGAGTAGAACACTAGAACACTAGAGAAATAGAAAAGTATGTCACCACAGGGCATCGAACCCGTGACCCACGTGATCCGTGACCCACGGTCACGGGTTCGATCCCCGGTGGTGACATACTTTTCTATTTCTCTAGTGTTCTACTCAAAACTAATATTTCAAATCATGTGCCCATCCAGTTATTCACGAATCATACGAATTGTTATTATTGACAGGGAAGTCTTTTGTCTCCGAGACTCATACCCAGGGGAAAAAGTTTAAATTTGAGTAGTCAAAATGGATCTATACCACATATCCTAGTGCCACGTAAAAACCATAAACAAAAGTAGGCAATTTCTGGGTAAAGTGGGTGGAGGTTTGGGCTTTCTTGTCGAATACTTGGATCACTATAATCATCACCGTTATATCTGTCCTTATTTGTTACAAATATAATATGTAATCGAGGTAAATACTGAACTAAGACATCTTTAGCCATTAGATGTAATAGCTAAATATAAATAGAACTCAGCGTAAACATATTGTACTGAAAATGGGCGTTTGTAATCTGAGGAGTGTCAGACGAAAAAGCTTTTCAGTACAATATGTTTTGTACCAGTAAAAAAAACTATATAGGACTTACTGCAATATCGGTAAGTGTAACTGAAAAACTATCGTCATATAAATTGTTCCACTACCAAGTTTTCTACCTAAATACGACAAATTATTGGTGATAATCAACTTTATATGCTGAAGTCACAGTGCTACCTTATTGTTTACTGTCATTTTAACAACCTTGAAAGTGAAAAATGGAATTTCAGGAACTTCATCACTTGGAGAAGCTGTCATCTGCATTCCCGGTATACAAACTCGTACGTCAGAGGTAAAAACAAACACATCCCCTATAATTTAACTCTGTGCTATTACAATGTCAATTGACTCCTGTGTAATAAACACATTGAGTACCGCGTTCAACTAGGAAGATATCAAGTCCAGACGGTAGATATTGCTTTAAGTCAGAGGTGGTCAAACTGCTGCCCGTGGGTGAGATCTGGCCCGTTGGTATTTTAATTCAAACCCCGAAGGTTGATACAGAATTAAGGTTTGATGTAAATGATTGCATAACACCAGTTTTTGACACAGTGGTTAAAGTGGGTAATCAACAGCACTGTTCTCATTAAAAAGTATGTTAATTATTTAATGTATTTTTCTGTTTATGTTTGATATTTAGTGTTAACAAATGCAGCTTTTTTTGTATGTATCGTATCTTGTCCTGAATCGGCCGGTCTGTAAAATTTTAAACGTCAATGTCACCCCCGAGCCAAAAAGTTTGGCCACCTCTGCTTTAAGTGATAAACGCCTGAGTTAGATGTTTTTCTTAGAATCAATGATTAAAGTATGGAAAATAAATGTCCTAGAGTTACAAATGAATTTTACAATGAGAAGGTGCAGTAGAAAACGAGTAAAAAATTTACAGTCATGTCTTTTCAGCTATTTTTAGTACGAGCTGTGACCGTGGACAATAGCGATGACATAGCCATTGTATATATTATGATAATTGAGTGTTAAGTTTAGTTTGAGAGTTTAAATAGATTCAGTTGTTGTTATTTTTACGTTATGAAAAGATGTCTCTTCTATACAATTATTCTGGTCAAAATTGGTGCCGTGACTAGAAGGGTAGTATAGAAGAGACAAGTTATACAGTAGCCCAAAGATAAAAAATTCCTAAAGTCGAGTTTATCTCCGTTCAGACTACAGTTTCCCATATTTGTTCTTTATAGTTTCTTTCTGGGAACGTCTGATTTTTGAAGCACTTGCATAAAATTTGCAGAAATAATGTGATCATGTAATAATTGATGTCTGTCGATTGCTTCATAGCATCCACTTGATTGAATCTTGAGTTACAACTCAGCAAAATATTCCCTCGACCAGATACAGTTGTAGCTTAATTCGATCGATTAAAAATCTTTACGACATATTAAGCGATACCTTCCATGATCTTGACTTTCCTGAAGCGGCATTAAGAAAACACTGTATTAAGAATGTCGTTGCCACCACGTAACCAAGGTCGTTATGGCCTAAAGAGGACTTCCGGTTTAGTATCGTATACAATCTTAGATAAGTTACTTCTGTTAAAATATATACAATAGGATATTATGAATAACCTGTCAATATAAAGACAAAGATAGAATTTTAATAAGGATTACTTCAAATTTACCTCGAAGCGGTAGTTTTTGCCTCACTTTCGATCAGTACCCATGTAGAGTTTACACGAGACCTCTTCAGCTGTGGATCCAAACTAGTCCAATTTCATAAGTGGACCCAAACCGTTACGGATAGCAAATCCAAATGCGGTCGGATCCACTAGGTCTCGTCTAAACGCATGGCCAGTCCGTACCAGTTCTCGTTCAATCCATTTGGATCCGCACCCGTGTAAACAGGGCCTGAGATCCATACCAGTTTGGATCCGTTCCCGTGTAAAAGGGTGTGAAATCCATCTCAGTTTGGATCCGTTCCCATGTAACAGGGTCTGAAATCCATATCCGTTTGAGTCGGTTCCTGTGTAAACAGGGTCTGAGATCCATACCAGTTTATATCCGTATCAGTGTAAACAGGGTCTTAGATCCATAACAGTTTGGATCCGTATCCGTGTAAACAGAGTCTGAGATCCATACCAGTTAGGATCCGTTCCCATGTAAACAGGGTCTTAGATGTTTGCAGAGATCCATGCGATAGTTTGATTGGCTTACGATGGTTTTGTTTCTTCTTATACAGTTGGAAAACATTGAAGGAATACGAATCGTTTTCGGTGTTGGATACTGGACAAACTACCCAGAAGATTCAGGAAGGTGTTAAATGTTGCCATCATGATGCAAAAGTTGCACAAATGACAGTAGCTTGTAGCAAAAAAGCTTCTCACAACCTTTAAAATCAACTAACATTATATCAAGTAATTATATGACCCACATACTTTTCAATTCCTGTAAATGTTTTGGGAGTAATACCAATTTATTTTATTGTTTGTGAAGAAGTTCATTGCGGTTGTATGACGAATCCGAAGCAAATATATTAAAGAAGACGACAAAAAGGGGAAAGAACAAGGCGAACGGATTGTGACCAATACTAAAATTGTATCCTGAAGAATAAAATAGAATAGAATAGAATGAAGATAAATAAATATAAATAAATAAAGTAAATAAATAAAATAAAATAAACACGATAAGTTAATGAAAATAAAAAGAAAGAGTATTTTTAAATATATATGTTAAGAGAATTGATGCGGCTCGTCGTTGTTTCTTAATTTTTGTTTGTTCTTTTTCTGTACTGTTGTTTCTTTATTTCTCTGCCTTCGACTTTACAACAAATAACTGTCCTAACGGAAGTCATTACAGAACTAACAGGGCAGAGATAGGCGCATGTAACTTTAAGGTGATAATCATCATATGTGCCGTATCATCAGTCTTTCTAGGACATGCTTCCAGGGTTCGTACTTGTCGAATTGCCCCAGCACCACGGTTTGTGCAAAGCCAATGGAGGAATTGTCTGGAATCGACAGCATGTGCTCAAGAGCATGTTATTGTTTAGTATCACGTGACATGCATCGTTTATTGTCATCTTCGCCAAGTGATATCGTTTATTGCCACCTTTTCCAAGTGATATCGTTTATTGTCATCTTCGCGAATTTACTGATATTTAATGATATTTACTGTGGTCTTGACAAGTGGTATCGTTTATTGTCATTTTTGGCAAGAGACGTCATCTCTTGTCGGTGTGAGCGGGAAGAAGAAACATGCACTAGAAGTTGACGTGTGGAATTTGAATCAATATTTCATATTTTCTTAGAAAGAGTAGTGTTGCCGTCAAGGCAAACCATCGAAATTTTGTGTTTTTAGATTGCATAACGCAGCAACTTTCATGTCATGATATAGGACAAAGGAGTCATAAAATTGAAATAGGGTGATGAAAATTTAAGCACGAGTCCTTCTAGGGTATAAAAAGTTAATCCATGGATGAGAGTTCAGACGTTTTTCTGTTGTTCCAGCTATATTTGATTTGGTTTTTAGGGTTTTTTATCCATTTGATTCATCTTTTTTTGGACCTTAATAAGATTTAATTAGACGCATTTTCTCTGAAATAAATTATTTTAAACTGAAGGGATATTATAGAACTGTTTTAGGGCTCTGGAGCATTAAAATATTTGGAACCTCTGTTTCATTTTCCGGTAATCATGTTTTTTTGGTCCTTTTTTCCTCTTGTTGAACAGATGGTCTCAGCAGTACCTTCAAGACGCCTTGCATTGTGTTTACGGGACATCCTTCTCTGAGGTTTGGGGATGTTGTGCATTTTATTGACTTGTGGGGAAAATCATCTGGCAATACCATTATATTTATAGGTACGTCGTTCTATTTTGACACCATTTTTCCATGTAACGCCGCGGCAGTCATGAACTTGTAGTTTAAAGACCATTGAGTTTGTATGCATCCTCACTGCGCATGCTCATTTGGACGCCATTTTGCCATGTAACGCCGCGGCGGTCATAGATGTACAAGATAATTAGAAGCTGGCGCGATAACAGAGGTTAAGGATAAACAGGGGTTATGAACCTCTAGTTTAAAGATTATTGAGTTTGTATGCATCCCCACTGTGCATGCTCATTTCAACTAACTTGTTAGTTCTAATATTTGGTGCTTTCATTTCAGAACCTGATTTCCCTTACTTGGAAGCTCTAGCCCCCTTCCAGCCACTTGCGATGAAGGTAAGCCCATGACTTACTTATATATGAACCACATCTGACTCCTTATATAAATTTAGAAAGCCTTAATGTCAAACTAGCACTTTATCCTAGCATTGCATAGGTTTTATTTACGTGGTAAGGGTCGTTAGCACCTCATAAATAACAGCATATATGAACGTGTTTTCTCACCTTTTTTAAATGTAAATTTGTCTCTACTTAGTCCTTGTTAGTGGGCTCATTATTTATCCTTGATGACATTCAACAATTGCCTTGACAGGAATAAGTACTTGAGCGTGATCTTTTGATTTGCTGTACTTAGTATCTAGCAGAAATCCTAATTAAGTTAATCTATCATTTCACTATTGTAAACTTTTTCTATGTCAGGTTACCTCTACTTTCTCCTAGTTAGTTGGTTATTTTTTTATGTTCAATGTCATTTTATAGTTCCCATGGTAGCCATTAGCATATGATGGTACTCTTTTGATTTGGTGTACTTAGCGTCTAGCGGAAAGCTTAATCAAGTAAATCCTTCATGTCGCTATTGTGAACTTTTTCTATTTCAGGTTACCTTTTTAATTTTAAAACTGAATTTTTTTTTTAAACCAAAAACGCTTGTTTATGGGGCCCCCCCCCCCCCCCCGGAAAAAATGGCACATTAAAAGGATTGTTCACTACCATATCAATGATCGACTAAAATCATGTATACCTACCGCTGCTTGGCTGATCAGTTCGTTGGACAAACCAAGAAAACCATGCAGAGTTTGAAAAGCAACCTGCTGAAGACGAAGCATGATGATCTAAGGAAAGGAAGAGAAGATAAACGATCCAAGTTAAACCCCAACAATTTGTATACAAGATCCCAAGACTATCTAACTTCCGGAAGTATACCCTTTTCAGCATCTATGAAAACATGACATTTGAAACTGAAAAATTAGAAATCCTGACTGAAACACCAATTACACAAATGCAATGGGCGATGCAGGGCAACAGGTTGCCCTCTTTACTGGATTTTATCATGCAAATTAAACCTGCTGCAACTGAGGATTTGGAAAGCCGACGATAACGTTACATCCATCCCCAAAACACAAGCTAATTCATCATCAGGTCAGTACAGAAAACTCCACATTTTATGGCTATTTCCGTTCTTCGAAAGAATTTTAAATATATTAAACACTTTATATCATCTTACTTGTATCTATGGCAAACTAAATAGAAAGTACTGACAAGTACCTGCACCACTCGGACCAAAGATTCTTCGTGATCCTGGAACACCTTATAAAATGCACGACTTGGCAACCTAGAAAATGCAGAGATGTACAATAAGGTACGAATAAGAAAGAGATAAACGTGAGATAAAAAGGGTAGACTAGGTATACGTTTAAGTGATTTAAATCAGACGGAGAAAGCTCATGGTGGCAGGGTTGCGGCGTCTCTTCTCTGAAAAAATTGGGAAATTGTACTTTTCCACGTTGAAGATCAATCAATAAGATCGATTGCTTGTTTGAACTGTGTAACCTATTTCTGTGGTATTTTGCGGTACTTTCTAAAACACTCAGTGATCATCAAAACAACAAGCCACGCTAAGAAACTTGAGAATTTTGAGGAAGCAGCTCTGCTTTTCCTGGAATTCTTAAAACTATCAGACAATAAAATTTCATACATTAAATTAATCAGTTAAGAAATGTATAAGGTAGTACATCATTTCGATTCGTAGCTTAGTAGCAATTAAAAACAAAATACTAAACTGAGGACACTAAACTAATGGACTGTAGCATCTGTAATAAGAATTAGGAAGCGATGGTTTATCGACAGAGAAACAGAAGTTGACAACATATGAGACGGAAAGAGAATATAACAGAGCCGATTGGTCTTGATATAATTTCTCTTGACACCCTTGGCAAAATTCGAGAATTATGTGAAGCAAATATCTTATATTATTGCGCATTCTGCCACCGGCTGAGATAGGGGTTCATAAAAATAACAACCTCCTAGGTTCGTCTGTGGGCGGTAGTTAGCCAACATTTCACTTAACTACTTACATTCTCTTTGAATTACCGTAAAATCCCGAATATAAGCCCTGTGCTTAGAAGAGGTTCGTAAGCATTTTTGGTGGGCTTATATTTGGGTTTTGGGGGTTAACAGGTGACTTGTGTATTTAAAAAAGATCACCATTCGGAGTCCAATCAGAGAGACTAAAAACAAAATTTAATACATAAAATCTCACGAAAGAACAAAAGTAGCTACAGAGGCTCTCTATATACCCTGTCCATGTTCCGGTAGTCAATTTTAGTAGGGGATGCCTTAAATATCTCTTTGCCTTACGTTCACGAGGCCCGCCCAATCTGTGTTAGGCTTACTAAAACTTGATAAAGCTGCCATGTGGTATGTACCAGCTTTTTGAAGGTTGTACCTTACCTAATTGTGTTGTGTAGTGTATTCCAGGAAATGTATGAATGTCTAAGTGGATTATTCTGCTGAGCTGCTTTAACGGTGGTGTACTGTATGGGTCACCAAGTTATCCATAACCTTTGTTCAAAATACACCTTAAAGGTTACAGCATGCCAATTGTCAGGTTGAGTAAATGATGTTTCAGTTGAGTTGATCATCCCCTCTCAAAGTGTGATCAAATGCAATCCTTATTCGTAGGATATACTCGCCGAACACATATAAATCCATCCAATACATCTATGGTACTTTGTACGAGTTATATAAACTGACATCTTAGGGTGGCATACAATTTTGTCTGGAAGGAGCACATATCCGGAAAGGTTTTCACTCCCATCAACCCAAACATTTGCTACTGACGATGTTCACCTCATAATAGGAAATGTAAGACCTTTGTAGGCCGACCCCGCAGCTTTCTACATATCCCTTACTATACATGCTTCCTGTGTTTCCCTTTACATTGCAGGGTTCCTATCCTCCTTCACCTTGGAAGTATCCTGTCCTTTTCGTTTCCTTGCACCCATCTTGCTCTTGCAGTCTTCCAGTTGTGCTCCTTAAGTCCGCATGCTTCTCGCCCAGCCAGCTGCAGTCATGTCCATTTTCTTACAAAGCGATAGAACCCATTTGTTTTGTATCTCTGCGTTGAGTTGCAGCCGTAGTTCGAAGTATCAGTATATATTCCAATATGGAGTAATTGCAGACAATTGAAATCTTCATGAGGTTAGCTTACTATTTTAATACGCACACAATATTTTTCTTCTACTGTACGTTTCAAATTTGATGTTTATAGGCCTCGGGCGAAGTCAAAACACTGGATGCTTTCTTTAAGACTTTGCAGGACGAACCAGCGAAGGCGTTTTACGGGTAAGTTATTGCAAGTAATGTTGGACCATGTTACTAAGAATTCAAGTTCACTGCAAAAGTTTAGATAACAGTTGTAGAATAGTGCTACTATTCCATCGTTTTGAATGTTATTGTTGTTCTTTTGTAAGGCTTACCAATTCGTAATCAGTTATTAGGTTTTAAACCTTGACAACTCTTAACAGGTGGTACTGGCTCGTTGTCTGCGCTATAAATATTGATTCGTAAATGGTCCATCATTCCCTTAATGCCCCATGCCAAGGTTTGTTAAATGGTATGATACATGCTATGCTGATCGTCAGTAATGTAAAACGTTTTATATCCTAAGCATTCTGACGTTCTTATTTAATTACAAGGAGATCTATGAGACTCAGAAATATGTCTGTAATCCACTCATCGACATAGACAGCAGTGGCCGCATTGCTAGATCTGCAAGATGCGAATAAGATTATGGTACTATTAAAAGAATGAGGCAAAGTCACCGAGTGGGACCGTGGTAGCCAATGGATCCGAACTTCACTCTTTGGCTTCGCAGTTTTTGATATTATAGTTGGTATGATCTTCGCCCCATATTCCACTGCTCCTTAGAATGTGGCATTAAAAGGAGGCTAGATTCCAACAGCTGAAATTTTAAAGTGTATTTTTTGATTAATGTAGATCCCTTCCACTTTTTGTTGATTTTGTACTTTTGGAGTTTACTCTTGAGTATAAAGATACAGATGTGCCTCGTATTAGGGCATATAGTGAAAACGTTGCTCTTATTATTGTCATCATCCTTATCGTTCGGCTTGCGACGTATCAAATACCAATTTAGAACATTCACAGATCTTTTTAGGATGTATGGAATTAGGCGCTTCGTTCGTTTCAGAGAACTTAGAATCCACAAGCTTCAATCAATGTAACATTGATTTTCGCATCTTTACAAATAAATCACCATCAATGTGTGGATACCAACAACGTCACCAAAGTGTAGCTTTTTAACAACTGGAGCAGTATCTCTCAAAAGGCAACGTCGATAAATCCCACGGCTCGTATAATCAAGGTCCTAAGAATAAGTTATTCTCAGGACCTTGGTGTAATAGCAAGCCCTCGGATCAAAACGTGCTCGTTGAGCTGATATGAGGCTGCTGGTTCACCCTGTTCATTTAAACTTTGCATTGTCTCGTAATTTTTTCACAGCTTTTTCCTTTATTCCGTTTAATTGTAATTTAAATTTTTTTACCAATTTTAAATTTTCTTGATTAGGGAAATAATCTCCTTTTTGGCATATGATAAAAGTTAGTACCTTACTTATCACCTTATCGTGAAAAAAATGAAAAGGGCAAATTAACGACAGCCGTTAGCCTGCATGCAGACAAAAAGGCCGAGGTAGTTATTATTACTACTTACTAACTACTAATTTTAGCCTGCACGTAGTCTATGGTCGCGGTATAATCAAGGACGTTTTCAATTTACTACTTTAGAAGTACTGATGTATCAGAACATTTACCACCTTCTAAAACAAATCAAATAATGTCTTTGAGTATGAAAATGTATCAAGAAGCACTCTTGTCCTTTCCACTTTATCAATAGCTGTGTGCGTCACAACATGACCCAACGCGGTAACATAAAATAAAATCTAATGCTGTCTTAGGTACAGAGAAAAGTGGAGTAATTAGCTGACAGGGGTTGCTAGTGAACATCTACATTATTGCTCAAAATGTGTCATTAGGAAAAGCCATTTTGTTACTTTAAACCAATGACATTTTTTGCAAATAAAAAATTATTGCTTTGAACAAAACAAACTACTTAATAAGCTACAATACAATAGTTGTAGAAGTTTCCTGCATCGCCATGACAATAGCTTTCCTGATAAGGGACCCATTTGGCACATTTTGATGACTGAATGACAACGCCATTTAGATTTCTCCTCTGGAAAGATGGCGACTCCTAGCATTATAGGTAACTGTAGCATAAATGGCATTTTCTTTGAAAGTTTTTAGATTTTTTAGTATTCTTTGCGGATGACTGTGAATAAGGTTTGTCACCTTCCTACTCATCAAAGCTAAGTGGTCCACCATTGAAGGATTTCTGTTCGTAGATCTCACTTCGTCTCTAGACACGAAGGGAGGAACTGAAGAAATAAATAGTCACTAAGAAAGTCTGTAATGTTTGAAAATCCCTTTAAAAGAAGCCGTGAGCCATAAATCAGGGCTGATGTTCATGAAAGACCTAGGGTAATAGTGATACACCATTAAGAATGATCTAGGAGCATAAGGTTTAAAGAGATAGCAATCAATCAGGGTGCAATAAACAGAATGAATAGAATCTGCCGCCAAATACATTAGTCAACGATCGTGTGAAGAACGAGGTGGTGACTTGGTTAAGGTGTAAAAATCCTATTTGGAAAAAAGTATATTGAAACGACACAAGATACTAAGATTCGAAAATGCGTATAACCAGCATAATTGACCTTCAAGAGCGATCGATAAGAGTAGCTGTTAACCTTTGAAGAAGTGTGACTGGGTAGCACCGGTTGTACTCCAACATGGCGGAATTGTTGATGTCACGTGACTGACAATCGCCATTGGGAATAAAGAATAGTGTGTTTCTTGGTTTTAGTTGTTGCTATTGTTTAGGGTAAAGGTTGTGTGCTCAAGTATCAGGGTAGAGGATGATTTTGCGCGTTAGAAATTGCATTTCCTACCTCTCTTCAAGATGCATAATCTCGCATTACAATTCTCCCTTCCATTTGGTAGTTTTATTATTTTGCATTTATTTTTTAGCAAATGACGTATTTAAATTACTCAAGAGTCCGAAGTACAAGTCGAAAGAGTTAATCGTTTCTTCGAGTTTCTTCGAAATTTATGGCGGAAAGGTAAGTAATGTTCTTTGTTCTTCCCGTGTGAGTAATACGTTAAAAAGAATATACTGTCAGTGCTCGACTTTGTTTTTTTTGTAAGTGATATTTTATACCATGCTGGAAAGCTGTCGAACATCGGATTACCTTGCAAAGGAATGCAAAATCGCCAGAATTACGCCCTCTGAACAATCGAAAACATAAACGACAGCACTTCATCATACTTTCCCACAAATCCTCCGCTATAACGCGTCTGCTTCTAACAGGCTTGTTATCGTCATTCAGGCATACTGCAGTGATATTGTGAAACTTTTGTTTTTTGACTTCAAATCGCTGATACGAAAAAATATATCCTCCACTAGAATTTTTGCTATTTGCAGTCTGGCCTATTGTAATCTCATGAATAAGTCGCTGAAATGACTAGGAAGTCAAGTCGGGGAACAGTCAGACAAACAATTTGAAATTCTAAGCCTATTCAGTTTGCGGCCTGCAGGCCATACCCGGACCAGGAACAGTATCCGAGTGTCCCGGCGTGTACTTCAGCCCAAAAAGCAGAGAAGAAAGGACGTTATGAGACTGGCTTCCAGACTCTTTTGTTTTTTCATTCATTTGTGAATGTGAATCACTGAGGTGCTGATTCTAACAGCTACCCCGATTTATCCTTCTCATTTTATATTACCTTGTGTTGGTTTGAAACTTAGGGTTACCGTCACCTTATTGATCTGTTTAGGATCTGTTTAGGACAGAGAGACACACAGACACAAAAAGAGCTAGATAACATGTCGGCAAAATTACCTTAAACGTGAAAATAAAAAGTTGAAAAAAGTTCGAAACAAGCACTGCATGGCCTGCAACATCTCTCTTGCCATAGCAGAAACAACCGTGGCATTTGCTAACTATTTTCGTTACAAAAAGTCGGGAAATCGATCGCGCCAAGAAATATTTAAAGCATTTGATTTCTTCTGGGTGCCTCTTCCTCACCCCCGAGCTAACGAGTTAATCTAAATGACTACGTGGAACGCCAGAATTTAAATAAAGGGATGAGCTCGGAAATTTTTCCAAAAATTCATTAGTGGGAGGGTGAAAATGAGTACCCAGGACAATTATGTCCATATGTAAGTTTTCTTCAGTATTCAGTTCATTAATGCTGTACAAATCTCCTACTCTTTTATTTCTTCTATATCAGAAAGCAAGACGTAGAAACCCAGTTACCACCACTATTTTCCTCACCCTCACTCCCCAATGCGGTGGATTTTTGAATCGGCTGGTGGTCTCCAAAACGAGGCTGATTTTCTTCTGCTGCATGGTCCCTTGTAATGGCGGGTGACTCTAGTTACTGCTTCCATTGAATAAACATCATTAATACTGATAACCATTACTGAAAATTACAGATGGAGGTGGATGCATCAAATGGGCGTAAACCGTCAAGCGTAAGCTCTCTCGGTGATACAGGAAAAGAAAGATCTGATTCTCCATCGTCATTTTCTAGTGGATCGGAAAGGTAAACAAGAATACGGACCACTATACGTCATTCTATAGGCTGAAGTATTGTATGCATTATTATTTTGATTATTATTGGGTATGGGTGGTGAGGGGTAAGCTTTAAAGCTGAGTGTGCAGACTCGTATTTTTAAAAAGTAGAGTTATAACACGTTACAGGCGAGCGATTATGCAATCACTTAAAGTTTTGTAAGTCAACCTTATTGCTTTACCTGTGTTGTCACAATGTCAGTAGCTAGTATGAGCAGACGTAAGTCTATCAGCGCCACGTTAAACTTTAGATTAACAGGACACACTTTACAAAGGTAGATGTAATGTTTTAACATTGGGATAACGATAGGTTTCAGACAATGAGAAATATTTGTTTAAAACTTACTATGCCTCGGCGTATCGTGACCATTTAGCGAGGCAATTTTCGTGGTAATGGCATTCAAGCTTTTCACTTCACAGATGGATTTACTTACCACCGTGATCTATAATTATGGATCTCATTTTTTAGTCAACAAGCCACTGTTTAGCTTTGCAGAGGCTGTTTGAAGCTTTTCATGTTTACTTGGGTACGGTAGGCCTATGGGCTGTACATTTGAATTGATCCTAACCATGTGTCTATCTTAACTATATATGTATCGTAATATTTTGTTATGCATTTGAATGTGCATTGACTCGATGTGAATTAACTATGCTTATATTGGCTTGGTTCATGTCAATTATTTTCTACATTTTTTCTATAAAAGCAATGAGGAATCCACTGTTGATCTACCACTACCAGAATCACCAAATTCCAAGTTCAGAAAAGCACAGTCTTACAGAAAAGGCCCAGAGGGAGCACCAGTAAGAAACAAATCAAAGACAATTTATACTGTAGGTAAGATTATAATCACTATACACTTATGTTAAATTTTATTTTATCGCTGTAGCAATCCACCATGGCCTTCTGACAATAAAGTCCATTGCTACATGGCCTATTAAGGCCTACCTTTTGTATGCATGTATGCATGTACCGATAATGCAAATAAAGGAGAGAGAGAGAGAGTCATCTGTAATATTATTGTGATTGATATATATATATATATATATATTATAATATAATAATTATTGTTATTATTATTGCTATTATTAGTAGTAAATTGTTGTATTTTTCTCTCTCTTGATGATTCACTGTATTTTTTGTTGCTAAGGTTGTTCTTCAAATATTTGTTATTGCTCTTTATGTATCTCAGGGTTCAATGTATATATATATCGTAACAGCTTTGATATGCCTACTGTATGTGAGTATCAAGCTGTGTATTGGTGTTATGCTTAAATAAAGAATTGAGTGAAAATTATGATTAATAATAATAATAATAATTTTTCTTATTATTATTATCAAAACTATATATATATATATATATATATATATATATAAAACTAAAATGCCTGATGGCTATACGCGAGCTTTCGGATAAGTAATACCCTATAAATTTTAGTTAAATACGAATACATTTTCGATGATTTTGGATGGGGGGTACGAAAGTGCAGTAGCGCCCATGAATGATTAGATCTACTCATTACTACATACACACAGGAATATATCTAAATATTCACTATTACAATTATGCCGCATGGCCACGGCCCAGGCAAAGGTGATGTCTACAAATGGAAATCCTGGTGTTTGGCAATTGATTCAATATAGTTAATTGATAGTATAATTGATCAACTAATGACTTATTGAAGCTGCATTTGAGCAGGCCTACGAAAAAGAAAGCCTTTGGCCATTTCTTCAATGTCCACAGATATATTTTGATGGAAAATTTGTGTGATTATTCATTTGAAATATGAGCTCATACTGTGATAGTCGCCATATAGAGAGGTTACTAAGGAGATAGCACTTATATGAAGTGAATGACAGAACTAAGCAATGGTGGATCTAGTTGGACTCTGTAGGCTATAGTTTCTTCTACTAAGGATCCTACATAAATTTTTGCTCTGTCATTTTGAATACGGACAACCTGATTGGGTAGTTTGGTTGGTTTTAACATATTCACTGATGATTAATTGTAGGATATAGCACTGGCAATAGGTAACTGTCCCCTTGAATTTGCCAGTGATGGCTGAATTTAAAATATTTAGAGTACCAAACAAGGAAACCAATGAAGCAAAATAATTCAGACATGATTTGTTTGGAACATCCTTTTATTTGATATGATGTCTGATGATGTAGCCAATGTGCAGATGATAGTGGCAGATAAACTGTCCAGGTATATAACTAGAAATTGGAAATATATTTGACACATAATGGAAGATTCACAAAATTCTGATAATATTTTGCTTTGTGGCATCAATTTTGAGGGGCTATTCTGAAATAAGGGGTATTTCGATCTTTTTTTTTTGGGGGGGGGGTCTGAAATAGGAACTGCTTAAGCATATTCTATGGATGTTGACAGGATAATTTAGGGAGCTGGTGGTAAATGTAGAGAGCTAAGCTCCTCTACAGCACCTCCAGGGGCTATGGCCTTGCCAGTAGGGAATGAAAGCACAGTTGCTCTCCAATTCCTAGTAATACGGTGACATTTAGACTGTATAGAAGGAAAATTGTCTATGGCATCGTGTGATAAACAGCAGGCCTCTTATATATAGGTACCGTTCATCAGCTGAGAATCGTAAAATTTATTTTCTTAGGATTTTCATCACATTACCAGTTGGTCAGTTTCTTGATTAAGGTGAACTGGACCTGTAAAGGTTATCCAGCATGGGAATCCATTGCAACTGAATGACCTTAAGTTAAATTCTCTGGACACATAGATCACAATCTTTACAGTATATATTTCTGAAAAAAGGATAAATTTGAAGGTCCTGATGGTGATGATAGTTGTGGAGGCGCTAGTAATTCTACATATTGTGTGATATATGCTCAGGTTGTGAATAGGCAACAGTGAAAAAGGAGCAAGATTTGCACTATACACCCAAATATGAGGTGCATTTACTTATAATAAAAAGTTGTGTGGTCTAAATAACAATCTTTTTGCTGCAACTATAGCCGCGTTCACACTTAAAACGGATGTCACATCAGTTCCGCTATTACGGTTCTCAATTCGGTACTCAACAGAATCGATGTCACATCTGTTCAGACTTGCACTTGCCCAATACGGTTCAAGATGGCGGACGGCGATATCGCGTATCATGGATATAATGCCATGTATTTGGGAGAAACGATCCGTCAATTTTATAGACACCTTTTGGATCATCTGGATGTTTCAGCTTTGACTTGGAAAAAATCTGCAACCCTCAATTTTCTTATATCCGTTTTCATCTCATTGACAGTACCACACACTAAACCATGTTAAACTTTACCCACGGTTCCATTTCAACGCAGGCCTCATATTGTCTAAATTGAAGTCCATCTTGAACTTAACGGCACCTGGTGTCTTCTTTTACTTTACATATTCGATTTTTCACGCTTGTAAAGTACGTTTGAAAGTGATGCGAGAAGTATTCAAAGCTCAGGATCATATGATCTGTGCGTATCTTTTTCTGCTTTTGCGGCCGTTTTGGTGGGTTTTGATATTTGAATATGAGGGGAGAGCCCATAGCAACTCCGTCAACCCGTCTGAGCATTGTGTCATTAAAACTAAATTCCACCGACTTAGAAGCTGCGTTTATCTATTCAATGAACACGTCCTTGGGAATAGGAGGGCATTGAACGTCTCCACTGTACAACGTGTTTGCACAAATTTCAATAGTTTGGGACAAAGGAACTTATGGACAAAGGAACTTAGATATTAAGAGAACGTTTTTGGCCTTGCTCATCTATTACCGAATATCACTTAGTGCTAAGGAAATCCAATTTAAAAAGGTTAACATAAGACTGCCTTTACCTCCTGGTGATGTTAGCTTCATAAAATGACTAAGGACGCCAAGCCCAATGTTATTCTTTCCTCCTATTTTGATGGAGTATTTCGTAAATTCTTCCAATCTGCTAATTGTTACACTGAAGACATTTGTGTCCACAGCTACTTGTTTATATTGTGTAAGGCCAGCAGGCAAGGCACTTTCTTTGAGATAAAAAATGTTGAAACTGACAGGAATACCATTCCAATATGGCCAAGGAATGTCGGAATATGATACTTGGATAGTTGTAGCATTTAGTATAATAACCCTGATATTCGCAGGTGGCCTGTATGGAACTAAAACGTAGTAAGTGAGGTTAGAAAATGTAGCAATAGATATATAAACCGATTATAGATACTGCTCAATTTAACTTTAAAACCTATCGGGAAAGAAGAACTCTATCTGAGATGATAGAGACTCTATTATCGGATCTTGTTGTTTGTTGTGCATAGGAAAAATTTACAGCTGAACGCCTGCAAGGTTATATTCCAGGTCAATATGGTCCTACGTTTGTTGGTCGACCAATAATTCTGGACTGCGATGTTAATCCCAACCAAACGACATGAAGCTGGATGTAGTATAGGCTTTATGGGAAGGGGCAATCCCCATTAGAAGCACCCACTGTACCCTCCTATAGTTTTCTCTATGAGGAATCCGTATATCACAGATAGGGTTAAGAACTTTTGTTTGTGTCCTGCTGAGATTGCTTTAACCTTAAATTTGTTCTAAGGTTTCCTTAAACCACGCGTCTAGACATTACCCGCCTGTTTCCCCTCTGATAAACATAATGAATTCTGCTGTGCTAGTTTTCAAACTTTTGATTTTAGATATAGGAGAACGGCTGAATCACGACACGAAGTAATGGCTATTGATTAGTCAAACCCCAAAATTGTCCTTACGTATATGGCACATTTTACTTCTATTTTATGTTCATTTTTGTTTTTATGGATACTAACATAAAATAAAAGAAGTAAAGCGAGGTTAAAAGCAACGATAACAATTTATATTTTAAATAGAATTCATTACCAACAAGTAGATATGGTTAATCCAGCACTAGTTGAGTGTATACAGCAACTATGGGATACCCAGTTTTATGATCAAAATCTGTTCTTTGTTTATTACTCAACCACAATCTCACTAGTCCCAATGAGTACACAACTAGTAGTGGACAAATCAAATTTGCTTAAAGCCTATGTTCCAGATGTAGAATATGTCTGTTAAGAACTCTTCAATGTATTTTGGTGTCTTCTGTAGTATCAGAAACTGTGCTATGTTAATCTTTGCTCCTGATTCTTTGGTCATCAATTTCAGTACTACTGACATTAAACAGAGTAAGTTGTTTTGGATATTGGTATGATGTTGGCACACACAGACTTGCAGCAGAGTGGTCAAGAAGAGAGTTCTTGTCATACCCAATAGCTAGAGTGTACAAGGAGAACAAGTTCTTAGCGTAAACATTTATATATTTCTGTGACTGGTAAGGTATTGTATGTTTATGATAATCAGATGAGTACTCAAAGCTTCAGTTAAACAATTTACGTTGTATTGTACAATTATATATAATATATCTGTCAATAGTGCAGCAGAAACAGAAGAAGACTGGCAGTTTATTCTCATGGCTTTGTTGCAAAGTTCTAGTTGGATAACATTTGTTATTGTAGGTGCTGATATAGAAAGAAGTTTAGATTTAAAGGTAATATTTAGTCCCCAATGTTTGTCATGGCCAAGTTGCAAAGTTACATTAAGATTATTTTGTTGTTGTTGTAGGTGCTGATATAGAAGGAAATTTGGATTTAAATGTGTTATTTAATCCCCAATGGCTTAGGGATGTTGCATGCAAAATCAAGTAAGTGCTGTTTCATGTATTTGTATAGCCTTGAGCTTCCTGTTGACATATTCTCTTTTAGATGCAAACTCAGAAAATATTACAAGAGGATACTCATAAAATGAAATGCTTTGTTCATACGAAAAGCTAAAATACATCGCAGTATTTGAATATTATAATCAAGTAACAATTGGAAGACTTATGTATTGTTTGATTACAATCAAGGAATTTCTTCCACCTGCTGATTAGCATTGCAGACATACAGTATTTGCTAATTAATGTATGTTTAGCATCAGTGGAGGACAGCATTTTATCATCTACCTAGTATATGTTTATACATTTTTACCATTATTTAACTTGAAAATTTTACTTGTGGTAATGTGGCTCAACTATCAGAATTGGTGTTGACATTTATACTCAATGGACAGTAAATTGTGCTAGTAGATGCTCTGTAATATTCCTTCTAGTGTTGTGGTATAGAAACACTTGGGTTAAATGTAGCATTTTGTTTTTGAAAACAATTAGAATGTGGTCTGAAAAGTCTTCTGTTACATATAGGACATTTCCTCTCTGTATTACATTACTATATATTGCCCTGTAAGTAATAATTATGTTTTATCCTTCAACCTTGAAAAGTATTTTGCCCTTGTTTTGCAATAGGGAAGACACATGTGAAAATCCATTGCAACAGCACAATGGAACATTGCAGAAGTGGCTCGAGGATAGAAAATCAAGAGGAGAGGTAAGTTAAAGCTTCCAAAACCAATTTGAAAGGTATATACTGGATAGTCGCAAACCTTTTGTCTTTAAGATCTTATGTTTTAGAGTATGTTGTTGTATGTTAGTGGGGTCTCCACAGGTCCTGAAAAACCATAAACAACGCGGGCCTCGTTTCGAGTTTGAGGCATTACCAAATACGTAATTCGCGGGGGGCTCTACTTTCTAACAGGTACTTGTTGCAAAAGAGTACTTCTGTTGTTTTGTTTATTTACAAATGAAATGTTCTGTTGTGCAGAAAGAAGCCTAATGTGTAGCAATATATATAAAACATAAAATGCCTTTGTGGTAGAAGCGATTCTGGTAAATATAAACGGATGCAAGTCTAAGTACGGCCAAAGACATAGCCACTTTGTCTTTGACGCCTTGCAGCTCAGGATTCTAGGACATTTTACCGAGTGACACTTCCAAGATTGACATGTCTCCAATTAACAATTCGGATGGATATTTCTCAACCTAAATAGTTCACTTCACTGATCTTCATCTCTCCCCCCAACTTTATAATGTCCTTTTCCGCATACAAATCAGGCACTTCAATAAACATTTTTAATAATGTGTCGGCCAGAAAAACATTTCTGAGATGATATTTAAATTTTAATTGGGGCTTGTAAAGGATAGCTTAGAGTACATTTACTACTCTTGAGTACTCTCGTACTCATTTCAGAGTATTACATTGAAAGTTTTACTTGCTCCAAATGTTACTGATCTTTTTTGTCCTTCCCAGGTAAATGTTTCTGATATTAAGATCCAGAAAGGGAAGTTATGCATCGTCAGAAAGAAATAAAGAGGCGGGAGGCTAGAAATACTGTCTTGAAAAAAGCTTGGCGGAACTTTTATAATTTAACAGCTTCCTTATTCCCACACTTTCCCTTCAATCGTAGTGACATATGTCACTCGTTTCTTTTTTCATTTTTTCGGAACTGATTCATAGGGAATGCGAGAGACTTAAAGAGCCATGCATTTAAGCAAAGGACAGCTTCCATTTGCTAGGCAATACTAATTGTACAAGTGGAAAGACTTGCGAGATCATGGCTTCTCTTTTAACAGCACTACGCAGCTCGCCACTATAACAAAATATCTATAATCTATAATCTATACTATATAAAAAAATCTAACACTATATAGGTTTTTGTGATCCCATACTGTCAACCTACTCTCTATGGAATACTATTGCCTTAGTTGTGCTTGCGGAAGGCTAGAGAGCGCATGAGCTTATATCTGGCTGATTCTACTTATTTGAAGCTATCTTCATGACTTGGGAAGTCATCAGGTAATGGTGTCATTGCCTCCATCGAAGCTTGAGAGCCGGGAGTGTGTGTGTGAGGGGGGTAGGGGGTAGGGGGCTATTAGATTTTGGAAGGTCCAATGATAGCCATGATTCTGAAACAACAAATTGCTTACCTAATTATGAGGGGCAAGCGTTTTCATACGCAAAAACAAAGTTTATAAATAAACCAAACGGGAGCCACGTTTACTTTGTACAGTTTAGTGTTATTAGTATGTGCGGTTAAAAAGTGAAGGCGACATGGCCCCCTACCCTTCTGGTAATGGAGGCCTTGTCAGAAATTGAAATAAGCATCATCAATTGAAGAATATCTATCATGCCCAGAAAGATCGCCATGTCTGAACCTTACATCAGTCATACCAGAGATATTCTTAAGACTTTTTTAATCTTACATAAAAATAATGTTGATGCTGATGTCTACGATTCTTGACGCTCTAGAATTATCCAGATACTACGGGCATTAGAAATCTGACCTCCTGCTGGTAACCCAGATAGCATACCTCTACAGCAATGAAAAAAATTTTGCATTTTTCACTTCAAATTTTAATACTACGAAATTGTCAGTACAAATTCAGGAAAGAAAATCTAAGTTTAAAGATATAATAATCATATGTTTCAAAGAAAAGTAGCAAAACAGAAAGGCAAAAAACTGCAAAAAAAATTGAAAAAAATTTATTCATCATAACGTATATAAATCATAAAAATATATACATTCATATTCACATGAGTTTCTGCTTACCTATCCTCACTGATTTTGGTCATAAAATGAACCAAATCAGAATGCCCAGGTAGGATTTGGATTTCATCATAGGGGTTTCTTGGTTGATCGTCTACAATCTCCGGAACCTCTTCTCCCTTTACGCAAGATGGCAGATAAACTTGACTTAAAACTCAACATTTGAAAACACTACCAACAAAAAGGTATTTACTTGAAAGACACTAGAAAAAAGGAATGGAAAAGTAATATAGGAATATAGAATATGGGAACACTGGTCCACATTTTCAAGGAGGAATTAGCTTACTCGTCAAGAGGAAGTATATTGAAGTTTAGGGATACCAGTACTAATGAAAGAGCTCAGATTAAATAAATAATATTCAGTGTATATCACAACAAAATACCTTTAGTTGGGAGGAAGTGATGGAACATAGTTGCAATATTCATAGAGTAACAGTGCTTTGGATATTGAGTCAATTTGAAAAGCATACCATATATAGTTTTGGCCATTGATTACTTCATTTCCTCTAATAAATGCTGCATTGTTTATTACAAACCTCAGGTTTTGGGAATGTACAGTATTTAATTGCAGGTGGAATTTATTACAAATTCAAAAATGAAAAATGAATAAAAATTCATGCAAACAATTAAAGAGGAAAAAGCAGAATTTGACGGTGGGGAACATATAAAACTCATACAAACTATTTGTCATTTCTTGTTTGGTCTGTTTTCTAAGAAATGCAACTATTAAAGATTCCTCATTTATTAGAACATTGCATTTATCAAATGGCTTTGTTAATTAGAAATGTTCAACTAAAAGCATAGCATTTAATAGAGAGCAGCATTTATCTCAGAATGGTCTTTATCAAAGGGTGGCATTTATTGAAAGAAATAAAGGCTATTGCCATGAAATAATGTGTTGTAAAACATTTAAATAAAACAAAGAATATTTCTCACTTAATGATTCAGATACAAGATGACCTTCCCTGCAGTGCTTAACATGCTCAAAAATTGGCAAAGTTCTAATATAAAAGTTGTTTGCTAGTTTAAAAAACACATGTAGATAAAATCAAGCAAGAGAAAATCAGGACCTGTTTTTACTAAGAAATATTATATCATGGACAGGGGCAAAAAATTAAGCTTAACCGATGCAAAAAAAGCTGTATGTGGCCTCACAACTCAACTTAAGATCACTGATAATTCTCCAGTTTGGAATTCTATCATCAGCAGTACAGTGACAAATGGCTTAAATAACACAGGTATGATGATCAAACAACTATAGAAAATGTGCTTCCGTTTTGATGTTGCATTACATAGTTGAGTACATATGAAAACTTGTAGCATATGAGAACCTTTGGTACTAGACGAAGCTGCCAAAAGTATTAAAATGTTTATTAACTTTCACGAGAACATTAATTGAAAAGTTATTTGTTTTAATTGTAGGATGATAGTTTTAGCAATCTAGATTTATATCATTCCATGTTTTGCATGGTTAATGAAACGTTATTGTACTGTACACCCAATTTATTTAAACATAATTTTGATTTCATATAATTAACTTCAATGAAATTGTACTGTACACAAATTTATTTAAACATAATTTTGATTTCATATAATTAACTTCGATGAAATTGTACTGTACACCCAATTTATTAAAACGTAATTTTGATTTCATATAATTAACTTCAATGAAATTGTACTGTACACCCATTTTATTCAAACATTATTTTGATTTCATATAATTAACTTCAATGAAATTGTACTGTACACCCATTTTATTCAAACATAATTTTGATTTCATATAATTAACTTCGATGAAATTGTACTGTACACCCATTTTATTCAAACATAATAGTATTGCTTTAGCGTTGATGTAACATTGTTAAAGAATATTTATATTTTATTAAACGCCGGTTACAAGTGAAGTACGTTATTTTAAGATTTTCCTGAAATCATGAAGCAGTAATTTAACTTCATGAACTATCTTCGTTCCTGTAGATTAAAGAAACGGAGACAAACCCGGTTGTTAATCGTGATCTTTCCAAACGCATACGTCCAATCAATGGAATAACCCTGGCCAAACCAGTAGCCGAGTTTGATATCAAATTTGCTTTCAAGTTAGTTGTGGCATTGGATGACAAATACAAAGTGTATCAACCTGAAGAAGAAGTAAAGGAAGAAGAAATGGAGACAGATGTAAGTTGTTAAGAATGTCTAACTCCTCTATCTCTCCCCTGTTGCAATAAACACGGTCGTCGGTTGAGGATCCCTATAGTACACTTCCTGAAACTTTCCACTATACACAAGTTAGCTTCACGTAGTGCTTAAAGTGGAGATATTTAAGGCACCTCTTTCTTACGGCACATTTCGCACTCT
>JAAAKM020073195.1:34347948-34377710 GCA_010016025.2 Alatinidae sp. Z8VKAUB7J3 | reverse complement strand
TCTTACGCACTCTTTCTTACGCACTCTTTCTTACGCACTCTTTCTTACGCACTCTTTCTTACGCACTCTTTCTTACGCACTCTTTCTTACGGACTCTTTCTTACGCACTCTTTCTTACGCACTCTTTTTTATGCACTCTCTGTTACGCATTATTACGCACTCTTTCTTACGGCACGCATTATTACGCACTCTTTCTTACGGCACGCATTATTACGCACTCTTTCTTACGGCACGCAGTATTACGCACGCTTTCTTACGGCACATTTTTAAAGTTAATCAATGTTTTTTTTAAAATCCGTTCGTTAACATTTAATCTATAGAATTTACAAGCCGGCTCACCGAGACTTCCTGGCAAGAGAGATTCACACTTTCTTTCCCTTTTGGATGTATTGGGAAAGGGAGGAATTTTTGTTTTTTGTCATGTATAGGGTTTTTTTTGTTTGTGGGTGGGGGGTGGGGGGGGGTTGGGGGGGGCATTCTAAATTGCCAGAATTAGCCCATGCTCATCAATATTGCTATTGCTTAGTGCCTTCCAAGGGGGAGGCACTCCCCTTGATACCCCCCCTGCAGATGTCCATGTGTAAGATGCACATTAATTTGCTTACTGCAAAGTCTCTAAAATCAAATGTTTAATAAGGACAATTACATTTATGTGTTTTTTTAAAAATTTATAACATGATGATATTGTTATATATTATTCTTGTTTCAGTTGTTGAATTGTGTTATTGAAAGATTTTTTGCTATGGGTCTTTGTAATATATTCTCAATCAAGGGATTACAATTGAATTGAAATAGAGGAATTTGCAGTCTTTTCACCCCGTCCCCATCAATTGACCCCCAGTTTTAAGTCTTTCCATAGTCTTCCAGCACCACTTAACTATCAGAAGCCTCCTTATTTATTTTATACCTGAGAATGGATCAAAGCAAAAATGGCAAGAGCGCTCTGGTTCAAGTTAGTAGGGTGGCCAATTTAGTTGAATATTTGAAAAATTTTGAAGGGGAAAAAGTATGCAATCAGCTGCTGAAATGTACAATCTATCAAATACCTCAGGGTTTTGTGAGCATCTTAGGTATGCAGAGGTATGTTTATGTAGTCGCACCCTTTCTGTGAACTTATGTTTATTTACATCTCTTACTCACTATGATTGGGTTGTGATCCCCAAACATTCTGTACCCAGTTTGGTTCCTACTAAAAGGAATCTGTTTAGCTAGATAAATTCTATGTGAAATGGAAGTAATGAGCTGAGATGTATGAGCCATGTATATAGTAATGAGCAGAGTAGTTAGAAATAAATATAACAAAGTCAGAGGAAACAATGATAGTTGCTACTGCAGTTCCATGCCTTTCGATCATCAGGCAACTAACACTATGTACTTACAACATCACTCCTTAGCAATTTCTTGCCATTCTTCTTAGCAATAGAGTTCTTGCCAAGATCCCCATGCTGACACTTAGATAGCAGTTCAGATGTTCTGTTTAGAACTTTGCTCTTACACATGTTACTTAGCTTTAACTTTTTCTCGAAACACAAAGGTCACTGTGCTCTGCTACCTTGATATGCTGCAATTGTGATACTCCCAAGTTAGTTTCACTTTGGCCCTTGCACATTTGTTCCGAAATGTATCTTAAGAGCTCTGTTTCAAAGCATCATTTCTGTGATAGGAAGGATTTCGTATGATTTCTTAGTATGTCTTTTCTTCTATGTATGTGTAACTTTTTCTTCACTATTTTTATCATTTTCAACTATATATAGCTTCTATAAAACTAAAGGGCATGCCGTGCAAACTCTGCTATTTCACTTTAACTCCTCACTTTTATTACACAGGTTATCACTGATCATTGAGCTTTTTTGTGATAATTGATTATAACAGGCCCCACCTTTGGCATGGTGCTTTAACTGGCCTTTACATTGTTTTTGTTGAAGATTTTGTGTAATTATTTCAAAGACATAAGATGATGATCCAGGAGTTTCAGAAAAATTCATTGGTCTTGACTCAGGGCGATCTTAATAACAGGCCTCCTCAACATGCAACTGCGGTCCAAAGCTGGAGGCCATTGTTCAAAATCTTATACGCAATTGGAGACCAGCCTCTCTGCGTCATGTGACTTGACCAAGGAAGAACTGCCCTCCGGCCCGTCATCAATCAAAAGCCCATTAAAGTTAGAAAGTATCCTCTAGCAGAGAGGATTCCCATTGTTAGTTTTGAAAAGAACGCTAGAGAAATAGAAATTATGTCACTACAAGGAATCGAACCAGTGGCTCGCGCTATCGCGGCATGTGCTCTACCAACTCAGCTAGGTAACCTCCGATGTTAGCATACTTCAGTCGTATAGCCGCCAGGTAAGCTTCCAGCCATCAAGCGATTGACGTCGACAGCCATCTCAACGCAATTGGAGTCCTTCCCTTTTATGTTCCCATGTTTTCTAGCACGTCTCGCTGCCTTTTTTCTCTTTCTCTTTTCGTACATTTGATGTGACGAAAAGGCTTTTCTTGTAGACGTTGTGTTTTGTTCTGAAAAAGGTGATAATAGTTTTCCATCATTCTGGTCCGCGTTTTTCCATTCCGTGATTTCTGGTCCGCATTTTTCCATTCCGTCATTTCTGGTCCGGGTTTTTCCATTCCGTCATTTCTGGTCCGCGTTTTTCCATTCAGTGATTTTGGTCCGCGTTTTTCCATTCCGTCATTTCTGGTCCGCGTTTTTCCATTCTGTCATTTCTCGTCGGCTTTTTTCCATTCCGTCATTTCTGGTCCGCGTTTTTTCATCCCGTCATTATTGCGTGGAGTTTCCTTCATCTTAGGTTCACTTGTATTTTGTTTATGTTCTCATTGTCAATATTTTGTGCGACGATATTTCTTAATTTCTTTAAACTCCTTTGACTGATTTTGTTTGTTTTTTTAGGCTGGAGACAGATCCCTAACAGGGGTAAGCTTCCTTTATATATTGAGCTTTTTTACTCTTTAACAGTGAAAGCTTCTGGTATTAAAAAGTTTGCTACTGTATGAGTGTTGTGTATTTTTACATAAGTAAGGTGCGTCGATGCCTTGGAATGATCGAAATGGAATGTGTGCAAGAGTATACACGGACGATTGCTTCCGTATCATAGGAAAGGCCAGGTCAGCATTTCATTTGGCCGTTCTGGAGTTAGTCCACATAAAAGCAAGAAAACCTTTGCTATGCAGACAGAAAGAATTCGTCATTTCTCACAAGGCCTATTTGATTAATCTTGTTGTAGTGGACGCTGATTGGTCCAAAAACACAAGCCATTCAGGCAGTCCAAATTCTGATTCGCTCTTTTAAAAATATAGTTGGGTGTACTCTTTCACAGATTTCATTTCGGTCATTCTGACGTTAGTACTCTGAGAAGTATCAGATTAAAAAAGCTTCTAAGTGCATGATGTTTTCGTTATTTCGTGCAATATTCTTGGTCGTGATGTTGACGACTACTTTACTCGTTGTGGAGCAGAATCAGAGCATGTTTAGTCTACAGAAGCGAAACTTTAATTAAACTGAAGAATTTCCAGCGTCACAAACATACCGTCAAACGCGGAGCATGTGAAGTAGTTCCATAAAGGAAAACGCTTCGCGACTTTCACTAATACCGCCCTGAGATTATTTCATCGGGATGAGAAGGGCAATGGATTTTAACTCATAATGCACCGTCACTTGCAATCCTTAACCTTTCTGCCTACGCGGGTTTTTTTTATAAGCGACTCCATTTTCGGGGTCAGGCCTCGAGTTGCTTAGCAATTTTCCAAAATCAGGCCTGGAGTTGCTCACATGAGAGACACGTCAAGGTACACTCTTAGTTTGCCACCGAATATAATCCTGTACAAGTCCTGTCATCGGATTCCTTTTTCGTTTCGTATCACATATTACCCTCATGACTGATTATAATCAATAATACTAAGGATACTCTCTCTACTCTATCAGATGAGAGACACGTCAAGGTACACTCTTAGATTGCCACCAAATATACTCCTGGTCAAATCCTCTCATCGATTTCCCTTTTCTTTTCGTATTACTTATTACCCTCATGACTGAATATAAACAATGACACTAAGGATACGCTCTATTCACTAACACATGAGAGACATGTCAAGGTCCACTCTTACTTTGCCACCAAATATAGTCCTGTCCAAATCCTCTCATCGCAATCATTTTTCTTTTCGCATCATTTATTACCCTCATGACTGAATATAAACAATGACACTAAAGATACTCTCTCTACTGTAACATATGAGAGAGACGTCAAGGTACACACTTAGTTTTCCTCCAACTATAGTCCTGCAGAAGTAATGCCATCGGATTCCTTCTTCCTTTCGTATCACTTACTACCCAAATAACTGAAGATAAACAATGACACTAAGGATACTCATTCAACTCTAACATATGAGAGACACGTCAAGGTACACACTGAGTTTTCCTCCAAATATAGTCCTGTCCAAATCCTCTCATCGGATTCCTTTTTCGTTTCGTATCACTTATGACCCTCATCACTGAATGTAAACAATGACACTAAGGATACTCTCTCTTCTCTAACACATGAGAGACACGTCAAGGTACACTCTTAGTTTGCCACCAAATAAAGTTCTCTTCAAGTCCATCCATCGGATTCCTTTTTCGTTTTGTATTACTTATTACCCTCCTCACTGATTATAAGCAACTACACTAAAGACACTCTCTCTACTCTAACATATGAGAGACACGTCAAGGTAGACACTTAGTTTGCCACCAAATATAGTCTTGGTCAAATCCTCTCATCGGATTTTTTTTTCGTTTCGTATCACTTACTGTCCTCATCGATGAATATAAACAATGACACTAAGGATACTCTCTCTACTCTAACATATGAGAGAGACGTCATAGTACACACTTAGTTTTCCTCCAAATATAGTCCTGCAGAAGTAATGCCATCGGATTCCTTCTTCCTTTCGTATCACTTACTACCCAAATAACTGAAGATAAACAATGACACTAAGGATACTCATTCAACTCTAACATATGAGAGACACGTCAAGGTACACACTTAATTTTCCTCTAAATATAGTCCTGCTGAAGTACTGCCATCAAATTCCTTTTTCGTTTCGTATCATTTATTACCCTCGTGACTGATTGTAAACAATGACACTAAGGATATTCTCTCTACTCTAAACACATGAGAGACACGTAAAGGTACACTCTTAGTTTTCCACAAAATATAGTCTTGTTCAAATCCTCTCATCGGATTCCTTTTTCTTTTCGTATCACTTATTACCCTCATCACTGAAAATAAACAATAACGCTAAGGATACTCTCTCTACTCTAACGCATGAGAGACACGTCAAGAATAACTGTTACTTTTCCACTAAATATAGTCCTGTTCAAGTCCATCCATCGGATTCCTTTTTCGTTTTGTATTACTGATTACCCTCCTCACTGATTATAAGCAACTACACTAAAGACACTCTCTCTACTCTAACATATGAGAGACACGTCAAGGTATCCCCATCTAAATAAAATGCTCCGAAGGAAAATATTACTATCATCGAGAACAGAGGATTTGAAATGTTAGTTTTGAAAAGAACACGGATTCGATCCCCGGTGGTGACATTTTTTATATTTCTCTAGTGTTCTTTTCGACTATACGATCTGAGAGTTGCTATCAAAATCAGTGGCAGATTCTCTTTTTATCCTACAGGTCCACGCGTTTCCTTTTACAAACCGCAATGGATAAATAAGCTTCTATATTCCCTTTGTACCAAGCCCCATCAAAATGAAATTCCGAAGCGCAGCAGATACTTCTGACAAAATTTACGGTTACAGAATGTTTTTAGTTCGTGAAAGAAATGGATAAATTTAGAAAAGGCGGATAACAAAAGCTTGAAAGAATACTTTTTCATACGAGAATAAGTTGTGGCTATATGATGTATTGATCGTGTTGAAATATTCACTAGGTATCCGCCGACTATCAAACTTCCAGGTACGGTTTCTATGCGAAATTTCAGAGAAGGCAGAACGAAAATGCTGGCGTATCGGTGCGTTAAACGTAGTTTCCTTTCACCAACCAATATCAAAGTGGAACTACCTGGATATCGCAATCCATATCTGGTTGAAAAATGCGTAGGTCATTCAAATTTGTGTGAAGGTAACCACCGCCCACTTCAAGGATTTCTAAACGAAAGAAATCGAATATTTTGCATGCGAAAGAAGACTTTGGGTTGACAAGTGACAAGACCTCAAGCTCCTTAAAAGAGAGAGCCATTAAAGATTTATTATAAGATGTCAGAATTTTGCGCCACAAATGATAACCCTTCTCCATTGACTGAAACAAGACTTTTCATCGTTGCTTGGGCACGCTTAAAACGCTAAAACCGCAGAATATAGAATGACCCCATACATTTGCTATTGAATAAAATTACTAATAATGACGTCAAGAAGAGTTTAATCCAATCAGAAGTTTGAAGGAGAATACTGATATAGTTGAAACTTGGGTCTAAAAACTCAAGCCTTTTATGAGAAATGATCCTTTCTACCTCTTTAGTACGAAGCCAGTTTATAACAACAGTCAATTCTAAACCGCAGACAGGAAATTTAAACTGATTTTGCCCGTGAGTTTAAAACCAAGGTGTACGCATCTTGCAAATTTATACACTTTATATTATTGTCACTCCAATAAGTCACACTTCTCCCACAATAACTATTGTGAAAGTGCCAACTCTTGTGTTTGCGGATTCTTGTGTGAGACTTAGGTGAACACTGAAGTTCTTCATCCTCTTTATAGGCCAGAAAAAAAGGTTTATTTCCTCGTCCTAGTTTTGTTTAAAAACTAACCGGCAATCACAAAACTTGTGCCAGATAGTTTCTGGGTATCATATGATCGAAAACATACGAAGCTTTCACGACCTTCATACGACGATTTTACAATTAAGCTAAACCTGACTAGAACGTAATTTCTATAATCAAAAATGTGCATCTGGATAAATTTAAACGCACAAATTTATGAAAGCAACGTAGATGAGCGTAATGTTTAATCAGTATTAAACACCAACAAAAATTCAACCAATGCTTCGTTGCTGACATTCTCAATTTGACATGTCCTTAGAGTTTCATGGGTAATCGGATGTCACTGGCGTTCACCCCCACACCAATGGACCTTTATCACACAAAAATCCAGAACGAGGCCGGACCCGCAAAGAGCTCGTCAGTTTTCTACTTCTCTAGTGTTCTTTTCAAAACTAACAAATAGACTACAAAAAGCAGAATTTTAAAAATATTACTTTGGCTTTTAGAGAAAAATGATGGTTCAGGAATTACTTAGAAGTTCTCCCAGTTTGAGTTTAGTTACTTTTTTAGCTGTTGCTCGTAAGAGAAATCGTGTATCAGGTTTTCAAGTCTGGGTTTCTTATTAACAATATACTTTGATATATATATTTATAATTGTGATTTTAGATAAGGCCAGTTTGACGTAGCCATTGTAGAAAATGAGACAATAAGAACAATAAAATACGTCATCAGATTTACCCCTTGTGAATAGGTATTGTTTGAATCGATTAGTTCAGGTACTGTTTCACGGATACAAACATGACCGACTGGTATCTCGACTACAATTTCATACAATTTACCTGAATCCAAACAAGTACAGTCAGGCATTATCATCACGCTTAAAATGCACTATACACTTCCTATAAAGAATCCTAACTAGGCTTCAAGGGGTAAAATGAAAACGTTAGCACTGAGGAAAAGAAGTGGAAACAATTTTTTTGTTATTGTTGTTGTTGCTTTGATACCGGTGTTTTGATGGAGAAAATAATGGAGCAACTATCAACTTTGTGAACTTGACTGGTTCGTCGGAAAATTTGATAACAAGAAGTCTTTAACTAGGAAACCCCGATGATTAAAACCAGCCCTCCCCCCTCCCAAGCCGTGTTAGGGTTAACTAGGAAATCCCACTGACCGACTAGTATACTTTGGACCCTATTACATCCCTTGTCTCAACTGTCACCTCCTTAAAATCTCAAGTACCGCCTAAAGGCTTTCCGGACTCCTATTAAGAAAACTACTCTAAACAGTGAAATAAATGTATGTTCCAAATCCCCTTACCGTTACAAAAGTGGTAAATGTTTAAAACCAGGGACCTAGTAGAAGTAATAAGAATAGTCATTCAATTTTTTATTGATGTATGGAGCAGAAACGTGGACCCTATCGGCAAACATGGAGAAGAGATTAAATGGAATATACATAAACCGTCTTCGCAGGTGTCAGAATATAAGCTGGAGGCAACACGCGCATTTTAACCAAATCTACAAGAATATTCCACCCCTATCTACCACTTTAAGAGAAAGACGTTACAGTTTGCAGGATATTGCATCCAGGCAAAGTCTGAGATTGCGTCTACTCGTGGGTGCCTAATAAACGGGGGATGGAATAAACGGTGGGGTTGAAAAAATCCAAAAAACTTAATAAACGGGGGGTGGAAAATGACCAAAAAGGAAGTCAAGAATCAATGTTTACAATCACCTGCAATTCCCTAGACGTAGGGTGATACAACACAAACAATAGCCAGTTATTCGACGTCATGGCAGTCTCCTGCATGCTTTCAAAGATTTAAAAAAATATTCCCCTCGTCCTCTTGCTCAATGACAGTATTATTGCTAACATGTGTAAACGGGGGTGTATGGAACAGCCGGGGTGGAAAATCACCAAAAATATCAAGAGTCAATGTTTAGAATTAACTGCAACTTACTATACGTAGGGTAATAAAACAAAATCAGTATTCAGCAATTCGAAGTCATGGTAGTCTCCAACATGTCTTCCAAGATTTTTAAAATGTTCCCCTCGTCTAATATTTGTAATGTGTGTCTTCACACTTCTTCGAGCCTCGTAAAAGGCCACCTTCATCTTTTTAATGCGCTCTAGTGTTCTATTCAAAAGAAATTTACATCTTGTAAAGCTTATTAATTGTAAATTAACAAAAAAAACAAATGGCAACGAAGTTTGAAAAAAAATTATTGTTATTATTTTTATTATTATTATTTGCCAAAGAAATCATTGCCGTTCCTCTAATATGTGAGTAACGTCAATCTATCATCAAATAAAAAGGATTAACAAGAACACGACACACTGAAGTATGCTCATTCGTCTGACAAATTGAAAAGCCAAGACGTGTTTTAGCCACATCAATTACCTGTGTTAATGTAGATTTATTCAAACATAGCTCTCATGTGTAGCCCCTTCCAAGTTCGAATGGTTTTGTTGTGGCAGTCCCGTGCTAGCCCAATTAGAGAAATCAGTCTCTAGTGTTCATTTGGCCGCTAGGGTGGGTATCAACCCAGTTTATCTACCCCATTCTTAGCTTTCTTTATCTTCCCTCTCCCATCTTAAACATTAAAAGCATCTTTCTACCAATGCAGTTTGCATTGCTGCTCTTAAAATAACCAAATCAACTCAGATACGATCCTCCTCCCTTCTCCTTGATGGCGTGCGCTTCCAATCACTCTTTTCCTACTTTCCTATTTCCTATTTTCCCACATGGTAATTTTGCGTTTCCACATCCTAATGTACGACAAATGTTACAATTTCTAAACTAGTAACGTTCTCTTTGTTTTCTGCCGGCACGTTTAGTGGGGACAACGAAATTCTTCTTATGGATACATAAATGTTAACTAATATACATTAAAACACGATTTATTACAAAGAGAAACAGAGTAATGAATAAGCATAGTAATAACAATAATAGTAATAAATGAAAATAAATATAATAATGACAATAAAAAAGCGTGATGTGTTTGCTATGACATATAAAGTTGTAATCTCCACGAACAGGCAAAATGATTTTATACTTTCCAGAGTTTGTATGCTACTGCTTTAGTGGACGCTGATTGGTCCTACAATACAAACCCGTCCATGTAATCCGAATACTGAATGGCTCAGTGCAGGGGTCGAAATAACCGTCCGGCTCCGGCTAAAGCCGGCTCAAATTGTCGTTTAGCCGGTTCGACCAGGTATTAAATTTCAGAAAAAAGCCGGCTCGAAATTACATTGGGTATGAAAATTAATCAATTTTTTGTATTTATGGATAGAAATTTTCAAGAGCTGGATATTTCTGTTCTTCGTGGATAAAAGATAATCACATTTCCCTCCATAATTCATCTGTTAAGAGGCAATAAAATTGGTGAAAATGGTCCGGGAAATAGACATTTTGGGCTCAATAATCCACCAAACTCGAAATTTGGGGGGCTCCACCCCAATCCCACTGGGGGGCTTACATTGCCCACCAGACCCCCAGCTGAATGTAATCGCATCAAAACAGCCGGTTCGATTAAATTTCCTTATTTCGATCCCTGCAGTGTAATTTCATTAACTTTAAGTTACTGTACTTGTAAATGTTTAATGTAAATTCAAGTGAGCACACTGAAAAATCAGTAAATGTATCAAAGACATTTCTAGTAGATATAACACCAAATGAAGAATCTTTATTGACAACGTTCCATCTTCTGAAAGACTTCGTCAGGTCAACTAGAGATTGTTACTGAAATTGACTAAACTGTACTCCGAGTGCCAAGTTGCAGTAACAACCTCCAGGTGACCTGAAAAAGTCCTCCTGAAGACGAAACATCAGAAATAGAAAAAATGAGAGATGGTAGAGCGCACGCGGAGAAAACGTGGGTCACGGGTTCGATCCCCGGTGATGACATATTTTCTATTTCTCTAGTGTTCTTTTCCTTCTATGAAACAAAACAATGTCAGTTACTTTTGACAATGATGTCTTTTTAACCCTTCGACCTAAGACTCTACATGGGAATAGAAGTACAGAAAGGGACTATGGTGTCTTTGTGTGAATAGATAAAATAGGTTGCACGAAATACATAATAATCACGTAGCTAATATCCATTTTCATTCAATGACCGTTTTCTACCTTGAATATTTATTCATTTCCTTAATGATTGCTTCTCTGTACAGTTTGGATTCTTCAATATGATGTGATCAGTGTTCAAGTTAAAAAATTAGCTCTAGTTTCGATGATAGAAGTAGTGTGTTATCAATTCCAATTGATATAAACGGGCGGATGTAGCTTTCTATATAATTAAATGACCGTTTTCTACCTTGACGACCTTTCATTTTCTTAACGATTCTTCTCTGTACCGTTTGGATTCTTCAATATGATACACTCACAATGCAAGTTAAGAAATCCACTATGGCTTAAAGCCTAAAATGTATTTTCGGAGACATCGTGTAGAAAAAGTGTTTATCAATTCCAATTGATACAAACGGACATCACAGTCAAACAGACAATGTTCACAAACTTCTGTTGAATAACACGTGGGGGATTATGCCAGATAGCGACAGCCTCCATTTCACCTTGAAGGCCTTGTTTATTTCCTAGGCCCAATGTATAAATTGAGTGAGTGAGACACATGATAGAAGGAAGGTAGGAAAATCAAATAGGGTCGCACTGAGACGTAAACGGCTCTGAGAATTTAAAAGAGAGTTTTACGTAACCATGGTCGAATCCAGGCAGTTTGTAGGGAAAGGTCTGGTTCATTATTGGCTTGAAAAGCTTGGCGACATGGCGCTGTATGAGCACTCTACGGGAGTCTTGGGGGCCTTGCCTGGAAACTTTTAAAAATCTTTGTGCTTCCAGAAACATTTTTCCGGCCTTTAAGGGCATTAAAACCGCACATTTGACGCACAACGTGCAATACAGACAGTTTAAAATGATTTCGGGCCAAAGGAGAGGAGGGTCTAGAGTCTCTGGATCCGTCAGATACTCCGTGTTAATCTACGCACGGCAAGAAACAAGGGTAAACTTGCCCCTAACTTTTCTTACTTTGTGTAGGATCTTGTTGGTTCGTTGCGTGATATGAATCCAATACTCTCACGTTCCGTACTAGTTCAGGTTCCATGCATTTTGTACACTGTTTACATGCATTATTTTATTTCTAGTGCACTATAACACTATATCTATAACGTCTTCTCCACCGTTTCCGACACGGAAAATCTACAATGCGCAGGGATATAAATTTTCTATGTAATACTTGATGGATAATCAAAACTAATCTTAACTCAATATTACACCATATGCCGCAGAGTATTTTAGTTTTGAGGGAATATACTCTACTCACTTACTAACGTCCGGCCTCTCATTTAGTTGGGAAAACGTCTTTCATCGGTGGTGCTCTTTTTTCAGTTACATCAGAAAATGATTTGTTTCTTTTATGTTAAATTAATTTCTAGTTATAACTGACCATGTTTATAACGCACACTGCAAAGTACATTATTTCCAAAATTATTGGGAGTGTTATTGTCCTATTAGCCTCCCCGACAAAAAAGTGATGGGTCTTTAGTTAGTGATTACATTTCCCTTACATTTATCCATCATAATTAGAGCCGTGTTCCCCTTTGTTAACCATGCCGGCACATCTCCTATATTCAAGCAGTTATTGAACATAACAACTAGGGCTGAGTGTTGAGAAGTAAAGTTCTTAATCCAGTATCCCTAAACACCATTTGGCCCCGGGGTCTTCCACGTAGATATCCTTTTCGTCTGCTTTCTAAGTATCTCGAGAGAGAAGTTCACATCTGGCTGTTGTTGTGCCTTTTCAGCAACCTCATTTTCAATGATCTCAATCCACTTAGCCTATTGATTATGTTCCACACCTCTCTCCAAGATTCAACTCCACAAAATTTTACTTTCTTCAGCATCAGTAATAGCATTTTTGTCTCTCTCCACTCCTTCATAGTTTGCATAAAACATTTTATGGTTGTTATTGAGAATCCAGTTTTGTTGGTATTGGTTGATCCTATTTCCATATCTTTTAATCTTTTCACTTATTATAATTTCTGTTAATATAATTTTTATTATCATTATTATCATTGTTATTATCGTAAATGTTTTATGGTGATGCTTTAAGACCTTAATCTTGAAAATAGTAATTTTCTTGTATTTAAAATCATATCTTGTGCAATAAGAACAACATAGTTTCTTTTTTTGCAAGAGAAATAATGATTGACCCAATCCCGAGCTTCCTTGTTTGGGAGTTTTAAAGAAAAGCGTACATCGTACATGTAACAGTTATGCCAGTACAGTGAGTAATGATTGTATTATTCGGAATGAAATAAATACATGAAGTTTAAGCTACTGTTTAAAGGAACATGTTGATTTATAGACTCAATACCTTAACAAAACCTTGCCAGCCCTTAAAAATCTACAGTTACAAACAGATCGGATAGTAGTTTATGTTCCTCCTGCCTGTTTCCGCAAAACCTTTCAACATTTTGTTTCAAGATGTAAAGTTCATTTAGAAGGGGGACGTTATAATAGGCGCCATGATTCGGTTTCTCATGTAATGGCAATATCTCTTTCTGTCTGCCAGTGAGGACTATTCTGCGTGTCGCGATATTACTGATTTTCTTTCGCCGTCAGCATTATCTGGAATACCTTCCACTCTGACATAATTGCCAAATGGAACAGTATTCAATTCATTGTAGAACTAGCTTTCGGATTCGAAACAAATTTGCCTTGTAATTATGCCAGGAAATCTGATCAGTCACGGCTTTTGTGTTTGGAAATGAGTAAAGGTTATGAAGTTCGTTTCGCTGATATAGTATGGATACTATTAGAGACACATATAATGAAAGAAAATGTTTACACTGAAATGATGGACAAGTTGAAGATTGACAATGAAAAATACCTTGTTAAAAAAATGACAAGCTGCGCAATATGCACTTTCTAAATCATTTTTTGTAGAAAGGGCAAGATCTGGTTAAATCCGAAACTGCTAATTTAATAAATGAAAGTATCTTTTAGAAACAATGATAGTTGACGCTTCTTGTAACAGTTACATGTTGTGACTCTTCTGTGTTACATGCATAAATAAATTCATAAGTACATTGTTAAAATCGATTCTGTACTAAAAAAACGGAGAATACGTACAATGAAAAGTCAAAGTACAAGGTTAAAGTCACAATTGAAAACTCAAAGGTTGAAGTTATAGATCAAGACTTATAGTCCACTTATTAAGTACAAGACTGTTCCTGTCCCGTTAGATGCTGATAGAACAGTAATTGAACTGCTTTATAGCCATCATCAATCTACATGCGAGCGTGCGTAATATAAGCGCCTCGATCGTTATTTGGAATTTTAGCCAAACAATGGGAATACATAAAATAAACTTCCGTATGTTAATGAATTCGGCCTTTAAGCTCCATAGTCGTGACTACTACAATATTTACATAAGCGCCTCGGTTATAAACCATCGCCAAGCGTGGGGAGGATCATACAACAAATTTCCACAAGTCTGGGAGCCTATTTTAAATTTAGGCCTAACGGACATTAATTCTAAATTCGTCCACAAGATTTGTCAAAATTTGACGTTTCCGGTCTAAACTGGCGTCTTTTTCCGAAGTCTGATACTTCTGCGCGCTTACTAGAAGAACGACCTTTGATTCAACGGCGTTAATTAAGCCCTCCGCTCAATATGTAAAAATTTTTCATTAGCCAAAATGTTTCAATTTGCAAATATAAACTAAGCATTAATAACATGATGGTCACCTTAATTTTGTTGTTACTAACGCCGTTAAAAGACCAGTCGACAATCGAGTTTACCGTAACTGGGGCTCAGTGTATTATCGTGTGGCGCACACTGGTGCGCGATCGTCTACTGTACAATGGCGTACGATCGTCTGGTGTACGATCGTTTCGGCGAATGAAACTCTGTACGGCAAAATCGCCGATAAGATAACGAAAACCAAGAAACATCCGCGCTTAAGTATAAGCAACTGGTTAATCGGTATGCCGGATAATTAATCTTGCATTCGGCGATTGAGAACAATATTTGTAAACCAGGTAGTGACGAGCCAGTTTCCTTATACATGTTTTCGTGCGCAAGCAGGTGTAAAGCAAATAATCAAAGTTTCATAGCTATCAACGATATTCACACAGTGACCGTCGTCTTCATAAGTGGGTCTTTTAAAGAGCTTCCTCAACCCTACTTTAAGGACAGCCTTATTCACTCTAAACCTGCCCAATTATGATAGGCTTCAGGCAGCAAATGGCACGGGTAGGGGCGCCTACATTCGTTCCTTAGAGCAAGAAAGAAAGGCGCTTTACTCACCTGCTCTTTTCCATGTAAATTGTCTTCGTCTCTCAATCTACAAATAAGAAGAGAATCCAAAGAGGATAAATTTCTGAAGCCTCACGATATATTTACACGCACCTCAAAACGGTGTGGCATTACTTTTCTTCTTGTCGTGTTTGGCATGCTTAAACATATTCGGCTACTATGAGCCCTGTCTCTCGAAAGCTTAAAATACGGAGTGCGAAAGGGTGATATTATGGTTTATTGCGTGTTCGCATACTTGACTGACTGGCCACCACCCTATACAGTTCAGAGATTCGGAAACTCCTTTTGTAATGCTCCCCTTTTGATCCAGACTAACAACCCAATTCCCGCCTAATATAAAATCTAAGTTTTGTTATGATACTCGCATAACATCACAGTAAGTTAAATAGTCTACATAATATTTAAATATACCAATATCTAACAATTCTTTGCAAAATATTCGCCCCTCTTACTTCAGCCAAATGCTTTGAGAGTTGTTTGGTGAAAATATACAGTAACTATAAGCCCGTTGCTTAATGCCCTTCCTAAAATTTTGTGCCATAAATCAACTTCTCAAATACAGTAACACGAGCGAATGAAGCAATTTTCACATCAAGACTGCCACTGATTAATTTTAAGGGAACTATGTACTATCCCCTTAAAATTACTATGCTTTGACCAAGTTCACAAGATATGGCTTTACCACCAACTTTAAAGTTTGGACCTTGTCACTCCATCTTGTCAACAGAGTGATATTTTTCTGTTCTCTTATGAGAACCGTATATACACCAGTTCTTCTAACAGACTCGTAGCAACAAGAGGCTATAGAGAGCTTACGGGAAAACTCAGATGTACTACAACTACTTTACCCCTTTCAGCTCAGATGTTTTACCACCCTTACACCCTTTTATCTACTTGGTCAAACAGCCACTCCTTTAAACTCTGAATGAGACTGCTCGCTATCGTGGTTTGTATCATTCCGGAATTAAATTGCGGAAGCCTTCGTTATATAGGCACTTGATTTTGCCATACGGTAATTAAATTACAGAATGAGAACGTAGCCGTACATGACTATCAATTATACAAAATACTGATTGTTGTTGTCTGTATTAAGTGTCAACCTGACAATTTTAACAACTTTTTCAAAATCTCCCCTGATGCCAACCTTTCGTACTATTAGCCATTAACTACTAATGGTGATGCCTACATGTTTAAAGAATACATAGACGTTACTAAATAGGTTTTTAGGCCAGGCTGATAGTCAGAGAAACGTACATTTCCCATGTCAACACAAATGACAAGCATGCTAGATACAATAGATTCGAGCCTAAGTTCTTCTCTGTATATGAAGGTAAACACGATGGACTTTTCAACATTTCTTTAATTCACTTCTTCTCCTTCTGTTGATTCTCTTGGTAATTTAACGTGATTCATTGAAAGTAAAATGACTTTAAATTTACTGTAATTGCGTCGAAAAAACAATACTCTTCCTGGTAGAAATTACCCACTAAGGCACTCAGAAACTTAATAGTGACTAAAATTAACATATTAGTGTGTAGATATTGAAATATATATCAACACAAGGGACAGTTTAGGTTCTTGTTAATTGAAATGGCAGTTTGACGATTACAGCATCCTCACTGTTGTTTCAGCTTCTTGTAAATTCTATATTCTTGTAAGCAAGATGGTTTTTAAAATCAAGGTAAGTGCAAAATACTTATGTATAACATAACTTAATCTAAATTGGTAGAATTTAAGCTTCGAAAACCAGAGAACTAAGCAAAATTAAAATTGTTGCGTCGAGGACTTGGCATTAGTAGTCTCGTGTTTTGACCGTCGGAACTCTCCAGATGACATTATTGCTCAGTTGCTCATTCCTTTGTTGTAGTTAGGATCGACCAAAATTTGGAAGACCTAACTCATCTTCCTCCCCTATCTTCTTACACTCAATCTATAGATATTATGTTGACAAGGCGCTTCTTATATCTTAAAGCAGTGGCATGCAATTCTAAAAATTCAATTCTACTTTGTAATCTAAAATTAACCGAATACTTACTGTACGATGGGTAATTTGGATTCCATTGACCTGTGACTGCAAGGAGGGTAGGCAACATGAGATAGCGCTCATGCGTGAAAAGTCACTGTTTAAAGCACGGAACGAAGTCAGCGTTAACTAATGATCGGGTGGGATGGGAGTGGCATATTGCCTACACTTCTAAAAAGTCATTCTACTTTGTAATGTAAGATATTTTGGGTTCTGATCTAACCTAGAGGTTTTGTTGAATGCATTTATGGTCATTCACAAATGATGTCCATTTCACAGGAAGGAAGGAAAAACAGGGGGTGTACATTTAGCCAGAGTATTGTAAATTTTTACCCTACAAAACACCCCCCTGGCCTCTCTCAACACCCTTTTTACACCCCCCCCCCCCCCCCCCCCGACACTAAATGATCGCTTTAAATTACCTTTAAAACGTCATCAATGTAGGAGACAGCTTCATTAACATTGAAACTCTTCCACAGCCCATCGCAAGCCAACAATATATACCTGTGAGGCGCAACACGAAACGGAAGCAGATTATAGTATTGATGTAAATATACAATATTAAAGGCAAAACACAAACCCCTTAAGATAGGATAATTTGTTGCGCATATGGTTCCGCAATTTAAACAAAAGAATGCACATAGATTGTCCTCATTCTAACACATTGTTACAAATATCCTACGTTTAAAGCCCGACGTAATTTAGGGGTGATTACGCTATTCGAAAATGTGAAAAATCTAGAAGCCATTAACATCTCATAAATACCAAACTGAGTATTTTCAAGAGCGTCTAAGGAAATTTGGCCATGTCCTACCACGGTAGTACTTTTGTAGTCTACGAGAATTCTTGGAATGCGGTGGAGCAGGGTAGGGAAATTAAAGATTTGACTATATCCCAATGGGCAAGAGGTCACGATCACTGTAGAGTATTAATAAAGGCGCATGTTTCATTGGTCATTAGTTCAACAACCCGAGGAAGTACGTATAGAAGACCCATGCTTCATAAGCTTGGAGTTCTACCTGCTGTGACCACTAAGTTCCTGCTCTCTCCATTCAATTGTCTTGTGCTCATTTGCAGAACTACAATAGTGTACTGAGTCTAGATAGTCGAAATCAAGGCGGGTGGAATGTCGGTGCTCATACTGGTGGAAAACGCTCTCTGAAAAGTTCTACTTCTTCTCCGTTACAGGATGATCGATGCCATCAATAGACAAAGTAGTAAATATCTGAAACACACATGGTACCTTGTTCAAAGTCTACATTGCACTAATAATAAGTAGAAGTATCAAACATTCCACAAATTACTTAAGTTGTGTCGATGATACCGGAGAAGAGAGCATTCCTGCTACAGTTTCGGGACTAGGTGAGTCGCCGTGTTCCTGTTTTGGTCTGCGTGACATTGCTCCTTCATGGAGATAATGACGTAGGTAGCTCAATCCTTATTTTCGGAAGGAACCATGCCATCTGAGGCACCGGAGAGCCTACGTGTTTTAACTACGGGATACAAGAGTAAGCTCTCTAAATACGAGATACATGAAAAAGAGTCTACGCTATTTCAAAATTTGATTTATGCGCGGCAGCTGCATTGGTCTCCGTGACGCGACAATATTCATATCTGTACAACGTATATTTTATTAGATTTCGACCGTACGGATTGTAATATTCATGACATCCTTCCTTACTTCTAGAATACTAAGTTCCACAAGTTTGACACCGACGCATGTTTCAGCTCTTTATTTCATGATTTTTTCAATGTACGCACTCGTCAAGGACTCGTAATTGACATCAATGGTAACGACAACTCTTGGTATACGTAAGATATAATAATCATTCATGAACGATCTGGCAGCTACAGAAACATTCCCTTGAATGAAGTCAGAGAATAATGAAATGGGCACATACCTGTCCTTAGGCGACAGAGAACACTTCGTTATGTCTGGGATTGCTGTTACGCCATACTTCTTAAATTTCTGATCTCCAAAAGACCGCGAGACTTAGAAGAAGAAGAAGAAGAAGAAGAAGAAGAAGAAGAAGAAGAAGAAGAAGAAGAAGAAGAAGAAGAAGAATCCAAATGCCAAAAAGGATAAAGGTACATTCAGATGGATCCCGTTCAGAGCTCATTAAACAAATATAAATGTATGTAGTAGATAGCGTATTCACAGTATGGTTAGCCCTGCTAACGGTTCGTCTATCAGGTTACTACATCCATTCTCAAAATAATACAATTTTAACATCCAATGGATTATTTAGTATCCTAACCTGTAACTTTTCAAGGTCGGCCATTAGAGCTTTCTCCATTGCTTCTACATCTTCTGCCTTAACATCTTCAGTGAAAGAGCATCCCATGCGCCCTTTGGCGACTTTTGTTCCTCCGCCACTCATAGTTCCTATAGTTATTAAATGACAATTTGATTGATAAATATAAATACCATATAGAATTAGGCACTTCCCACTACATATAGGTGGAAAAAGAATATATCAGGATATATGAGTGTTGTAACGTTCTTGGTATGCATTTGTGCGTTGGCTGTTTTCTTCTGGCCTCGTAAGCTTCATTTTGCTAGGATCATATTTGGCAGGTGTGTCATCATATCTTCAAGATCGACAGAAGTAACTTTAAAATTTAACAAAATATATTTTCAGTGTTATTTCATTTTCCTTGGCATATTTGGTTATAACGTATACATCCATGTATCCATGTAAATGAACCCAAGTTTGAAATCTTCCCTTTAGGAAAGGGAAAGGATCTCTTCTTGCGCAAAGCATACAGGTAGGCCGAAAAAAGAAATTGCAGGACGTAATAACGACGGGTTTGCTCTAGAGAAATGTCAGTTTAGATCCAACAGTCTACACCATGTTGGAAGTCGCCCATTAATATACCCCGTCCAACCGATGCTAGCATGGAAAATAGATGTTAACCAATAATGATTATACTGCTACTGTTTGATGATTATCACGATGATGATGATGAGCGTATAAGATGGGTACTAATACACATTATCGTACCTGACTGTTCAATGAGCTCGCCCTGTTCGGTAACAACTCTATGCCTTCTGTCCTATATAACGAGAAAAAGCAGCCATGGTTTCAACAGTGAAGAAATTCTTCCCGTGTACACACTGTTGACAAGAACATTATGAATGGTCCAGGCTGAAAATTTCTTAGATATTCGATAGAGGAATTAAAAATATCTCAATATGTTGCTAATATTAAATTATTTACATCCTTTATACCCTTAATTTTCTGGTTACGAAATACAGTATCCAGGTCAAAAACGGAAACGGGAAATTTGTAAAAAGATGGGAAAACGGCAAAACATCCAGAATGACATGTAAAAAATATTCCCATCCACTTGATGTAAATTCACAGCACTAAAGGATTAGAATATCCTTATTTTAAGTCTAACCTGCACTTTACCGTTATTAAAAGCCATGTTCCTGTACCAAAAATATACTTAAAGCTCTTATGTTCGTTGAAAGCGTTTTTATTCCATAGATTTACCACCGTGTTTTAATCAGTACTTCCCATTGTAGGCTTGGCGTTTATGAAAGATAACTGAAGGCTGTAAGGGACACTTTACCATTCCTAAAGCTACTATCCTACCGATGATGACACTATTCACGCCAGTGCAAGTTAGATCGTTACATTACTTCGCCCTTCCTCCTTCCTTGCCGTTCCCTGACCCTTGTCTGTTTTAACAGACGAAATAGCGAAAACATTGTGTACTTAAAAGCTTTTTTCGTCTGACACTCCTCAGAGTACTAACGTCAGAATGACCTTAGTCATTCAGACCTTAGTTAATGAAGATAAGACTAGAAGACAAATGGGTAGGACATTATGACTAGGAGACTTCAAAGTTTGGGTTACAGTAGTGAACACCTAGGGTTACCTCAAATTAAAATAATGGGGAGAGCTAAGATATATCCAAAGATTCTGTTTCATTGTTCCATGCGATCTTTAGTGATTATTTTGTATCTTCTTACCATAAAGATTTTACACAATGATTTTTATTCCTTTTATTCATTGTTTTCAATGGTTTTGCTTTTTTCAGAAGAAAAATCTTACCTGGCAGAAAAGTGCTCAAGCCCTTTAAATTCCTCCCTGCAGCCGGCGCTTAACAGTTTGGTAGGTGCATATAGGAGGGCGGGCTATTACCTACATTAACACGGCAACAAGTGAAACGATCTTGCCGTAAAAAAAACAATGAAGGAGAGGTAGAACTGGAAAACATCAGTGGATTCAAAGCAAGTGGGAATCCGGCGAAAGGAAAGGAAAAAATGATTCTTGACTTATGTTAAGAGATTTAGTTTTTTAATCAAAACCTATATTCTCATAATGTTAAAAGTTTTCTCTTGACGTAGAAATTGAATGATTATGTGTATTACATAAATACATGAGTTTTTTTGCTTAGAATTATTACAAAAACACTCTATATAGGGAAGATACATTAAGATAAAATTGCAATTTAACACCCTAAATTCCTAAAAAGGGTTAGAAACCAAGAACCATTGAACCCCCCTCCCCACTCCTACTTTTGACATTATAGACAGATTGAGCATTGCAAGTCTTGTAACCTCCCAAAAATTTGAAGCACTTAAACTCTTCGGCTGTTCTACGTCAGTAGTTGCCAACCTTTTCCTGGCACGGACTATCTATGGCATACATGTTTTTTTATCTATTTAAAAGGTCAAGTCGACTCCACATAGAAATTTGACATTAATAAATATTTTTGACCCTTTTATTCTCCCCTCCTTTTAAGTTATGAATATGATACAAAAATAGCAGGAATTTGCAAGACGTGTGGCTTTTAGGATTTGTATGATTAGCTTTCCGTTGCTAACTGAGGTTACAGGGGTTTAAAGTATACTGACAGTTGCTTTCTCAATGGACTTCTCTATTGACCACAGTTATTTGTTTGGAATTTTCTTGGGGAATACATCGTTTATAAGATAATTTCTGCTTTAGTTCAGTTTAAATGCAGATTCACTTTACGGTCTCATGTAATGAATTGAAGTCTGTTAAGCAGTGTTAGTAATGTGATAAGCTTTGGTTCATTGTTTCAAATTCCTCATGATCAGGTTGTAAAGGCTCAGTATGTTGAATGTATTAACTTGTGGCAAAGAGAGAAAGAGGCTGTGGACTAACAAACCCAGATCGTTTTTAAAAGAGGTTTTTAGACCATGTTTAACGAGTAACTAGTGAAAGATATGTTTGCGAAAATAGAAATCAAAAGAAAAGATAAGGAACAGCAGTTTAAAGAGGTAGAATAGGCAAGAAGAGAGAGGAATTCAGTGATGCGTGTACAGCAGTTACAAAGTTCTTGTTTAGAAATTTGGATAAAATATTTACGTTGCTGAATACATTAATACAAGGCATTGATCCTTGTAGTCCTCCTTGTACTGTGGCGTAAACTCAAAAGAAGTAGACGCTATGAACATAAAATCAGCTTCAAAAACAGGGTAAGAGCGTAGAACAGAGTGAAAGCGACTGCTAAAAGGTTAGCGAATGTAATATGTTTTTGTGTATTCTTTGCAAGGCATTGCCGTTTATATAACAAAATTAAGATTTCTGGCTTGCAAATCAGTTGCAAATTATCAAGCGTTTTAACAGATTTACATATTTTGTATAATGATATTAGAAAGGTTAGAGGGTACGGGCGTCATGCCCCTTCGCTCTCTTTGTGTTTCAGAATTACGAACAGCTATCAGAGTCGTACACGTAGTGTTTAACACTTAATATCTTAACTACTTCTGCCTATGTAGATACAGCTGGCATACAACTCTCTATCGAACAAAAGGTTTTTCGTGGGCAGGTCAAATAATCTTAAAACGCAAGTAGGAAACGATGTCCTCAGCTATCTTCTTACAAAGTGGTCATCTTGTGGGAAGATTTGGGTGCAAACGATGGTAAGAAATGTAGCTGATCTTTTTAAAAAGTGACGCTTTGCTCAAAGATCACGTGACCAACAAGTTTGTTTCCTGACAATCGTAGTTGAGCTTGGCAACATGGCTGCTCGTTTGAAGGCATTCTAAATATCTTTATGTTTAGAAGAAATCCCTGATAAATATTATTTATGGGAGGTGATGTTTGTGAAGAGATATATGCATGAAACCCAAGTTTAGTGTGAAGGTGTTGAGGTCAGTTCTTTGATAATTTCCATTGCAGGAATGCCCAAAATTATTGAGGTAAACATTGGAGCCAAAGCAATCTGACTTACTCGTACGAATCACGACTCCAAATGGCAGCAACAGTAAGGAAGAGGCAGACATCAGGTAGGAACAATGCCTCTAGCTCTTCAGGTAAGATTTTCATTCTTTCCTTGTAACAGTTAGTTATTATTTATGATTCTATATAAGATTTTCCTCATTTCAAGTACGTACACCAAAGTATGTTTGTCTACCGGTACTGCCCATCATGCAGATGGTGGGTTGTGGCGGGTTTCAATATTCAATGATGTTTTAGTACCCGTTCTTGGGTTTCAAGCCAACTTTTTTGTTACAAGCGCAGACTCAGGTCAAGTAAACTTTACTGCAGATTTTTTGTTTGACTGCGCATTTCACTGGCGGGAAGAACTAGAAATCTAAGGACGAGCTATTGTTTTCATTTCAAGTTGTAAGCTATCACTCAGCTGGTTCACGACGCACTGTAGACGATGCAGTAATTGCAGCCCATTGACCTCAGGAGGACATATTAGAGACTCTTCTCGGGAGCAAATTACGTAGCTTTACCTAAAAAACTGCATACTTTCCAATAAATTACTGGGCGAACTAATATAGACTGGGCGAATGTTGGAGTTTTGGCATGTTGATTACAGGTTTTGTTTCTTTTCATGGTGTGACGTTCATGTGATTGACAACCGGATACACAGAGACGCCTGTGCCGAAGGCAAGGAGGAGTGGGGATGGGTAGGGTTGAAGCGGAGAGCAGTATTTCTGCTATTCAAATTCGGTCTAAGCTACAGTGTACCTGGTCGTAGAATTATTAGGAGGCATAAGATATATGTTTTTCTTCAGAGCAAATAGTAAATTGCACGTGTTCATGTTAACGCATTAGGCTAAAACAGAATCCACATGGGGGATGGACGAGTAGGAGGCATGCATGTTGTATCAACAGTGAAAAAGTCTTTTCGAAAATGACGTCTTGCATATGACTCATAGAAATAGTAGATAGACTAGCTAGAATCAAACTCTCACTGTTCTATCTACTATTGATTCTAGCTGGTCTAGAATCAATAGATTAGAATTCTAGAACCATATGCAAGACGTCACACACGAACTAGTGCTATTCTATTGATTCTATTAGAATCAAACAGAAAGTTTGATTTATAAACGCTTGCTGCTGGTCAAAATGTCATCGCTTGGTGACGTTGTGCATGCACTGCCGGCGGTGGCCGATGCGGTTGCGCATGGCTGGCAGATAGACTGGTTGGTTGAGGAAGCGTTCGCGGATATCCCGGCCCTGGTGCCCGGGGTAGCGCGCGTGATTCCCATCGCCTGGCGTCGCTGGCGTAAAAACCTGTCTGCGGCCGGCAGTGAAATGCGCAGTTTTTACCGGCAGCTCAGGCAGAATCAGTACGATCTGGTGTTGGATTCACAGGGTCTCATCAAAAGTGCAGTGGTAGCCATGCTGGCGCCAGCGCCCGTGGCTGGATATTCGCATACAACCGCCCGCGAGCCCTGGTCTGCATTCACCTACCGCTATCGACACCCGGTGGCCAGGGGTCAGCATGCCGTTGATCGCCAACGACAGCTATTTGCCGCGGCACTTGGCTATGTTGTGCCTGCCGGTGAACCAGCCGCCCTGTTTGCCGATGAGGTGCAGGCGGGCACCCAACCGTGGCTGTTCTTCCTGCACGGGACCACCTGGGACAGCAAACACTGGCCGCCAGATATGTGGCTGGAGCTGGCCCGGCTTGCCGTGCAACATGGTTATCAGGTTGCGGTTACGGCCGGCAACGAGGTGGAGAAAAAACGTGCCGAGCTGATCAGTACAGTTGCTGGTGTGCAGCGGTTAGAAAAAATGCCGTTGGCTGATCTTGTCGGCAGGCTGCGCCAGGCCAGCCTGGTGGTTGGGGTTGATTCAGGTTTGACTCATCTGAGTGCTGCCCTGGGACGGCCGACCCTCGGTTTGTACGGTGCAACATCAGCGCAATTAACAGGCTGTCGCGGTGCCCGTGCGATTGCGTTACAGGCCACTACACCCTGCGCGCCCTGTGTGGGTGCGCAGTGTAAAAAATATGTTGGCGACCCGCAGTTCTGGCGTAATGAAATCGTACAGCCGCCGTGTTATGCGACACTACCGCCGGAGTACGTCTGGCAGCGTTGCCTGGAAATGTTGCCGGAAGCCTTGCCCGGTACGGACGCAGGTTAGTGCGTTTTGCCTTTTGCATATTCAAGTACTTTCCGTTTGGCGGCATTCAGCGCGACTTAATGAAGGTGGTCAACGAGTGCCTGGCGCGGGGCCACGAGGTGAAGATCTTCACCCTGCGCTGGCAGGCGCCGCTGGACGAACGTCTGGATGTGGAGATAGCCCCTATAGAAGGGTTCAGCCGGCATACTCAATACGAACATTTTGCGGAGTATGTTAACCGCGCGGTACGCGATGACCACTTTGACCTGGTGGTGGGATTTAACAAGATGCCCGGGCTGGATGTGTACTATGCAGGAGACTCCTGCTTTATTGAGAAAGCCACCCAGCAACGCGCAGCGTGGTACCGGCTGCTGCCGCGTTTCCGCAGTTTCTACGCAGCCGAAAAAGCAGTGTTTTCCAACCACAGCCCAACGCAGATACTGACCTTGTCGGATGTTGAAGTGCCAGAAGACAACCTAAAGTCTAGGTTTTTTGTTTTTTTTTTTTTTTGTAGTCTTTAAAATCTTTGGTTGGCTCATAACGTAGAAGATTTACAAGCATATTCTCCAAAACCTAGGGACAAAAAACAAACAACTTTTACCATCGAACAGTAGATAATTTCTTCAGAAGCCAATTCAACCACGGCTATTTAGAATTACACTTCAGAATAATCTTAGTACACAAACACACTCGGAAACTACAATGAATATGGGAAAACACTCATAAAGGTATGGTCAGTGTCAATTAAAACCAGAAAGGAATCCTCTTTTAGAAATTTCTAGCTTTGGTTTTTGGCCTCTGAACGGCTTAAACAATATAATTGTTGAAAATAATTATTTCACCTTCTAAAAATATACATATATATTAAAGAGGCCCCACCAATGTGATGCAAGGGCCCAAGGCCCGAGTTGCTAATTGAAGCGGGTGAAGTTAGCGCAGGAAGGCATCTTAAATACAGTTAGCACAGGAAGATCCTGCAAGGTGTCATTCGCACTGAGGTATATAGCGAGTGAGAAAGTGGCAGAAACGCGCCTGATCTAAAGAGGAATCAAACTTTGGTTAGAAACAAAAAAATCAAAGACATCGGAATGGACGAAGCTGCAAGATAGCTGCTACGATCCACTCAAGTTTCCCCGCGCTGGGCCAGGCAATCCCAATGAATCTGATTCAGTAGCATAGAGTCGTTCTAATATATTTTTTTGCATTTAGTGAGTTGTTGGGGCAGCCATAGTATTGATTGTGGTATGTTTTGGTAAGAATATTGGTAATTTATGGTGGTAAAAGAATTAAGTGAAACTTAATAATTAAAAAGTGTTATAACGGCTTCCCCTGAGAGTTTTTTGTTTGATTGCCGTTTGCTTAATTTTGAAGTTGTTTTTTCTGTTGATCCAAAGAAATATCTTCCTTTTCGTGTGTCCTTATTTGTTTTTCTTTCTCAGTGCGGTAAGAAAAGTTCGGGTTTGCAAACTTCAAAGTGGTCTACTGCTCCTTTCAAAAGTACAGCCATTACCTCACTAGAGTATGTGGTGAGTTATGAATTCCTGTTCCGACCTCCTGGGAGGGGGAGGGCACCTCTTCATCGACAGTTCTAAGCAATGCAATATCAAAAGAGTTGGAAGAAAATTTTTTGCAACTAGAAAAAGTTTTTGATGTTAAAATTAGTAACGAATCTGAGTCCCTAATATGTGATAAGAGTAAATTTCCTAGAAGCCGACATGAAGAGGTGTATAATGTGACTAAGGGACGCTCTGACTCTCAGCTCACTGCTTAACTGTCAAGAGTTATGCTCTTCGTTTTCTGATGTAGCAAATTTTTGCCAACAGCTGCAGCCACATATAGTGGGTATTTGTGAAACTTTTCTATCAAGACACACCGATACAATTTTAGAAATACCTGACTATTCTTCCCAATTCCTGCACAATCCTACTATGAATAGAAAAGGTTTGGCTATTTACACGCTGTAGAATACTCAGCCTGCATTAATAAAGAATTTACCCGGAACATTGAAGGAGTTTATGAATCTCTCTTCTTGGAAATAATTTTACCTTCGCAGAAGAAAATAACACTTGGAAAAACATTCCGGCCACCGGCGGAATCTGTCCCTTCGTTCTTGGAAAACTTAGGCCAAATATCTGATCATATAGAGCAGTGGTTCTCAACTGGGGTCCACATGAAATGGCTTGGCCGCGGATCGCGTTTTTCGCGGGAGTCGTGGCGATCATGACCCTGACCTTGAACGGGCTGGCGATGGGGATGGGGACGCTCTATCCCAACTTTAAGGAGGATAATCCGAGCAAGATAGTTAGTGGCTTTGGTGGGACCTTTTGTTTGGTGTTGAGCTTTCTCTACATTGTGTTTGCGGTGGTGCTGTTGGCGTTGGGATCGCCGTGGCGGCCGATTGGTCGAGGCGGTGGCGGGGAGCTGTCAACCGCGCTCGTCTGGGGGGTGTTCTTGGCGGGATCGATCCTGCTGGGTTGGTTGCCGGGGTATTTGGGACGTCACAAGCTGCGAGACTTAGAGATTTAGAGGGAACTGAGTCGTGATAGGGGCCTATCGCTTTGCGCCTTGATTGTTCGCCGACTGGGGATCCCTGTAACGTCACCATCCGGATCTGTTACGGGCTTTTGCAATCTTGCAATTGCGCTTTAAACGCAAGCCGTTTGGATCCTCGACTTTACAGCGCGGCAGACCAGGAATACATTAGGGCCATGGCTTCTCAGTTTGACGATACGGATTTTATTGATCGCGAGTATCAGCAGTCACAGCAATCGACTCTGACCGGCGAGTCCGATCTGGTTCCTGCTCCGGCACCCGCGGCGGCTCCATCTCCGGCTCAGCCTCCTGTTTCGGTTCCGGCTGCCTCCCAAACGCCGGGTCCCAGCACGACGGGCCCGCGGACGGCGCCCTTGCCCACGCGCGAGGAGTTGGAAGCCAAGGTGGGGGACACTCAGGTGCGCCTGTCGCAACTAAAACGCCAACAAGAAGAGTTGGAGAGTCAGCGTGCGGCTCTCGAAGAGACCCGGCGTCGGCGGAAAGAGTTCCACGATGGGAAAGCCGAACTCCAACAACAATTGACTCGGGGGATCACTCTCTTGGAAGAGGCCGAGCTGGCGCTTCGACGTGACTCCATGCAGATGACCAAGGCGCTGGAGGGTTTCCGTGAGGCGCTCGATAAGATTTCCGGCAGTTCGGAAGAAGAGTGGACGCCGGACAACGTGGAGGTCGAGCTGACTCGGGCATTGACCGCGATTGAAAACGGACGGATGGAATGGAATGCCGCCCGGCTAAAGTGGGATTTCTTGGACGGAGAAGGGGGGCGTCCGACGCAGGATCGCGCTGAATCATCTCAGAATGAGGCCGCGGTACCGGCGTTGGCCTCGATGCCCTTCCCGCAGTTGTGCCGAATGGGGTTGGCACTGACGTGGCCGGTGGTCGTGGTCGGTGCCGTATTGGCGTTGATTCTTCTGACCCGCTAGGCCGGGAACGCGTTTGGCTTCAGCGGCGGTAACTGGCATGGGACTTTTTGAACGGCATTCGGACCCGATCAAGGAACGCGAGCGAGAACTCGCGCGCCAAATGAAGGCGTTGGAGAATCAGATTGCCGAACTCAATGACGAGGCCCGCACGACGGAGGCGCAACCACGGGTGCGATCCACCGTCCATCCCCGGCAAATCCCACCACGGAATCCGTTTCAGGTCGGTGAAGACGTGGTGCTGGAAGCGGTGGACAACGAGCCGATTAAGGAACCTGAGAGCTTGGAGTTGAGTCCATCACGGTACAATGAATTCGGGGTGAAGAAGCTGGATTTTGTTCAGCTTTGTAAACGTGTTCGTCATCACCTCAAGCGTGCTGATCATCATCCTCTATGCCTATTTCAGCATTGTATATCAACCTTCTTATTCTTCAATGATTCCATTTCTGTCCTATTTGAAGATGCAGATGGTGTATTCATTCCTATTCTTGAAAGTTTTAAAACAAAAGAATCGAATCATGGAATGATAGATTTTAGGAAGCAAAAACACCTTGAATATCAGGGAAAAAGAGTTGACCTGAACAAATTTGGTATCATAGACCTGTATAACAATAACAGGAATCATAGAGCATTAATGTTGCAATTAACTAGGCTCGCATGTATGTTTGGAAAATATATATCTTTCAATTTCATCTCCAGCATTTAACTGAAACTCCATTTCTATTAGTTGTCATCGAAATGCCTAATAAATGCTGATGACATCCTATTCCTTACTTTTGGATTCAAATACTAACCCATTAATATAGAACTGCCT